>ONZH01001281.1:0-58847 GCA_900303285.1 Rhinella marina | reverse complement strand
AAAGGCATTGGTGGTGTCACCGCCATGCTGTGTCAGGCTACATTTTTGGGTGGTTCACCTGCTACCTCAGTCTAACTTGGTCACTCTGGGTTCACCGCCATGCTGTGTCAGGGTAAATTTTTGGGTGGTTCACCTGCTACCTCAGTCTCACTTGGTCACTCGGTTGTCACCGCCATGCTGTGTCAGAGTAAAATTTTATGTGCTTCACCTGCTACCTCAGTTTCACTTGGTCACTCTGTTGTCACCGCCATGCTGTGTCAGGGTAAAATTTTATGTGCTTCACCTGCTAACTCAGTCTCACTTGGTCACTCTGTTGTCCCCGTCATGCTGTGTCAGCAGGTGAAGCACATAAAATTTTACCCTGACACAGCATGGCGGTGACAAACAGAGTGACCAAGTAAGACTGAGTTAGCAGGTGAACAACATAAATTTTACCCTAACTCAGTCTTACTTGGTCACTCTGTTGTCACCGCCATGCTGTGTCAGGGTAAAATTTTATGTGCTTCACCTGCTAACTCAGTCTCACTTGGTCACTCTGTTGTCACCGCAATGCTGTGTCAGGGTAAAATTTTATGTGCTTCACCTGCTAACTCAGTCTCACTTGGTCACTCTGTTGTCCCCGCCATGCTGTGTCAGGGTAAAATTTTATGTGGTTCACCTGCTAACTCAGTCTCACTTGGTCACTCTGTTGTCACCGCCATTCTGTGTCAGGGTAAAATTTTATGTGCTTCACCTGCTAACTCAGTCTCACTTGGTCACTCTGCTGTCACCGCCATGCTGTGTCAGGGTAAAATTTTATGTGCTTCACCTGCTACCTCAGTCTCACTTGGTCACTCTGTTGTCACCGCCATGCTGTGTCAGGGTAAAAATTTATGTGGTTCACCTGCTAACTCAGTCTCACTTGGTCACTCTGTTGTCACCGCCATGCTGTGTCAGGGTAAAATTTATGTGCTTCACCTGCTAACTCAGTCTAACTTGGTCACTCTGTTTTCACCGCCATGTTGTGTCAGGGTAAATGTTTGGGTGGCTCACCTGCTACCTCATCTAACTTGGTCACTTGGTGGTGTCACCGCCATGCTGTGTAAGGCTACATGTTTGGGTGTCCTTACCTACTACCTCATCTAACTTGGTCACTTGGTGGTGTCACCGCCATGCTGTGTGAGGCTAAATTTTTGGGTGGCTCACCTGCCACCTCATCTAACTTGGTCACTTGGTGGTGTCACCGCCATGCTGTGTCAGGCTGCATATTTGGGTGGCTCACCTGCTACCTCAGTATAACTTGGTCACTTGGTGTTACCGCCATGCTGTATCAGGGTAAATTTTTGGGTGGCTCACCTGCTACCTCATCTAACTTGGTCACTTGTTGGTGTCACCGCCATGCTGTGTCAGGCTACATGTTTGGGTGGCCTCACCTACTAACTCATCTAACTTGGTCACTTAGTGGTGTCACCGCCATCCTGTGTCAGGCTAAATGTTTGGGTGGCTCACCTGCTACCTCATCTAACTTGGTCACATGTTGGTGTCCACCGCCATGCTGTGTCAGGCTAAATGTTTGGGTGGCTCACCTGCTACCTCATCTAACTTGGTCACTTGGTGGTGTCACCGCCATGCTGTGTCAGGCTAAATTTTTGGGTGGCTCTCCTGCTACCTCTTCTAACTTGGTCACTCTGTTGTCAATGCCATGCTGTGTCAGGCTAAATTTTTGGGTGGCTCTCCTGCTACCTCTTCTAACTTGGTCACTCTGTTGTCACTGCCATGCTGTGTCAGGCTAAATTTTTGGGTGGCTCACCTGCTACCTCATCTAACTTGGTCACTCTGTTGTCACCGCCATGCTGTGTCAGGCTAAATTTTTGCGTGGCTCACCTGCTACCTCATTTAACTTGGTCACTCTGTTGTCACCGCCATGCTGTGTCAGGCTAAATTTTTGGGTGGTTCAGCTGCTATCTTAGTCTAACCAAGCCACTCTGGGGTTCACCGCCATGCTGTAAACTGCAATCTCAGTCTTAACAAGTCATCCTGGGTTTCACCCCCATGCTGTAAACTGCAATCTCAGTCAAACTATGTAATTTAGGGGTTCACCACCAAGGTGTGCCAGACTACAATTTTAGCGGGTTCACCTGCAATCCCAGTCACAGACTTTCACACAGTCATTCAGGGGTGCACCACCATGCTTTTTCAAACCAATTGTTTCTGAGGGTCAACTCCAGGCTCTCACCCATGATTTTTTGGAGGCTCGCCACTACACTGTCGGCCAAAATTGTCTTGAGGGTCACCAGCGGCCTCTCCCCCACAACTTCAAGGAGGGTTACTACCCGGTCCTGGCACACAATTATTGTCTTGAGGGGCACTAAAAGGCTCTGCACCCACCCACTTGTGGAGACTAATGGGTGGGTGCAGTGTGCGTCTTAGCCCATCTGGAATTAGGAAAGCTGGGCACTGGGCTTGGAGGTCTTTGTGTCTGCTGTGGACAGGGTGGGTGGTTGGTGCGTGTTTGCCCGTCTGGGATGGGGAGAGCTGGGTACTGTGCTGGGAGAACTTTGCGTACGCTGTGGACTACTGGGTGGGTGTGGGGAGGGAGATGCTTATGCCTGCATCCTGGGGCGGGGGATAGGACAGCAGTGCCAGCATGGGCAGTGGTGTCACCCGCAGGCGGTGATGGACCTTCGTTGCACCTAGTTGGGTGCTTTACTAACATGTGATGGGCATATGCCTTGCCCATCTTGGTCTGGGTCAGCACAATTGTCTTGAGGGTCACCACCAGGCTGTTGCCCAGAATTTGGCGTAATGGTACGATTAGGCAGCCTCAGAGGCATCCATGCATGCTGTCCCTGCTGTTTCCTGTCCATCTCCGTGGTGTTTCCATAATTTTCTGAGGTTTCCAGGTTTTCACGCAACCTTCCCTGTGCAGAGCTTTGGTCCCCTGCAAAAAATGCTCGAGTCTCCCATCGACTTCAATGGGGTTCGTTATTCGAAACGAGCACCCGAGCATCGGGAAAATTTTGACTCGAATAACGAGCACCCGAACATTTTAGTGCTCGCTCATCTCTATTTGTATGTTCTTCTTCTACTGTTACCTGACTCTATCTATACCTGATCACTTCTCTGCCTTATGCTTTCTGGCACTACATTAAAGCCAGTTACTTAGACTTGCTTCTAAGTGTTGTACTACTCTGTGTGACTTCTCCAACCTGCTGTGTGTTTTCTCACCTGTGCCAAGCACCTAGGAATATCAATGTTATTTGCCAAGAATTTACCTAGTCACTATCTTACAATGACTTTCTCTCCACCCAACAATCTTCACTCCAGTCTCTGTGGTTTTGCTGGGTGAGATCAGGATCTAATTAGTTTCCAGAAGGTTACCAAGCAGACAAGCCAAGCTTGGCTAATCAGCCTACAGAAAGAGGATACAGTTAATCAGGGCTCTGGCTTAGTATCCAATCTGAAGGCTGGATCAGTAATTTACACCAGACAGTGATTCTAAATCTCTGCCTGAGATTTCATTGCATCCTTGGTCTATTCTGTGTGATATCCTATTCCTCTATATTGACCCTCCTGATGCACTGACTACTGGCTTGTTTTTGGATTAACCTCCTTGTCTTCTGTTCCTGCTTATTACGATTCTTCTTGTAAACTGACCATGGCTTGTCTCTGGATAAACCTGTTGTTTACTGCATGGACAGTGCCTCTTCTAGTTTTTTTTTTTTTTTTGTAAATCTCTTTTTATTGATTTTTGTAGTATAACAATGACAGATCAGATATATTATACATACATGAAACAGGCATACTGTCAGTAGACATCATTATCAAAATAGACCAATATTAAAAGCATAGGGGAGGAGGTGGATGGGGATGGATTATAGGAGTAATGTGGATTGTGGGCGAAATGGAAAAGGAGGGAGGAAAGGGGACGGGGGGGAGTGGGCTAAGAAGGGTGGAGTGGGAGGTTGTAGGCATGGGGGTAGCGGTATGTGGGAGGGACATCGGGAGTTATTTAAAACAACATAATATCAATGTCCAAATGGGTACCATATGAGAAACAAAGCAATAAATGACTCAAGAATTCGGATGACCATACCAAACCCTCACAAACAAATATAAGAAGAATGTCCTACCTATGGCGAAAACCTTTCCAGGGAGACCATAGCTGGATGAATTTCGAGTGTGACCTCGATGCCCAACTAGCTAATTCTTCCATGAGGTATATTTGGTCCACTTTATTGTACCATTGTTCCAAAGTCGGAGGTTGAGTACGTAACCAATTCAACGGAACTAACAGTCTAGCCACTTGAACTAGCAAGGTAGGTAAGTCTGATTTATTAGGTCGCCAAGTTCCGGATGGTAACCAAAGTAAAACCGCCTGCGGAGACAATTTAATTGAGGTCCGGCATATGTCATTTACTTTTTGTTCAATAGAATCCCAGAACGGGCGTATCAGTGGGCAGAACCATAAAATATGCCTTAAAGTACCTTTTTCCATTTTACATCTCCAACAACGGTCAGACTCTGATAGTCCCATGTGGAACAGCTTACTGGGGTCATTATACCAGCGGGTCATAGTCTTATATGAGTGTTCTTGTATTTTTATACACTTGGAAAAACCATGAGACGCATTATGTATTTGGCCTATTTCTGAAAGCGTGAAGGTCCTGTCAAGATCCTTTTCCCATGAGCGGATGTATGCAGGCGTACATGTCCTGGGACTATCAATGAAATGTTTGTACAAGAATGAAATGATATGCTTTTGAATACCATTATGAAGTATAAGCTTCTCAAACCATGTCGGATTTGGCGAGGAGGAGTGAGTTTTTAGTAGAGCCGTACAGGAGTGATGCAAGTCCTGAGAGGTTATAAAGTCACAGCCCGGTAGGATTTTGGAGCAGAGAGCAGGTATATCCCCAACATTTTTAAGTTTTGATAGAAGGGTAGAGAGAGGCCTTTCCTTCAATAGTGCCCAGTGAGGAGGGGCACACGAAAGAGAAGATCGTAGAAGAAATGGGAGATATCTTGCTGGCATGAGAATAGGAGGTGAGGAAAACAAGGGAATAGCAAGGTGCATCGACTGAATATTCAGGTACACCCCTTTGGTCAAGCCTGTGGGAGTTCCTGAAGAGTCCCCAACCCCCCATAGACCAGCACAACACCGATCAGATAAAAGGGATAATTCAATACTGGAGTACTGGGCCTGATATTGAGGTACACATAGTTGAAGCCATCTTCGTAGCTGAATAGCTTTGTAGTATAGGAGTATGTCAGGTAGTCCAAAACCACCTTGGGAACGTGATCTTGTTAGCGTATCATATGCTATCCTGGGCCTCCTGGTTTTCCACAGAAAGGATGTGAAAATGGATTTCACTTGAGCAAAGAAAGATTGTGTTAGAACAGGGATCATCTGCATCATATATAGTATTTTTGGAATAATATATGTTTGCAAGAGATTCTTCCTGCCCAACCAAGAGACCCAGGGTATAGCCAACGAACGCAGTTGTTGAGATAATTTTTTCAAAAGCGGGGTGTAATTATCTTTGTATAAGGACATAGGGTCCTTGGTGATGGCAGTTCCTAAATAAGTAATCGAGTCTGAGCTCCATTTAAAATGGAAGGAAGACTGAAGGAACCTGGTCGTCTGGGCAGGGAGGGAAACATCCAGAGCCTCTGATTTAGTGTAGTTCACTTTGAAATTGGACAGGTGACCAAAGACACTAAACAGGTCCATTACCGGTGGGAAGGCTTGTACAGGGTTTGTAAGAATGAGAAGGAGGTCGTCTGCAAACGCAGCACATTTATGTTCCACCGAGCCCACCTTCAAACCTTGAATAATGGGGTCATTCCTAATTGCTTGCAAAAGGGTCTCCATCACCAGAATAAATAGTGAAGGAGATAAGGGACAACCTTGACGTGTCCCATTAGTGATGAGGAAAGAGCTGGACAATGTCCCATTTACTCTCACTCTTGCACTAGGAGAGTTGTATAGAGACATAATAGCTTGAATGAAGGGGGCTGGGAAACCAAAAATGTGTAAAGTACGTTGTATGTAAAGCCAGTTCACCCTATCGAAAGCCTTCTCGGCATCGGTACCCAAGAGTACTAGCGGAATGGCTCTTTGCTTCGCCCAGGTAATTGCACTGATAATACGGCATGATTGAAGATTTCCCTCCCGGCCCGCGACAAAACCCGCCTGGTCCGGATGTATAAGCTTAGGAGGTAAGGCACTAAGTCTAGTAGCCAGAAGTTTGGCCCATATTTTAACATCTAGATTAAGAAGCGAAATGGGTCTATAGCTACCACATTCAGTGGTGTCTTTCCCTTCTTTTGGTATAATAGTAATAGTAGCTTCCAGGGTTTGTCGTGGAAGAGGAACCCCGTTGAATAAAGCCTGACACCAAGCAGTGATGTGAGGTGAGAGAATTGGGAGTAATTTTTTATAATATCCAGCAGGGAGACCATCAGGTCCGGGTGCCTTACCACTGGGCATGGAGCGGACTAGTCTAGTGATTTCTTCCATGGTAATTGGAGCTTATAGTGTTACACAATCAGCAGGGGATAACGAGGGGAGAGATAGCTGTTTAAGAAAGTTATCAATCTGGGTCAAGTTATTCAGATCATGTGCATTACTTGGCTCTAGGTTATATAATGAGGCGTAAAAGGAACAGAACTGTTCAGCAATATCATGGGTGGTTGTTGCTAGAGAGTTTGATGGGTGCTTTATGGCCTGCATGTATTGGGCATCAGAATGTTTTTTGATGAGATAAGTCAGCAATCTGTTCCCCTTGTCACCGTGTATGTACTGTTTGAACTTGGCATATTGATATGCTTTGGCACATTTTATATTCAATAATTCCCTCAATTCCCTTCTTAAAGCCAGAAGGCGGTCCTGGGCCGACTGAATTTTAGATCTTTTTTTGCTGGGATTGAATAAGTGTTATTTGTTCCAGGAGGGAATTGAGCTTCTGTTGTCTGATCTTTTTGACTCTAGAGCCCATCGCAATAAATTCCCCTCTGATAAATGCTTTATGAGCTTCCCAGACTATGGTCTGGGAAGTATCAGACGGCTTATTATCTAGAAAATAGAGGGCCAGTTTCTTAGAAATATCAGAGACGTGTGCGTCAGTATCTAATAGCGTCTCGTTCAATCGCCAGGACCACTCTCGGGCCGGGAGGGAAGACAAAGAGAGGGTAGATGTAATTGGGGCATGGTCCGAGATAGTTATGGGGCCTATAGACGAGTGTTGCAGCATATCTATGTGGGATTCTAAGAGTAGAACATAGTCAATTCTCTGATAAGACTGATGCACAGATGAGAAGAATGTGTAGTCCTTAACGGATGGGTTTAGAGTCCTCCAAGAGTCTATAAGGTGATTGATTCTTAGTAACTTTTGAATGCCCCCCAATGTTTTCTGTGATTTTGTTGAGATACCAGACGATGAGTCAAGGAGGGGGTTTAGCGAGACATTGAGATCACCTCCTATGATTTTGATCCCTTCTGCAAAGTCTCTGAATTTTGACTGGACGATCAAAGTAAAAGGTGTGTGTTTAGAAAAAGTTATACTCACTCCCCTCGCCGCCGACTGGTAAGTAGAATGAAACCATTGAGAGAAGCTGTGACGTAGGAACACAGGAATTTTCCCCGCTTTGAGATGTGTTTCCTGCAAAAAACAAATGTCAGTCTTGTTCTTTTTCAAGAGGGTGATAACTTGCGACCTCTTCTGGGGTGTATTAAGGCCTCTAACATTAAAGGAGGTGACTTTTAAGGACGCCATAAGTTATGTGGAGTAAGAAATAAGTGAAAGGGTAGGATGGTCATCCAGGAATATAAGGTACCACATGTAAGAATATAAAACAAAACAAGGTAACATATGGTAAACCCGTTTGATGTGTGATTGCGTGTTGCAATGTGTTCCACAGGGATCGGGCTCCACATCACAAACGGCAATGTCACAGCGATAGTCCACAAACGGGACCCTTGAAACCAGGAGTAAGGGGGCAGGTGATGTTGAAATCTCATCCTAACCCGAACCCTCACGCCCGTGCTTCTATAGATATCGAAATCTGCTAACGGTAGACAGAGATATATAAGGAACTGTATAAGGAACTGTACAATAGCACTAGAGTATTAAGCAGTGACTAGTTATAAATATGGTCAACATAATAGTCTCAACAGAGATATATGGAAACCTATCACCAGGTCTATAGATGAGATGGGACCTGGTTATCATTAGAAGGAGATGGTGACTTCTTCACAGGTAAAGTCCCGGGCACTGTAGGTGAAGAAGGTAAAGCCATCTTGTCAGGACATAAGAGATGGATATATAGCGTTAGCAACATGGAGGAGTATAAAGTTCAAAAGACTGCCAACAAAGCTCAATCTAAACGCCTCTTGCTGTTAGGGGTTTTGCGCCTGGTAACAACTTCCCACGGCTCCAGATTCGGCAAAGGAGGGCGCTTGGACAACTGAACATCCACAGGCAGCCATGATTCTATAGGCAATGGATCGGCGCCCAAAATATTCCACGCTGCTTCTATATCTTGTGGTGTGCAAATTATACAGCGGCGGCCATTTTTAGAAAAGGTAAGTCCGAATGGGTAAAGCCACCTATACGGTATTTTAATATTCCTGAGATGATCAGTAGGTGGTCTTAGGGCCCGGCGCTTGGACAGGGTAGAGGGGGCAATGTCCTGGAAAACAAGAATTAGAGAGTTTCCATACCGCAATTCTTTCTTGTCTCGGGATGCTTGCAAGATGGCCGCGGTGTCATGAAAACTTAGTAGGCCGCAGATTACATCTCTTGGGGGGTCTTCCTGCTTTGGAGCTGGGCGTAGAGAGCGATGAATCCTCTCAATAATGACGGCTTCCGCCTTCTCCTCTCCCAAAAGGTCAGCGAACAATTGCTTGGCCACAGACTCCAATTCGTCGGGTTGAACCTCTTCACGAAGACCTTTCAGTCGAATATTTTTCCTACGACTGCGGTTTTCTTGATCCTCAATCATGAGGTAGGCATGATTCAATGCGTGGAGCTGATCCTCACACACGCACACTATTGCAGCGCTGTGGGTGACTGCTAGGCCTTGTTTGTGCTCAAGCGTCTCAACTCTGGCTCCCAGGTTCCTCATGTCGTGCCTCAGGTCCCTAATTTCTTGGATCAGTGGTTCCAGGGCTTGCGACAGGGTGGTTTTAAAAAAGGTTTTGGTTAAGGCATCATTGCTGTCTACCTGTGGCATCTCTCCGATTCCCGACATGCATGTCTCCTTCCTCCTCCTCTTCCCCAGCAGACTCCGGCACGCGCGCTTGCTGCGCCATCTTGGGGAGCCGCGCTGGGGAGACCGCCAACTTTCTCCTGAGGAATTTGTCCATCTCTGCCTGATTTTTCTTCTGCTTGGGGGTCCCAGGGGTGTCTCTAGGTCTGTCTCTCCCAATCTTGACCATAGTGGCAAGCCTCCAGTGCTATTAGGCTGAGAAGCACGGGTCTGTGAGGCAGGAGCTCTTTCCTCAGACCTCCGTCTTGCACAGCCGTTAGGCTCTGCCCCCCCACCTCTTCTAGTTTTGAGCCTACTTGCCAATTATTCTTTGTTCCTCCCTGGTCATTCTAGTGTGTCTGCAACAGTATTCCGCTACCAGCTCTACAAACATTACCTGGTTTACTAGCATCCAAGTCCACCCTGCCTTGTGACACCTCTGGTGGATAAATTTGAGATAGCCTTAGCTTCCTACCACCCAGAGTGGTTTTGGAAGACTGGTAGAACTGTTGGGGTTCACTGGCTGTGGTCTGGATGGTGATCTTAGAACTCCCGAACGTAATTTCCTTACAGGTGAGTAAACATTGCAGCAGCAGGGAGGATTAGAGCATTGGTGCTATTGTGGAGTGGTTTTGGAATTGTAAAAATAAGGGTTTTTTTTAATAATTTTAATACTTTCCTATAGCTTTAACCATTATTTTTTTGACTCAGATAACCCCTTTTATCTATTAAGATTTTTTCATGTATATAACTCCCATTCATTGCAGCAACCAGAAATCAGATATGGCCTAAAGCACTAGGGGATGCAATAATGGAAACCTATTATAAATTGTACAGATGAAGAAGGGAGGGCAAATTTACTGGTGTCGGGCAAGCATGCTCGCCTGAACACCATTTTGACTCCAGCATTGCAATGCTGGGCACAGCGCAGTGTTCGGAAGAACACCGCGTGTGCTCGAGCATGAATCTCAAGTCTCCACCCCGCTACACAGCCAATAACCATGCAGAGAAGGCCTGACATACACTGTAATGCCATAGCCATGTTTGCTACTGGCATTACAGTGACTGGCTGCCCGCAACGCGTGATCGAGTGCTATATAGCACCCGGTCAAGCGAGGCTTGGCACAGTGTGAGTCAGGAGGAAGCGATAGTGTAGGACAGTGTAGGGACATTGTTAGAAGTGTATTTAGTGTATTTCGGGAAGGTTTAGTGTTAGAGAGCTTTTAGAGACCCAAAAGTCCTTTTAAGGACTATTGTTTCACCTGGTTTCCAGATAAATTTATCACAATTTTTACATTTGCGCATCCTAAAAATCTATGACATTGACTTTAATTTTTTCGCCACTGACACAACCTGTGCTACATCCCTGGTGTTACATTTGCGCATCCTATAAATCTGTGACATTGACCATCATTTATTTGCGCATAAACTTACAAAACCTGCACTACTGTACGTGTGACATACTTGCAAGGATATATACCATTTAATATGCGCAAGGCGAGCAGTAAGGGATGGGGAAGTGGCCGTGCTGCTGATGGTGCATGAAGAGGCCGTGGACCTGGGCGTGGTAAAACTGTGCCTGCTGACAGATAACAAGAAACACACTCATCCACGATACCTAGCTTCATGTCCCAGTTTTCAGGCCAGCACAGGACACTACTCTTGAAGCCACACCAGTGCGACTAGGTGGTTGGTTGGATTGCAGCAGATAACGCTTCCAGTTTGTTAAGCACCACCCTGCCTTCCACAAAGTCCAGTCTCAGTAGCCAAGAGTCTGGTCAACAGAATACTTACCCTGATCCTCCTTCCTCCCACCATGGAGAGTCTTGGCAAACAAGTGATCCCACACTCGGATATTCCAAGGAGCTGTTTTCATCGCCACTCCTTGATTTGGGCTTCTAACCAAGCCTGCTTGAAGAAGTACATGGGGAAATCATGTGGACTGATTCCCAAAGTCTCGAGCATCCACAGTCAGAAGAAGATGATGGTGGGGAACGGCAATTAGTGTCTCAAGAGGTTTATGATGAGGATGAGACACAGTTGGCAATAAGTGAGGTTCTTGTTAAAGGGAACCTGTCACCTCCTGTAGGGAAAAAAACTGTTAGCAGTACCTTAATCTGGTGGCCAGGGTGACGCTAAAGAAGGTCTTGATAAGGAGAAGAGATTCCTGTAAATAGAAGAAATTGATGTTTTAATCCTGTTCAGAACGCTGACTTGACTCGGCTTGAAGTCAAGGGGGCAGCGGCTAGCCAAGAAAACCACTCCCCCTGGTCAACTTGAATGACAGTTGCCGTTGGGCCGGGGATCGCGCAATTCTCGCGCATGCCCGGTGCGCAATTTCTCCCTGCGCGATCCCGGCCCCGGCTCTTCACTTCTGCGGCGCTTTTGTCCCTACAGCGCATGCGCTGCAGAAGCAAGCGGGCGCGCTTGCCAGAGCACGCCCGCCGCCGTCCCCGCGCGCTCGCTTGCTTCTGCGGCGCATGCGCTGTAGGGACAAAAGCGCCGCAGAAGTGAAGAGCCGGGGCCGGGATCGCGCAGGGAGAAATTGCGCACCGCGCATACGCGAGAATTGCGCGATCCCCGGCCCAACGGCAACTGTCATTCAAGTTGACCAGGGGGAGTGGTTTTCTTGGCTAGCCGCTGCCCCCTTGACTTCAAGCCCAGTCAAGTCAGCGTTCTGAACAGGATTAAAACATCAATTTCTTCTATTTACAGGAATCTCTTCTCCTTATCAAGACCTTCTTTAGCGTCACCCTGGCCACCAGATTAAGGTACTGCTAACAGTTTTTTTTCCCTACAGGAGGTGACAGGTTCCCTTTAAGTAAAGAAGTCAGGAGGAGGACCAGAGTGAGGAAGTGGAAGAGGAGGTGGTGGACGATTAAATCACTGACCCAACCTGGGAAGGTGGCAAGCCAAGCGAGGACAGCAGTACAGAGGGGGAGGGATCCTCAGCATCACAACAGGCTGGAAGATGCAGTGGGGTGTCAAAAGGGAGAAGGTGGGCAACGCTTAACATGCCCGCAACTGTTCGCCGGAGCACCCCTTGCGGCAATTTCCCTTGCCAAGGGGTAGGTGTTCCGCAGTCTGGCGCCTTTTTGAGGAAAGTGCGAATGATAAAAGAATTGTCATTTGCAACCTGTGCCATACCATATTGAGCAGGGACGTGAACACTAGCAACCTGACCACCAGCATGATCCGCAACATGGCAGCAAACCACCCTAATAGGTGGGCCAAACGCCTGGGTCCACAATCATTGTCTGCGGGTGACACCACTGCCTCCTCTTCCCCTATGTTACGTGCTGGTCAATCCACTGTCCAAGACACAGGCACGGATGCCTCCAACCCTGCACCTAGACCTTCGCAAGCACCATCAGCGAACACATCCACTTCTGTGTCCTAGCGCAGCATACAGATGTCCATACCCCAGGCAGAGTACGTAGTTCCTTTGGCCATCGAGGAGGAGAGACGAGGGGAAAACACAGCAGTTCCAAAAGAGGCAGGGCAACACTCTCCAAGGCCTGGGACAGTTTCATGACACCCTGCCAGCACCATCACCCTGATGTGTGGCCTAGTGTCACAAGGAGTGAAAAGTTTTGAAAGATGGTGAAGGAGTATGTAGCTGACCATGTCAGCGTCCTCCATGATCCCTCTGTGCCTTACAACTATTGGGTGTCCAAGCTGGACTCATGGCACGAACTGGCGCTCTACGCCTTGGAGATGCTGGCCTTCCCTGTCGCCAGCGTTTTGTCAGAGCGGGTATTTAGTGCTGCTGGGGGCAACTGAAAATGCTGACAGGTTGACTCATCAAAATGAACAAGGCCTGGATTGCCCCTGACTTCTCTACTCCACCAGAGGAAATCAGCTGAACATAAAGGCACTTTAAATATGGCTTTTATGATGTATTGAATACACTGTATTCCCATGCACCCCTCCCACCATAAAAAAGGGTACATGGTTCAAGTTTTCTTCCTTTTCTTGTCCTCCTCCATCATATCAACATGCTTTTTAGGCTGCCCTCGCTCCTAATTTTCTGAGAGGGACAGCTCAGAAGCAAAACCCTCAACCCTAATGTTTTAGAGGGTCACCAGTAGGCCCTCGCTCCTAATTTTTTACAGGGTCAGTACAGTAGCAGACCCTCACCCCTAATGTTTTTGAGGGTCACCAGCAGGCAATCGATCAAAATTTTTCAAGGGCGTGTGTATGATGCCCTCCTTTATGTGTAATAAAGGGTGTATTGGAGTGCATGTTCCATGTAATTTTTGGCAGCCCTTTCACTTGCTCCACAGTGCATAGGCTTCATGAGTGTAGGAGTCCCACTACATTAACAATTGTACCGCAATTTGAATGAGGCCCTCCTTTATGTGATATACAGGTTGTATCGGAGTGCCTCCTCCTTGTAATTTTTGGCAGCCTTTGCGCTTTATATACAAGTAAATATACAGGAAAGAATGTTTCCCAACAATTTTTTCTCTAAAATCAATTTTATCTCCTGTTTTGTGCGTATTATTGTCAGTCTTTAAAAGTGGCGCAATACTCGGACAACATCATTCCCAGTAGCGACCTGGGAGTCCAAGATGCATCCAGGCATCCTCCCCATGCTGTTCCCAAACCATTTCAGTGATGTTTCCATGAATTTCTGACCTTTTCCTGTGAACCAGACACCCTCCAGGGGCTGTCTGGTTTAATGCTCTGGTTCTCCCATTGACTTCCATTGTGCTCTGGAGCTCTGTAGAGCACTCGAGCATCCCGAGCACCAGAACACCCAAGCACTTTGGTGCTCGAGCAACACTAAAGTTTACATATTATTATTCCAGCCCCCTTCACTCTGGTAAAAAAAAAAACAAAAAAAAACAAAAAAAAACACAAACCCTTTAAGCTTTTCTGGACAAAAACATTCAGATGCCCGAATGCCCAAAATAAATTTTCACCCCTTGGAATGACTACTGTGGGGCTCTGACGTAGAAACAGTGGCATACCTTCAATAGCATACCTCCAATGTGAAAACACATTTTTTTATACAGCCACCACTATGGGGAGCTCAGTGCAAACAGATTATTACAGCTTCTAATTCAGTCATATGTAGCTGTATACATTTCTCTGTTTTCAGCTTTCCTAGTGGTGGCTAAAGGTAGCCAGCTTTGTAACAGACGAAAAGCAGGAGATTTATCAATCTGTTTATGCCAGTTGTCTGGTTTGTGTATAAACACATTGAGAAATACTGTGGTCAGTGCCATATTTATGATGTATCTGCTCTACTTTACGGACATAGAAGTTGGCTAAAGTGGGTGAGGCCAAATATGACTTTTTATTACAATTTTTAAAATTAAAATTTCACTTGTTTAATAAAAAAATAAAATGTAAATTTATCAGAAATCTGGTGACATTGCTCTTTGGGTTCACATTATGTGGAGTACGGATAGATGAGCCAATTTATCAAATAGAGTTCCTCAGCTACATGGGGATGTCCCTACTGCTGAAGAAGATCCCCCTTGCTGGTTGATTGACAAGGCTGAACATCTTGCCAGGCCTGGACAATCTTGCACTTGTGCCGCTGCTCCTAGTAGCGATGCAAGCGTAAAGTCTTTGCTGTTGGTACTGAGGCAGCGCTGTCAATCAGGTGAAAGGGATGAACTTCTTCAGCAGAAGGGACAGCCACTCCCAGTACGCTACTTCAAGTTATGACTAAAAACCTATGACTTTTAGTGACACCATGGGTTTCCCTGGCAACAGCCTACATTCAGGAAAGACAATTTGTCATGAACCAATGGGTGTGAACCCTTTGTGCCATGTGACCAACCTCCTCTACAGGCATTGTAGTGGACCCTTTGTTCTTCACAGTACCCTGCATTTAGGTCTCAGTTGTAGCAATCTCTGCCCCATAATTCAGGCAAACAGGTAGGAAAGGGTGTAGCCTGACAAATTTGCCAGCAGCTAATAGGTGAACACAAGAAAGATTCCATACCGCCTGCATGGACCACTCAGGGTCATCTTGTTTGGTTCCTGATAGTGGAGATATTCCAGTGTAGGCAGGGCCCTGTAATGATAGGGGTGTTCCAGGGCAAGATCGCCATCTTTTGTTGAATTAGGTACCTAGCGCCAAGCCTGGCAGTGGGTGTGCAGTTTTCTGGACATGTTACTTGTGTTCCATTAGTTTTGCCACACCAATACTCACTTTTTGCACAGTGTTAAGACTTTTTGTGACAGGGAGCTTGTCATTTCAGCTCCTTGTCACCTCTATAATGACAGAGCTCTATGCAGCATGATCTGCCATTAAAAAACAGTAGATTTATGTCTTGGCTGCATGGGGAATCGGAAGCTAGGCTGTATATCTGCAAATTGGCAGCAAGAAGGGGGTGAAAATACTTACTTAAAATGGAAGTCAAACAAGCCTAAATTATATTTAGCATACTTATAAACCCTAGTGCAGTATGAACCCAGTCATTTACTTCTTTCACTAAGTTTATAATTAGACATTTTATTATACTGTAAATATTTCTTGGAATTAGATAGTAATTAGAACTGTTACAGTCTTTGTATATCTACTAATGGTATTTCTTTGAGCTGGCTTCAAGGCGAGAGGGCTTTCATTATAAGTCCAGATGGAGTCATGATGATTGCCATATATTTCTTCTTATGGTAAGTGGACTGAAACCATACTCACTAATGCCACCTGGAAGATGACTTAACGTTCCAGATGTCCTTGTTTTCATAAAATATTAGGACGTTCAAATGAAAGGTATTACATCTACAGTATTTTGTAATGTAGGTTTTTAAAGACCTTGATACATTTACTACATTAAACTGAAGTGCTGTACTCTAGACAATCTATAATATATTAATTGTAGAAATTAAGTTAGATTAAATATTGTATTTTAAAATATCCTCCTGCCAAACTTTTGCTGTAACTGGAAAAGCAACCAGTCTTAATGTAATATTTATCAGATTCCCTTTTGGAATGCTTATTAAATTGTGTCACTCTCAGCCTATACTTTCTTGTCATCATACGCAGACTATGCATGGGGCAAACTAACACTGTGTGCTTGACACCTTCAGATTAGAAACAATTGAGGCAAAGGTACAGATGATGTAAAATAACAAAATAAGTATTAACTGCTGAATCACCTGCTGCTCCTCAAAAGTACACAGCTGAGGCCAGTGATTGAATACAGTGATCACATGTTGTCAATATGACATCAGGACATCAGTGGGTAGGACTGAAACAGCAATGATGGAGCCATGGACAATTGAAAGTGTAATTGATGCTTATTTTATCATTTAAAACTATCACCCGTCTGTGTCTCTCTTTTTCCTCATCTTAGAACCCCTTAAATAGGCCATATCCACTCCAATTCAATACAATACAACACAAACAATACTTCATAGTTATTGTGCTTGTTATTTGTGGTTCTCTATGTTCTCATTTTGAGCTGGAGAATTGGAAGTAAAATATGCCCTAAAGTGTCCTGAAGTCAGATGCCACAAATAGGAATAATCAAAGCTGGCAGTTTAAGGAATACAATGAGAATAAAGATGAAGCCAACAAATTTATTTTGTTTATTCCTTTTAAATTTAGTTCAGGTTATTTTTCCATCCTGTATGATGCAAGTTGACCAAGATTGCAAGTGGTTACTGGTAATCACCGAAGATTTCCTATGTAAGACAAGAAGGAAGAACAGCAGCCTCCAATAATGATGAATCTTTAACAGTAGTTTAATGCATACAAAAAAATGAAAAACACCAAAAACCACATCACATGAAGGGGCATCTATTGAGCCTTTAAGGATATGGGTACCTTTGTTCTACAGCCTTCTGTGCTTCCTATGCACAGCAGGCTGCTCTCAGTGAGTTTACAGAGAATCCTTCATCTGATGGATTTTCTGTAACTCCTCCCAGCTCCACGCGGGAACGCGCAGTGTCTCTCTCCCTCCTCTAACCCCACCCCCTCTTCAGGATGGCAGAGTGGTGCAGACTGTCAGCTGTAACATACAGCTGACAGTCTGCTTAAAACTGCAGACATAACCCCTTCCATACCATGGTCCTTAGGGACCACTGTATTGAAGGGGTTATCCATCGGGCCGCTGCCACAGCAGAGCAATGCCATCCCTCTAACCCACCCCTTCCCCCGCCGTGTAGGATGGCCGTAAAAACAAAATATATTTAAAAAACAGACATATTAGGTATCGCCACATATGTAACAACCTGCTCTATAAAACTATTACATGAGCTAACCTGTCTGGTGAACGCCATAAGAAAATAAAAATAGTGCCAAAAGCCATTTTTTATCACCTTACAACAGAAAGTGTAATACCAAGTGACCAAAAAGTCATATGTGCCCCAAAATGGTACCAGTCAATCCGTCATCTCATCCTGCAAAAAATGAGACCCTACCTAAGACAATCGCCCAAAAAGTAAAAAAATTAATTTCAGAAAATAACACTAAAACACTAGACACTAAAACATGATTTTTTTTGTTTCAAAAATGCTCTTATTGTGTAAAACCAATATATATATATATATATATATATATATATATATATATATATATATAAAACTTGTAAGGGATTAGGTAGCGGGATAGTCGTCTCCTGGGGTAGACGGGCACTCACCGGCAAGCACACCAGAAGAATTATCCGACCACACATCAGGAATTTGGAGCAAACTGACCTCAGTCCGTTTTATTTTCAGGTTGCAGGGCATAAACCAAAACAAACAGCAAAACAGCATCATTGCTCATAAAGAAAAAATAAAAAACACACTCTATTTGCTCATATTTGAGCTTTAAAAAAATCACAAAAAATTAAAAAAATGTTAAAAAATATATAAAAAATAAAAAAATATATAAAAGTTTAAATCACCCCCCTTTCCTTATAATTAAAAAATAAATACCTAAATAACAATAAATATAGACATCATGGGTATCACCGTGACCGAAAATGCCCGTACTTTTAAAATATGAAAAATTCCAATCCGGCAAATGGCGTTGTGGAAAAAAGCGTCCAAATGGCGATTCGCTGTTTTTTGTCGCTTTTTTTTTCTATAAAAAATTAAATAAAAAGTGATCAAAAAGTCATACACACCCCAGAATGGTATCAATAAAAACTTCAGATCGCCCCGCAAAAAATGAGCCCCCATACAGCTCCGTACACATAAATACCAAAAAGTTATAGGGGTCAAGATATGACAAAAAAAAGGCCAACTTTATAATTATTTTATCATCAAAACACAGGAAAAACTATACATATTAGGTATCGCCAGATTCATACTGACCAGTAGAATGAAAGTAACTGGTCAGTTTTAATGAACATCGAACGCTATAAATAAAAAACTCGTAGAACTGTAGCGGAATAGCGTTTTTTTGCAATTTCACCCGATTTGGAATTTTTTTCCCGCTTCCCACTACACCATATGCAATATTAAATGGTGGCGTTGGAAAGTACAACTTCTCTTGCAAAAAACAAGCCCTCATACAGCTATGTGAACAGAAAAATAAAACAGTTATGGCTGTTTGAAGGCAGGGAGCGCAAAACGAAAACGCAAAGCTGAAAAAACCTCCGGAACTGAAAGGGTTAAACACAAACGATTTCCTCACTGACGTAGTGCAGGCCTAACACTTGACACCCAAAACAAACATGTACAAGAAACAGTCTGTACAACCTGATTTTAGCAGTCCAGCAGTGTCCTCTCGCAGGCATATACCACTTTCCCCCAGGCTGAGAGAGACATACAGTAACATACCTAATACCGTAACAGACATACGGTATTAGGTATCGCTGCATCTGTAACAACCTGCTCTATAAAAATATCAAATGATATGCCCTGTCAGGTGAACATTGTAAAAGACAAAAAATAAAAACTGTGCCAAAACAGCCAGTTTTTGTTTGCCTTGCCTCACAAAAAGCTCTATATGTGTATATATATATATATATATATATATATATATATATATATATATATACACTCACCGGCCACTTTATTAGGTACACCTGTCCAACTGCTCGTTAACACTTAATTTCTAATCAGCCAATCACATGGCGGCAACTCAGTGCATTTAGGCATGTAGACATGGTCAAGACAATCTCCTGCAGTTCAAACCGAGCATCAGTATGGGGAAGAAAGGTGATTTGAGTGCCTTTGAACGTGGCATGGTTGTTGGTGCCAGAAGGGCTGGTCTGAGTATTTCAGAAACTGCTGATCTACTGGGATTTTCACGCACAACCATCTCTAGGGTTTACAGAGAATGGTCCGAAAAAGAAAAAACATCCAGTGAGCGGCAGTTCTGTGGGCGGAAATGCCTTGTTGATGCCAGAGGTCAGAGGAGAATGGGCAGACTGGTTCGAGCTGATAGAAAGGCAACAGTGACTCAAATTGCCACCCGTTACAACCAAGGTAGGCAGAAGAGCATCTCTTAACGCACAGTACGTCGAAATTTGAGGCAGATGGGCTACAGCAGCAGAAGACCACACCGGGTGCCACTCCTTTCAGCTAAGAACAGGAAACTGAGGCTACAATTTGCACAAGCTCATCGAAATTGGACAGTAGAAGATTGGAAAAACGTTGCCTGGTCTGATGAGTCTCGATTTCTGCTGCGACATTCGGATGGCAGGGTCAGAATTTGGCGTCAACAACATGAAAGCATGGATCCATCCTGCCTTGTATCAACGGTTCAAGCTGGTGGTGGTGGTGTCATGGTGTGGGGAATATTTTCTTGGCACTCTTTGGGCCCCTTGGTACCAATTGAGCATCGTTGCAACGCCACAGCCTACCTGAGTATTGTTGCTGACCATGTCCATCCCTTTATGACCACAATGTACCCAACATCTGATGGCTACTTTCAGCAGGATAATGCGCCATGTCATAAAGCTGGAATCATCTCAGACTGGTTTCTTGAACATGACAATGAGTTCACTGTACTCAAATGGCCTCCACAGTCACCAGATCTCAATCCAATAGAGCATCTTTGGGATGTGGTGGAACGGGAGATTCGCATCATGGATGTGCAGCCGACAAATCTGCGGCAACTGTGTGATGCCATCATGTCAATATGGACCAAAATCTCTGAGGAATGCTTCCAGCACCTTGTTGAATCTATGCCACAAAGAATTGAGGCAGTTCTGAAGGCAAAAGGGGGTCCAACCCGTTACTAGCATGGTGTACCTAATAAAGTGACCGGTGAGTGTATATACACACACAGTACAGACCAAAAGTTTGGACACACCTTCTCATTCAAAGAGTTTTCTGTATTTTCATGACTATGGAAATTGTAGATTCACACTGAAGGCATCAAAACTATGGATTAACACATGTGGAATTATATACTTAACAAAAAAGTGTGAAACAACTGAAAATATGTCTTATATTCTAGGTTCTTCAAAGTAGCCACCTTTTGCTATGATTACTGCTTTGCACACTCTTGGCATTCTCTTGATGAGCTTCAAGAGGTAGTCACCTTAAATAGTATTCCAACAGTCTTGAAGGAGTTCCCAGAGATGCTTAGCACTTGTTGGCCCTTTTGCCTTCACTCTGCAGTCCAGCTCACCCCAAACCATCTCGATTGGGTTCAGGTCTGGTGACTGTGGAGGCCAGGTCATCTGGCGTACCACCCCATCACTCTCCTTCTTGGTCAAATAGCCCTTACACAGCCTGGAGGTGTGTTTGGGTCATTGTCCTGTTGATAAATAAATGGTGGTCCAACTAAACGCAAACCGGATGGAATAGCATGCCGCTGCAAGATGCTGTGGTAGCCATGCTGGTTTAGTATGCCTTCAATTTTGAATAAATCCCCAACAGTGTCACCAGCAAAGCACCCCCACACCATCACACCTCCTCCATGCTTCACGGTGGGATCCAGGCATGTAGAGTCCATCTGTTAACCTTTTCTGCGTCGCACAAAGACACGGTGGTTGGAACCAAAGATCTCAAATTTGGACTCATCAGACCAAAGCATAGATTTCCACTGGTCTAATGTCCATTCCTTGTGTTCTTTAGCCCAAACAATTCTCTTCTGCTTGTTGCCTGTCCTTAGCAGTGGTTTCCTAGCAGCTATTTTACCATGAAGGCCTGCTGCACACAGTCTCCTCTTAACAGTTGTTGTAGAGATGTGTCTGCTGCTAGAACTCTGTGTGGCATTGACCTGGTCTCTAATCTGAGCTGCTGTTAACCTGCGATTTCTGAGGCTGGTGACTCAGATGAACTTATCCTCCACAGCAGAGGTGACTCTTGGTCTTCCTTTCCTGGGGTGGTCCTCATGTGAGCCAGTTACTTTGTAGCGCTTGATGGTTTTTGCGACTGCACTTGGGGACACTTTCAAAGTTTTCCCAATTTTTCGGACTGACTGACCTTCATTTCTTAAAGTAATGATGGCCATTCGTTTTTCTTTACTTTACTGCTTTTTTCTTGCCATAATACAAATTCTAACAGTCTATTCAATAGGACTATCAGCTGTGAATCTACCTGACTTCTGCCCAACACAACTCATGGTCCCAACCCCATTTATAAGGCAAGAAATCCCACTTATTAAACCTGACAGGGCACACCTGTGAAGTGAAAACCATTTCAGGTGACTACCTCTTGAACCTTATCAAGAGAATGCCAAGAGTGTGCAAAGCAGTAATCAAAGCAAAAGGTGGCTACTTTGAAGAACCTAGAATATAAGACATATTTTCAGTTGTTTCACACTTTTTTGTTAAGTATATAATTCCAAATGTGTTAATTCATAGTTTTGATGCCTTCAGTGTGAATCTACAATTTTCATAGTCATGAAAATACAGAAAACTCTTTGAATGAGAAGGTGTGTCCAAACATTTGGTCTGTATTGTATACACACACACATATATATATATATATATATATATATATATATATATATATATACACATATACACACACATACAACTCATAACTACCTCTAGCAAAAGATGTATATACTATAGGAGTAACTATGGCAGCACAGCAGGCCAAAAATGGCAGAACTCTCACAAAAAAATGAGTAAAATGAAAAACATTTTACATACAATGAGATTGGGAAATGGGGATCATTCTAAATTAAAGTGGTATTCTGCTTTAATTTAGAATGATCCCCATTTCTCAATCGCATTGTTTGTATGCAAAATGTTGTGCTACCATATTATTTATCTGCTTTCTGTATGCTGGCTTTATGGATATGCACCTGTGACCGTGAATATGGTAGTCTAAATTTTCTTGTAGTATATATTGAGGGTAACTGCCTCTTGTAGATTGAGCACCACCCATCTGCCTGGGGCTTTTTAGCAGAGCATAAATGTAGCTGGTTCCTACACTGTCCTGAATATGGTAAGCTTAGGGAAGTCCAAAAGAGGCAGTTCTGTTAGTGTTAGGGACCCATCCGCAGATGCCACCTTGATGCATGGTAAATGGGCTCGACACACGTTTGATCAAAAATGTGCGCAAAGAGCTTCTGTTTTTTCATTTATAGTAGGTATAATTCCACTTTAATTTAGAATAATCCCTATTTCTCAATCTCATTGTATATAAAATGTTGTGCTGCCATAATTTTATCTGCTTTCTGTATGCTGGCTTTATGGATATGCACCTATGACCGTGAATGTGCTAGTCTAAATTTCCTTGTAAGAAAAACATTTTATTCACTCCTGTGGCTGCAACTACTATATTTCCCCGAAAATAAGACAGGGTCTTATTTCTTTTTTTCTCCGGAAAAAGGGTTAGGATTTATTATTGGTGTAGTTTTATTTTTGCCCCCACTGAACATATATGTCATTTTTGGCCCCTCTGAATATATACCAATATGTATTTTTTTTTTGCCCTGGGCCCTTGTGCACACACAGACAAAAAATATGCTTACCTACACTCTGCTCCGGACTTCTTCTTCTCTCCCAATCCTATCATGCTGTGTGCTGTGTCATCCCGTCAACCAGCGTGATCCCGTGAGACCCAGCGCTGAGGTCACGTCTCGCAGGATCATCACAGGGGAGACGTCTTGCCGGATAGGGTATGGGTATAGGTGTGTGTATAGGTAACATAGTACGCAGCATTGCGCAGGTAGCGTCACGAGCAGAGAGGCCCTGACTGGCCATTAAAATCACTTGCGGGGCTCCGCCCCCACCCCCCGCAGGGCTCGGACCGTAACCCTATGTACCTAGGGCTCATTTTTGGAGTAGGGCTTATATTTTAAGCCTACTCCAAAAACAGGGCAAAATAGCACTAGGGCTTATTATTGGGGTAGGTCTTATTTTCGGGGAAACAGGGTAGGTATGAGTGAACTTGTGTTTCAAGTTCGGCGTAAAAGGTTTAGGTTCAGGCTATCCAAGAATTCCTTTATGGATTACGCTACCAGAATCCATAACAGAATTCTTAGATAACCTGAACCTTGTGCGCCGAACTTGAAACACTAGTCTCAATGTTACAGCTTATAGGTTGAAATATACCTCTGTGAATAAGCTGAAAACATTGCAACCACAGGGGTGAATCAAATGTTTGAGAGTGTGGACATTATTTTCTTTACATGATTATACTATTTATATATATATATATATATATATATATATATATATATATATATATATAATCATTTTTCAAACTGGTGTAAAGCAGAACTGGCTTAGTTGCCCATAGCAACCAATCCGATTCCACCTTTCATTTTTCATAGCTCCATTGGAAAATGAAAGGAGGAATCTGATTGGTTGCTATGGGCAACTAAGGCTACTTTCACATTAGCGGCAGCCTTCTCCGGAAGGCTGTTCCGGCGGGTGAACCGCCTGCCGGATCTGTGCTGCCACTAGTGCACGCTTGTCGTCATTATAGTGGATGGGGCGGGCTGGAGGACTGACATCACAGTGAATGGGGCCGGAGCGGAGTTCTGGCAGCATGAGTGCACTAGCGGCAGAACGGATCCGGCAGGCTATACACTCGCCAGAACAGCCTGCAGGAGAAGGCTGCTGCTAATGTGAAAGTAGCCTAAGCTAGTTCTCCTTTGTACTAGTTTGGATAAATCTCCCCCACTGTGAACTTATATGTGTACATAGTTTTGCGTGTCGACACACTGTACTCATCTATGTGAGAAAAGTGACATTTCAGCAGATTGTACACAATACTGTATTCAGAAGACAGTGCATGTAGTGATAGCTGTCAGTAATGAGATCTGTATCAGGCTTATAATGCCATGGTTCTGACTGTGGATTGCTGAACTAATGTTATCAGCAGAAATATCTATTGTGTCTACAAATAATGGACTTTCTACAGAATGAAACGTGAGAAATAGATCTGCTGATTACAGGCTGTAGTATATAAGAATTCTGTATGTAAGTAGCTGCTAGCTGTGCAGCTATAAGCTGTATAACAGGATGTGGGGGCGGGGCTGTGGAGCTGTGCTGGTGCATGTGAAATCCACAGTAACGCCCACAGAGCTGAGAAGACTGGACAAACAGTGAGTGAATGTCATAAGAGAATAAGAGAGTACATATGAAGCAAAGCTGATACCAGTAAACTAACTAGTGCAATTGTATTATGTGCTACATTACAGTAAGGGGGGGGGTATTGATTTTTAGTGCACAAAGGTGTCCATAGCCTTTAAGCCTTCTTCTAGGGCATAGCCTTCTTCCGCCTTGAAATACCATACTCTTTTAATTAATTTATAAAACCAATTCATGTTGCCTAATTCTGTTTGCAAAACCAATCCCCTACAAACACTATTTTTTTTATTTAATCCCTTCCCTTGGCCGGGACTTTAAAGATGGCGCCCGCTCCAGCACAGAGCGGGCGTGATGGCCGCGGGTGGCCTGCATATCCCTCTAGCAGGCACCCGCAGCTAATGTCCGTGACCGGCAGTAATGCCGATAGCGGACATTTAACCCCTCGGGTGCCGCAGTCTCGCTTCCAGTGTTGCTCCGGCTCCCCCGTGTGGCGATTGGAGGAGCCGGAGCATGCCATAGTAAATGACAGGAGGCTGCTGCATAGGCTTTCCTATGGAGCCCTTGCCTGTAATAGGGCTTTATAGGAAAGCACTAAAAATCATCATGGACTCCAATGTAAGTGCATTGGAGTCTATGATAGAACAATCAAATGATTGCACCCCCCTTTCCCAAAAATAAAAATAAAAGTATTAAAAAAATAAAAAATACACATCTTGGGTATCGCCGTGTGCGAAAACACCCATATTATAAAAATATAAAGAAATATTTCCCATACGGAAAAAAGTGAAACGGTAAAAAGCGTCAAAATGGCCGATTTGCCATTTTTTGTCTCTGTTTAAAAAAAATTAAAAGCGATCAAAAAGTCATACACACTCCAGAATGGTATCAATAAAAAGTTCAGATCGCCCCGCAAAAAATGAGCCCCCATACAGCTCCGTACACATAAATACCAAAAAGTTATAGGGGTCAAGAACTGGAAAAAAAAAGTCCAACTTTATAATTTTTTTAAAATCAAAATGCAAGAAAAACTATACATATTAGGTATCGCTGGATTCATACTGACCAGTAGAATGAGAGGAACTGGTCAGTTTTAACGCACATCGAACGCCGTAAATAAAAAACCCATAAAACTGGGGCGGAATTGCGTTTTTTTTGCAATTTCACCCGGAATTTTTTTACTGCTTCCCACTACACCATATGCAATATTAAATGGTGGCGTTGGAAAGTACAACTTGTCCTGCAAAAAACAAGCCCTCATACAGCTATGTGAACAGAAAAATAAAAAAGTTATGGCTGTATCAAGGCAGGGAGCGCAAAACGAAAACGCAAAACCAAAAAAACCTCCGGGGTAGAAAAGGGTTAAAAAAGAAACTCACATACATATGTACATATTCATTTATTTTGGGTTCTATATTGTGTGAGTTTCTATTGACTTGAACCATACTTGAACTGATTTCTGGCTTTCATTTTAATTTATCATGTGGCTGCTCTTCCTGTTTATATCGAATCATCTGGTAACTAACCTTGGCTTGCCTCTGGATTAACCTCTCCTGTACTGCATTGGCCATTTCTGTCTCTCTTGGTTTTGACCCTGCTTGCTGACTCCTCTTTTACCTCCTTGGTCATTTTGGAAGGTTTCCTACTTGTTTGTTCTGCACCAGTTTTTTGTTATCTACTCCATAGATTTAATCTATGGAGTAAAGTCTAAACACTAAAGAATAAAGTCCATAACATTGTTATCATTTCACCAATGTGGCTCTGTGGTGGCTTTTTTTTGTGGGACAGGCTGTCATTTTATTGATATCATTTTTAGGTACATATGTCTTTTTGATCAGATACCATTTTTTGTGAAGGTGAAGTGGGCAAAAATGGCAAATCTGTTTTTTATGTATTTTTAACGGGGTTCCTCTTGCGGTAAACATGATAACTTTATTCTGTGGGTTGATAGGGTTAATATGATACCAAATTTATAGAGTTTTTTTTAATGTTTTACCACATTTTTAGCATAAAATCACTTTTGCATCGTCATATACTAAAGTCCATAACTTTTTTATTTTTACACTAATTTAGCTGTGTGAGGGCTTTTTTTGCGGAACAAGCTGTATATTTTATTGGTATAATTTTGGGGTACATATGACTTTTTGATCACTTGAGATTAGTAACATAAAAATAATGGATGCGGCAATGCCAATTATGCACAGTTTTTTATTTTATTTTATATTTTTCATTTATTAATGACTCATAAATGAATGGATGGGAAAAGACAATTTTTATTTTATTCTGACACTTTATTCTACAGCTGACACTCTCTGCTGATGGCAGCTGCTTTGTTAATGAGATGCTGCCATCACACCCAAAACAGCAGAAAAAGCTGCAGGAGCATCTGGGGGACAATGGCGGAATCTGGGGGTATAGCTGGGGCAGTAAAATCACCTGGGGCATGGCGGCACACAGGGGGTCATGGCTGATTTCAGACTGTGATCACTACCATGGAGATCAGAGCCTGAAAGCAAAATTTTCTTACTGAAGCACTCCGGTTAGTCTGCACAGACTAACCATTTAGAGCGCTTGCCGGCAAGAGACCACTCTGATTGGTCACATGCCAGCTTCTCTGGTGTGTCTGCTCTTGGGGAGAGTGGAGACTCTGGGACTGTGAGACTTAATAGTGTCATACCACCAGTAAGCAGTTTGGACGTGACTATATGTCCAAATGCTCTAAACTACTTGAGATTTGGATTACAGTTATGTTCAAATGCTTAATCCCTGAATAAGTTGCATGTTACTATATCTTCATATTGTTCAGAATCATATATAGGACAACCTCTTTTTCAGCCAAACATGTTTCAAAACCTTTTCAGTTCCTTCCTCAGTGGCAATTACATTACATTCTTTCTGTACAAGTCTTCTTTTATAGGCCAGTTAAGTCCCAATTGAACCCGCATCAAATCCTACAACCCGGAAATTAGGAGTGCACTAGTTGACAGGTACACTATTATGCTGTGTAGGAGATTATACAAGGTTTACACAATTAAATGACATTTTCAGCATCCTGTGCAACTCCTTTAACATGTAAATATTTATTATATCACATGTTTAATACCTCTGTACTTTAAAACTCTCACAAAGACATCCATATAAATTGTATGAAATAAAATAAAAATATGTATATGAAATATAAACATATATGTCACAGTAAATTAATTTAAAAAATGTATATAATAAAAACCTAAAATAGCAAACAAACACAATCATGAAATAATAAAATGAAATAGGATCTTAAAATTAAATCTTGAGGAAACACATGGTTCTACAATATAATGTACCTTCTGCTCTGTGACTACAAAACATCTCCACAAAATATTTTTTTTTTAAAATATGGCTTTTTTTAAGTGTCCTATTTTAGTTTTTAAAAATGATTCATCTCAAATACGAGAATTGCTTAACTTCCAAGGAAATATGCAGCGACATAACTCATTGAAGTAACCTTTCAATTATTTGTGGAGTAAAAAGAGTAATACTGTTGTGTTGTGTGATCCCATTGAACTTAGCCTGATTGTGTCAATTTAAATCATGGCTGACTCTAAAGAAAACAAGCTCTTCATCTGTTATGTGCATTCATTTAAATACTGTATCTGAAATATGAACCAACAGAACACATGTTCATAGTAGAATATTAGGTCAAACAGGATTAGAATATCAACACTACCAAATGAACATAATATACACAAACAATAACATATGTTTCATATCAGATGTTGCATTGGAGTTTTATCTAATGTTTAGGAAAATGGAGAATGAAATATTATTTGTATCTAAGTCAAGAGATGGAATATCGTAAATCTTCATGGCAGTTACAATATATGGTTTTGCTCATGAGGTTCTGCTCGTAATAACAGCTGTCAACTAATGTTCCATACATTTGGCACTAACCCAATGTGTTTAGTACAAGGATTATTGATAATGGGATCTCCACAGTTGAAAGATGTGTAAAGGGTAGTAATAACAAAACAAAAGATAAATGTGTACATTTTAAATCTAATTCTACCCAAAAGAAGATGTATGCATTTACAGCACAGTAACATATTTCGGATTCTGGTAGATGCAGATATTTCTGTGTGGACATGCATAGGAGGATAGTTTTACTACTTTTAACATATTCATAAAGTGAAACATTAGTATGATCTTAATATTTGATACCACTTATGAATGTTTCAAAAAATGCTCACAAATTCAGAAGGAAGCTGGTGTAAGAGAATACTAAGCTCAACATTATAGAATGAAGATTGGTGCCAGAGCTACCGGCAGCAGTACTCAATAGCCAATAGCTACTGTATAAATAGACAGGGCCGGCCTTAGGTTAGATGGTGCCATGTCCAGAAAATTCTATGTTGACCCCTTATTTTTTTCCTAAAAAAATATAACTACATATAGTTAGATATATCTGTGCATTGATTCTCATTGAAAATGATGAAACAATCATGTATAATAATAGTAATCATATATTGCTTTTAAATAATCAAGAGCTAGGATTCCCGGCTGACGCGTCGCTCTCAGATGATTCAATCCGAACTTTCATTCTGGATGTAGTAAGGACTCCATTTGAAGTACTGATGTAATTGTGTATTATGTTATGTATATTATGTATGTAGATATGTGCAAAAGAAGGACATTCTATTGCTATATGTATATACTACTTATATTTCATAAAATCATTCTATAAACTTTACTTTGACGTGTAGCTATAGTTTCAGTTAAGAGTCTCTCTATTAAGAGTATCCAAACCTGAAGTCTTTCTCTCATCAGCAAAACACTTCCCAAAGTCATAATATCAGTAGCAACAGTAGCAGCAGCACCCGAAAGGTGCAGCATTATTATTGAGGACAAAGAGGATGACAGTGTGGACTGGATGGTTCACTTCTCCTCTCAGTCACAGCAGGATGATGTGGAGGTCACTTTTGATTCTGACACCATGCTTTGGAGCCACGGGTCACAATATTCCTCCTGCTCCTCCTCCTTGCAACTACAGAGAAACCTTTCAGTTCCATCCTCACTGCCCAGTCCCTCTGCCCCCAGAAAAATCAACAATGTACTATGGAAGACGCTCCAGAGAGTCTCACTGTTAATGAATTGTAGATAATGGAGAAAAATAGGCGAAACCCAGGCAGCAGTATAGAAGCATAAAATATTGTAATAATAAAATGTCAACATGTTTCTGGGACTGAACATCCCCTTCATCAGGACAGTGCATTCAGTAAGCACTGAATACACTAAGACGATATCGCACATGAGGCACTATGTTTTTGTCTTTGAGATATATATATATATATATATATATATATATATCAATGTTAATCCAGTATATCCACATTAATGGTAGTAGGGGCAGTGGTAGCAGCAGTAGAACTTGGAGAAAATACAGAGCAGGGAATCGGGCAGGGTGCCAAAGAACCCTAGATGACAGATCACAGTGTGCAATATAAGCCAGATTTAAATAATGCTTCGGTGTTCTAACACAAGTGTAGGGACCATGGCTCAAATAAACCACCTGTAGCACATTTCAGCCATTCTTATGTGGCATGGAACTTTCTCCTGTTATTGCAACAACATAATAGTCTGCCATTACACCGCTTGATCTGCAGTGTTTCAACTCGCTGGAATTCTTCCTTGCAGGTTATAGAGTGTCTGTACTAGCAGCATAAAGCGGTGAATGATTTTGTCATACAATTGACCACCTCAACAGGGGACATCTGTTGTTTCTAACTTATCAGAGATGCCTATTGCATACTGTAGCCCTTTGAAGATGCAACATTTGTCAGTAGGGACAAGTGCAGCATAAACTATGTTATCCCCCTGATATTTATCTTACAGTAGGTGCTCACGCTGATGCAACAAGAGATGGAGGAAGAACAGCTTATGCATTTTGTTTCCCACCCTGTAGCTGTTGGGAACTTAAATGGAGAAAGTCTCAAGGAAGAGGAAGATGAGCTGCCACTGGAGGAGGAGGAGTCAGTGGAAAAGCTGGAAGATGATGATGATAACACTGGCCATAATGAGCAGTCATCTCAGTGGGTGTCAAAGACAGAAGCAATTGAGTCGTCCAGCATGCTGACCATAATGGCAAGTTGTATGCTTGCTTACATAATAACAGGCATATCATTCACATGTAGCAGTCTGATGATTACTAAATGGCCATGCTTTTAGACCCTTGCTATCAAAGCAAAATGGAGGAATGTTTTCCTTTTGCCAAAAGGGAGGCTAAATTACTTTATCACCAGAAAACACTGTGTATGTAGCTTTTGGCAAGTAGACACCTACCAATATGTCTCTGAGGTCCCTCTCTGCCCACACGGAGTCCCCCCCACCTCCCACCATCTCTGCTACCACAAGCAGCAGAAACCTCAGCAGCAAGTTTAGTATCATTAACATGATGGAACTATTTTTTCATGTGCCACGCCAGGCTAATCAGGAAACGTATTGCTTCAAGAACTTGTTTGAGTCCTACCTGGACTGTGGCTTTTTCTGGAGCATACCATGTTCCCTGACCTTCTGACACCTGGGCAGGTAGACTGGAATAGTGGGCAGGTAGACTGGAATAGTGGCCCAAACTAGCTCAGCCTCCAGTTTCATCTCAGAGAATGTTTTCAGCATGGCAGGGGGCGTTGTGACACGCACACAGATGAAATTGTCCTCTGCCAGTGTACAAAATTTCACTTTTGTCAAAATGAACAAGTTATGGAGCTGTGAAGATTTTCACATTCCTCTGGCTGAGGTCAAAGAATAGACCTGCTGTTGCTAGCGGTGACAAAACAATACACTGCCGAGGTCTGCCTTCCTTCCAACATGATCCATACCATATGGAAGCTGCTGCCGGCATTATGCTGCTGCCACTGTCTGGCTGCCTATCACCTTTTTATGTATCATACGGCTGCTGCTACCACTGCCACCACTGCTGCAGTTGCTACTCCCTGCTGCTAATCCTCTTCTGCTACTATTATTACTGCTACAAGGTCACCACTACTACAACTACTCCTAAACAGCAGCACACATCTATTGCCTTGTCTTTTCAAAGCTGTGTTGCTACTGCTGCCACTACTATTGTGGCCACATTTCACTATTTTCACTATATTCTCTTTCCACATCCACACTGTAGTGCTGCTGCTCCCAATTAAAAGGTAACATTTTTCCCGGCTCGTTCAGAATAAGATACTGCAGTAGGTGGATAAGCACTCCAATTTGTCAGCGTAGGTGAATACCACAATTTATTAAACCTTATGTACATACATATGTAACCATAAAATAAATAGCCATAAAATGAATAACAATAAAAAATATCTTCCTAGGATCCCTTACACATACTATCCAGGATAGAACAACATAATCGCAGTTGCAAACTCTATATACTCTGTATAGGTAGCGTTGTAAATCTGCTGCCTGTAGTCTTTCAGACCCGAGAATGTCCTCCTATACGGTATGAATATAGGTTTCCTTCAGAATACCTTTGTAGCTGAACAACATATGGCGTCCCGTGGTGTCAGCTATATAATGTTATTACTCACAGTATATAGTCCAAAGATTACGTGGTCCGGGAAGTTCCTCGTGTTTGCTATGATACTCACAGTATTCCTCTTACTGTTTGTTAGGATCCCGGCAGCGGCGTCCCACGTGATTGTGGGGTCATGTGATCTTTAAACCTCGCGAGTTGTTACTTCGTTTCCGATGCCGGGTTGATCTTTCTCAAATACTGTATGTAGTCTCTAGTGGGTATTTTGGTGGTTATAGTTCGCCAATGTTATATATCTTTGCCAAATGCGTTTCGAGACTAGCGTGTCTCTTCCTCAGTGGCCATAAATGTATACTCCGTACCACCTTCTTTTTATACCCACTCATTCATTGGCTCCACCAAAAACCCGTATTGGACTTCTTCTGTTTTAATTCATTTTCATATGCACCATATTGCAGTTGTATATAAAATTTGCTCATGGTTTCCTTAATATAATGAGTCTATATTCTTCCTATTTACTTATATAAATCATGAATTATACATAGATGTCTTGTGCGATTTCTTTGCGGTTTCCATGCGTTTTTTCTTTGCTTGTGCGTTTTTTCTTTATATAATGTGTCTTGTCTTATAAAATTGCTGTAATATCTTATTTTCTGTATTTCATCTATCTCTACATATATCTCATATTATTATGTGTTTCTAATCACACTATAGGGATTAATTTAAAAAGCCATAGATATATACATTATTACACTCGATAATTCCTATATATAGGGACCTATCGGACTTAAAAATTCACCAAAAGTATTCATCACAAATCATACAACATACCAACATAATCATTTACTAGGATGGTTCATGTTCAATCTCTTATAAAGGGAGACTCCAAGGGAAAATCAGGGCACTTTTATATTACAGTGCATCCGATGACCCGTCGGAGAGAGGCCCCCCCATTTCCCTTCATATTCACAGGAAACCAAAAAGCTCAAATTCAGAATTTAGCCCATTTGGGATCATACTATTAAAATCAAATATCCTCTTAGTTTCTTGCCTTGACATTTTCATTATGTGATCCCCCCCCTCGCCAGTGAGTATCCACTTTTTCTAGAGCTGCAAATTTCAACTGTCTAGGATCACTATTATGGTGATCTCTAAAGTGTCTAGATAATCCATGTTTCTCATACTTCTTGTTAATATTCGCAATATGCTCCGCAATCCGAGTTTTCAACATCCTTTTAGTGCGGCCTACATATTGCTTATTGCACGTACATTGTATGAGATATATTACATTCAATGTGCTGCAAGTCAGAAATTCTTTTATTTCATGTTTGTAAGATGAATTTGTAGAGGTTATACTCGTCTTTTTCGGGAAAGTGGTGTTCCTACAACAAATACATTTCCCGCAACGAAAAAAACCTTTCAGATCACACCATTTTTGTATTGAGTTATTTTCTCTTCTCATGTATTTGATGGTCGGTGCCACTTTCAATGATAAATTTGCAGCTCTTGTATATGTAATAGGTGGTCTCACTGGAATATGCGTACCTATTACTTTGTCCTGTAACAGAAAATGCCAATGTCTTTTCACAATTGCTTCTATTCTTTTATACTCTGCACTAAAGGGTAAAATAAGCCACATTGCAAATACACTCATCTGTCCTTATTTTCTTTTCTTTTTTTTCTTTAAAAAAAGATTTTCTATCCATATTATGTACTTTATTTTGCGCTGCTCTAATATTTTTCAATGGATATTCTTTTGCAATGAACTTTCTTTCCATTATTGTTGTCTCTACCTCATAATCTTCTGCATTCGTGCAATCACGCTTTATACGTCTAAATTGCCCTACTGGGACATTCAGTAACCGGCTAGGCAAGTGACAGCTCGAGTATAGGATGAAACCATTTTTACTTACTTCCTTATTGTAAGACTTACATATTAATTTATTATCCTGTACTTTAATAGTCAAATCCAAGAAATCTACCTGTTGCTGACTTATATTCTGTGTGAACTTTAGATTATTGGTATTCATATTGATTTCTGTTAAGAATGTCTGTAATTCCAGATGTGTGCCTCCCCAAATAAACAACACATCATCTATAAATCTCTGCCAGAGCACCAAGCCCGCCCCAGCAACGGAGTGACCCACCTCGATTCCCAATGGGCCATAAACAAATTTGCATAGCTGGGGGCAAACTTGGTGCCCATGGCAGTCCCCCTTCGTTCAGAATAAGTCATTCTTTTTTCTGACAATTAACACTTGTGTGTATAAATAAAGGCAGGATTTATACAGGCAGGCATTCTGCTCCTGTTAAAGCATAATTTTTGGACGCCTGTACAGAACAAACCACTCTTTCTTCACATAGTAACGTGTGGATTTATATAAACAGGGGCAGAGATCTGCCTCCATTGAGGCAAAATATTTGGATGCTTGGTCCAACAAACCACTGTTTTTCCCCCATAACACCGTGTGTGTTTAAACACCATCTGTCCATGATGAGGGACAAACTTTGGAAGCTTTCTAATATGAAAATGCATAATAGATGTGACTGTGCAATGTGTTTTTAAACATATTGTTTGTTAACACTGTCAACCATGCATTTATCCATAGCTATTTAAAAAAAGCTCTCATTGTGCAAACATAGAAAATAACAAAAACATACCGTACATCATAAAAAACTATGTAAATTTTGGTGTCACCATAACCTTACTGGCCTGCAGAATACAATGATTATGTTAACATGCATGCAATAAAAGCACAATAAAAAAAAAATCTGTTTTTTTTACCTCATCCCTCCAAAACTCTTTCAATTTTATGGAATATATTATACGGTATGTACCTCAAAATAGTTCCATCTAAAAATGCATATTGACCCACGATATGAAAGCTCTGATATAGCAATATTGACCAAAAAAAATTAAACATTTTGGCTTTTGAAATGCACTGAGAAAAAAAAGTGTAAAATAGGCTATGTAATAAAGAGGTCAAGTAGATATAGACATAGGCCGCTTTCAGATGAGCGTATTGAAATCCGTCAGTATTCTGGCTCAGGATCCTGATGATATACCATCAGTATTGTCATCAGGATTGCTTCAGGATTTCATCAGGATTTACATGCGTATTTCTTCCTTCCTTCATTATTTATGCACTCCCATAGACTGTAATGTACGCATTTAGAAACAAATCCGCACAAAACTCGGAAATGCTGCGGATTTCAAATACTAACAGAAATTATACACCCATCTGAATAGCTCTATTCATTAACATTAGCAGCAGATTCTGGAACATAACATCCGGACTATATACACATTGCAAATACGCTCGTCTGAAAGCAGCCATAAAGGGATAAGATGAGAGTTTCACTGCTGCCACTTGGAGGAGTCCAGAAGCTTTGGGCAAACAGTTTTACTACGAGGTTCAATGTGTAAACAATACAATATGTAAACTCCAGCAGAATGTTATTTAATTCATGGGATGTGGATCTGTACATCAGGGAAGCATGACCTGTATGTACATTTTCAGATCATTAAAATTGTGCTACACTTAAAGATTTCTTTATAATGCACAATTTTTTCAGCAATGCTATCCACTAGTGTTGACCGAATCCACGTATCCGAAGTAGACTTCGATCTAAATTTCAGGAAAAAATAGATTTGCTGCAGATACTGTCCCTTGGGTATTCCACGCTTCAGAGGCTTCGGATGGTGACTGTTCCAACCCAACAAATTGTTGGTTCCAGCCTTTTTATGGAACCATCAGGTTCCAATATTGCCATCAGTTCCCGTATAGATCGTGAGATCCAAAAAGGTAATCGTTGATCAGATCCATCTTTTAGATGTTGGGATAATTAATAAATATTTTTTGTTTTTGCATCCACAATGTATATCACCTGAAAATGATTTAACGTACCTACTATGGTAGTAGGTATCCAAGCCTTCCTTAACATTTTGCACTAATGCTGAGTTGTGTGTATGTAATTAATATGTTGTCTTTCCCTACCATACATAAACATCCTGCTCAATTCTGCAAACTAGAAATCAGGGGCACAGCTAAAGGCTCATGGGCCCTGGTGCAAGAGTTCAGCTTGGGCCCCCCCATTCCTCTTCCCTCAGCGCTGGTGCACCTAGCTTTTCTGCTGGCCAAGTCAAAAATGTAACCCCCTCACACTAACCTTTTCCCTCCTAACATTACGTATATCACTACAGAACATACAGGGTAAGGCTACATTCACACGACAGTTGTTTTTGCGGACTCTGATCTGCATATTTTGGACCCATTTACTTAAATGAACACTGTGTGCTGTCCGCATCCGTATGTCCATTCCTATTTTTGTCCATTTTGTGGACAAGGATAGGCATTGTTACAGTGGATCCGAAAAAAAAACGGATGCCATACGGAACATCATCCGTTTTTTTTGAGGATTTGCAATTTGCAGACTGCAAAACACAACGTTCGTGTGAATGTAGCCTAATACAGCGCCCCATACCTCTTACATCCAGTGACGTCTCCTCTGATGTAGATCTTCTCTTTCCTCATCTTCTCCTTTCAGACCAGACACCATTTTTCAGCCATTTCTCATCTCTGCAGTTTGACAGAAAAAAAAATCTTAGGTTATTACTTTTCCATCATCCTCCCGTCTTCTGGACAAATCATCCTACCACCACCAGTACTGTACCACTAGTACCACACAGATAGTGCCCTTCAATAATTATTGGCACACAGTGTCCTAAAATAACTGCGCCCAGCAAATAGTGTCCCTGATAGTAATAGTGTAAACATAACGTCCCCCAGAAATAACTTCGCTGAAAAATGTGCACAAAAATGTGCCAGTAAGAAGTAACATAGTAAGATAGTTTATAAGGCCAAAAAAAGACATCTGTCCATACAGTTCGGCCTGTTTTCCTACAAGTTGATCCAGAGGAAGGCAAAAACCCCTGTGAGGTAGAAGCCAATTTTCCCCACTTTAGGGGAAAAAATTCCTTCCCGACTTCAATCAGGCAATCAGAATTACTTCCTGGATCAATAACAACTCTCTAGTAACTATAACCTGTAATATTATTACCCTCCAAAAATACATCCAGGCCTCTCTTGAACTCTTTTAGTGAACTTACCATAACCACCTCCTCAGGCAGAAAGTTCCATAGTCTCATTGCTCTTACCGTAAATAATCTGCTTCTATGTTTGTGTACAAACCTTCTTTCCTCCAGACTCAGAGGATGTCCCCTCGTCACAGTCACAGTCCTGGGGATAAATAGATCATGGGAGAGATCTCTGTACTGACCTCTGATATATTTATACACAGTTATTACATCTCCCCTCAGTCGTCTTTTTTCTAAAGTGAATAAGCCTAATTTTGATAATCTTTCTGGGTACTGTAGTCCACCCATTCCAGTTATTACTTTAGTTGCCCTCCTCTGAACCCTCTCCAGCTCTGCTATGTCTGCCTTGTTCACAGGAGCCCAGAACTGTACACAGTACTCCATGTGTGGTCTGACTAGTGATTTGTAAAGTGGCAGGACTATGTTCTCATCACGGGCATCTATGCCTCTTTTGATGCAACCCATTATCTTATTGGCCTTGGCAGCAGCTGTCTGACACTGGTTTCTACAGCTTAGTTTGCTGTTCACTAAAATTCCTAGGTCCTTTTCCATGTCAGAGTTACCCAATATTTTACCATTTAGTATGTACTGGTGACTTGCATTATTCCTTCCCATATGCATAACCTTACATTTGTCAGTGTTAAACCTCATCTGCCACTTCTCTGCCCAAGCCTCCAGTCTATCCAGATCCATCTGTAGCAGTGTACTGTCCTCTTCTGTGTTAATTACTTTACACAGTTTAGTGTCATCTGCAAAAATTGATATTTTACTCTGCAAGCCTTCTACAAGATCATTAATAAATATATAAGAGAATAGGGCCCAATACTGACCCCTGTGGTACCCCACTAGTGACAGTGACCCAATATGAATATGTGCCGTTAATAACCACCCTCTGTTTTCTATCACTGAGCCAGTTACTTACCCACTTACAGACATTTTCTCCCAGGCCAAGCATTCTCATTTTATATACTAAACTTTTATGTAGTACCGTGTGCTTTGGAGAAGTCCAGATATATGACATCCATTGATTCGCTGCGGTCCAGTCTAGAACTTACCTCCTCATAGAAACTGATTAAATTGGTTTGACATGACCGATCCCTCATGAAGCCATGCTGATATGGAGTTATTTGCTTATTTTCATTGAGGTACTCCAAAATAGCATCTCTTAGAAAACCTTCAAACAGTTTACCCACGACAGATGTTAATCTTACCGGCCTATAGTTCCCGGGCTCTGTTTTTGGACCCTTTTTGAATATTGGCACCACATTTGCTATGCGCCAATCCTGTGGAACACTCCCTGTCAGTATAGAGTCCTTAAATATCAGAAATAAGGGTCTGGCGATGACATTACTTAATTCTCTTAGGATACGGGGGTGTATGCCATCCGGTCCTGGCGATTTGTCTAATTTAATCTTTTTAATACGCAGCTCTACTTCTTCCTGTGTCAGACAGGGCACTTTTAATGGGGAATTTACTTTTATATTCTGCATTTCATCTGACAGTTTATTTTCCTCAGTGAATACAGAGGAGAAAAAAATATTTAGTAGCTTTGCTTTCTCCTCATCGCTCTCTGCAACTCCCCCCTCATTACTCTGTAAGGGGCCGACACCTTCAGGTTTATACTTTTTACCATTTATATAATTAAAGAACATTTTAGGGTTAGTTTTACTCTCTTTGGCGATTAATCTCTTGGTCTCTAGTTTGGCTGTTTTTATTTGTCTTTTATATATTCTATTTTTTTCCTTATAGTTTTTCAATGCTTCCTCGCTCCCCTCCTGTTTTAGTGATTTAAATGCTTTCTGTTTGTCATTTATTGCTTTCTTTACAGTTCTGTTTATCCACATTGTTTTTTTCTTCTTCCTTAACCTTTTATTCCCATAAGGTATGTACCTCTCACAATTAGATATTAGGATGCTTTTAAAAATATCCCATTTTGTGGTTGTATTTTTATTTTTGAGGACTTTGTCCCAGTTAGTTAGGCCTATGTCCTCTCTTAGTTGGCTAAATTTTGCTTCTTTTTTGAAGTTGGGTATTTTTGTTCCTCCCTGAAGAAACGCTCTTTTGAATGACAGTTGGAAGGTTATTATATTATGGTCACTATTTCCCAGGTGTCCCCCAACCTGCACATCTGTTGTTTTGTCAGGTCTATTGGTTAATACTAAGTCCAGTATGGCCGTCCCTCTAGTCGGGTCCTGAACCAGTTGGGAAAGGTAATTGTCTTTGGTTATTTCCAAGAACCTGTTTCCTTTATGATATATACAGGTTTCAATTTCCCAGTCTATATCTGGGTAGTTGAAGTCCCCCATAATAACGACCTCATTATGATTTACCGCCTCTTCTATTTAATTTAGAAGTAGATTTTCTGTGGACTCTGGTATATTAGGTGGTTTATAATAAAGTCCTATTAGTATTTTATTATTGTTTTTGGCTCCATTTATTTCTACCCACAGTGACTCCACATGTTCATGTCCCTCACTTATATCTTCCCGGAGTGTGGGCTTTAGACAGGACTTTACATAAAGGCAGACCCCTCTCCCTCTCCGGTTTTGGCGATCCTTTCTAAACAGACTGTAACCCTGTACAGTAACTGCCCAGTCATAGCTATCATCCAGCCATGTCTCAGTTATTCCCACTATGTCATAGTCCTCCTCATACATCACTAATTCCAGTTCACCAGTTTTATTAGTCAGGCTTCTGGCATTAGTGTACATATAGTTAAAAGGTTTATGTATATTTTTTCCCCTACACCTTTCCTTCTGAACTGTTCTAGTTCCTCCTTCCATTCCTCCCCCAGTTCCATTACCTTGCCCCAGGTCTCTGCACTATCTTCCCCATCTATAATGTAGTTACCCTCCCCCCCAGTCCCTAGTTTAAACACTCCTCCAGCCTTCTAGCCATCTTCTCCCCCAAAACAGCTGCCCCTTCCCCATTGAGGTGCAGCCCATCCCTACGGTAGAGCCTGTAGCTGACAGAGAAGTCGGCCCAGTTCTCCAAGAACCCATGTTTAGACTGTTAGTGTTGGGGACACTGTTTCCTGGGTGCAGTTATTTTTTACGACACTGGGTGGCAGTGTCGGCCCAGTTCTCCAAGAACCCAAATCCCTCCTTCCTACACCAGTTCTTGAGCCACTTGTTTACCTCAGTGTCCCCATAGTGCACCCCAATAATATGCCAGTAAGAAGTGCCCCAATAATGTGCCAGTAAGAAGTGCCCACATAGTGCCCCCAATAATGTGCCAGTACGAAGTGCCCCTATAGCTACGCCACTGCTAGAAATGTATTCTAGAAAAATCCTGCCGTTCAAAAACACATTACAATTTATAACTAGAATTTATGTTAAAGCTAACAGGTAAACTACTAATCATTTAATTTACTGATTGATAAACACAACCCCAATGCCAAGGTACAAGTTGTTTGAACAGTGTGCACATGTGCCAACAAGCCTCACTATTTATCACACACTGGCATGCAGTCTCTAGGTAGTTTTCTGTTAATTTGTCCATAGACTCCAAAGAAATGAACAGTCTAAAAGGGACTGTAAAAAGGTTAATTGGTTTTGTTGGCCATCTGTTTGTACTGCGAATAAATGCTAAGAATAATGTGTAATAAATGACACACACAAGGATTAAATAAATCAGTCCCAAGGATTAGATTTAACCTATGGATTGTGTTAATGGAGAAGATGTCTGCGTATTTTTTGTCTTTAAACATAGGGGACTATAAATCTCAAGGTGATGTTAAAAGGAATTATATTTTAGCAAATATGTTAAAAGTTTGGCCTCTTAAAGTAGGTTTGTTTCCTTTTTAACATATCCAATTTAAATGTATACCTGTCTGTAAACAACAGGGTATGAAAGGCTAACTGTTCAATAATTACAATATGCAAAAGTATTAATAAGAGTTATCCGACGTTTACAGAAGTGCCCACGTGCACTAAATGTGATAAAATTAAAAAAGAGCCTATACTTTCCATATAATTCCACACTATTTCTGAAGCAGCAGTTACAAATTCTCCCCACTGGCCACAGAGATATGTTGTATAATCACTGCTGCAACCAGTAATTGATGTCAGAGATATACAGTACAACACTGCTGATGACAGTAATTGCAATAATTTTCACTGAAATCCGGGTTCAGTGCGATTTTATTCGGGTGATTTTATTTTTCTTTATAACATGGTTATATCAGAAAATAATAGCATTTTTTAGACAGAATGTATAACAATATAGCCATTTAGGGGTTAAAAAACTCACCTCATCCACTTGATAGTGCTACAGCAGCTTCTTCTATCTTCACTGAACAGGACCTGCCAAAGGACCTGCGATGTCCGCGATAACCTCACTGCACCCTCCGACATGTTGATGTTACCACGAATATCGCATTTCCTTTGGCAGGTCCTGTTCAGTGAAGATAGAAGAAGCTGCTGCAGCACAATCAAGTGGATAAGGTAAGGGTTTTTTTTGTTTTTTTTAACCCCTATCTTAAGAATGCTATTATTTTCCGATATAACCATATAACCATGATATCACGTAAAATTATAAAGTGAAGTTTGGGTCCCCATTGACTTCAATGGGGTTAAGGGTCAAGTTCGGGTCCTGACTCCGAACTTTGACCTGATGTTCAGCCGAACCCAGTGAACCCGAACTTTCACGGGTTAGATCATACTTAGCTACAAAGTCTTTAAGGCTGTAAAAAAAGACACAAGGCAATCCAGAGCGTCCTAATATCTTGCAGTAGAAATCCAGGAGAGGGAAAAACCTTCAGCAGGGAAAATATTTTCCTACTCAAAACAGCAAGCAGATTAAATTCTTTGACTCAAAAACCCATCTCTAGAAATGCAGTACCATTATCTATTAAGTAATTACACTCGAAATACATACATACTCCCTTTGATCTCTTAGAGTGTCATAATCTTAGGGCTGTGTTAGGCAAGTAGATTTTGCAGCAATGATGATTGATAATCGAATAGTTAGCAACTCGTTAGCGTTCGAAAGTGCTCACAATACACAGAGCAATAGTTGGAATTTGAATGTTATAAACTCTGCACCACACCTGCAGTCTGATGTTCTTGAACGAGTGGGTGACAAATTATTTCATGCTTTTTTCAAAAAACAAGGATTTTTAAGAGAGCCAAAAGATCACGATCAGCAAGAATCAAACAATTTTTGATCACTGCTAACTATCACACAGTGCAGATTATATTTTTGCAAATGATATTACAATTTTTGTTTAATTCTCACAATGTCTAATACAGGCTTTAATGTTTTACAAGGGAACCCTCTTGTATGTTGGTGTAGAAACCTTATTTCCTCTAGACATAGAGGATGTCTCATATTATGGTTTGTGGGGGTCAGCTCAATAGTGGCATTCACAGCAGTCAGAGACAGTGACACCATGACACAGTTCACACAGGGATTTGCCTGTTTTCTTTATTTTCATCCACAAACAAAAATATGAGGCCTTTTACATTCAGGCAAAAAGCACAAAATAAATTCCCGCTCGGCTGAGCACTAGCTAAACATAAGATCACCCTTTCTATACGGGCGGCGTACTACCAGCCACATGACACAATACAAAGAATACTTACAGTGTCCTTTTTGACGTTTTAGCAGACTTCAGCAGCAATGGTGAAAGACAGCCTGTTCCACCAGTTCCTCCCCACCCACACATGCTCATAGTGCAGACCTTTATAGCCCAGAAACGAGCTGAGATCCATCACCTGGTTGAGAGCTGAGAGAAAATCTGTTCTGGACAGGAAGAGAATGCCGAGCCCAGCTACCAACCTGCTCATCATTCCATAATAATCCTGGCCAGACAACACCATAAACCAAAGTCCTCAGCAAACAATGCTTTGCTAATTTTTGGAGCAATTTTTCCACAAGGGCCTTCTGGTATTGCACCATGTTTGCTAGTCCTCTCCACCACAGGGATGAGAGATGAGAAGTTCTCTTTGTAGCGGGGGTCGAGAAAGGTGAACAACCAGTAATCAGTATTGGCCAAAATGCGTACAACGCGAGGGTCACGGGAAAGGCAACATAGCATGAAGTCAGCATTGTGTGCCAGAGTCCCAACAGACAAGGCTTCGCTCTCCTCACCAGGAGGATGACTCTCAATTTCCTCATCCTCTTCCTCCTCTTCAGTCCATCCCCGCTGAAGAGATGGAGTAAACCTGCTCCTCCTCCTCATCATCCAATTTGCGCTGAGAAGACGAACTGAGGGTATTCTGCCTATCAACCTGTGTAGTGTCTTCTCCCATTTTCACCTCTTCCACATGAAAAGTGTCTGCCTTAATTGTGAGCAGTGAGCATTTCAGTAGACACATAAGTTGGATGGTTACGCTGATAATAGCGGCATCGCCGCTCACCATCTGTGTTGATTCCTCACAGAGGTCAGACATCCATGCCCACTTGTCGCTTGTGAAGAGCTGAAGCTGACTGGAAAGGCGACGACTAGAGATGAGCGAATCGAAGCTGACAAAGTGGAATTCGTTACGAATTTCATGGAAAATTAGATTCGCAACAAATGCGAATTTCCTGGCGATTCGAAGTAACAGTTTTTTTTTTTTTTTTTTCCTAAAATGGCCAAGCACATGGCATGACATGGGGGAAGGATCTCTGGGACAAAGAAGTAAACACCCACAATGCGATCACATGCAGACATGTAGCCAATCAGCAGCCAGCCAGGTCCTGTGATGTCACAGCCCTATAAATAGCTCTGCAGCGCTGGAAAGCACCATTTGCTATTCATGTTAAACCAGAGACAGACGTCAGAAGAGATAGGGCAAGTGATAGGAAAACGTTTACTTACGTTTACCTACGTTGTAAACGTTTACGTTTACAAAATACAAGAAAAGAGATCAAGGATAGATAACCTGAATTGCTTGGATAGGAGAGGGACGATTTGTGGACAGAAAATCAGGCAGTGAATCGCTATCCATATACACTGCAGCAGCAGTGCCTCTTGTACAGCACTGCACTGTCTTCTGAAGGCTGTTTTGGGGTGCTTTATGCAAAGAAACACCACTAGTGTCACTTTTTTGCAGAGCAGTGCAGTGAAAGAAGGTCAGAGCCTTGTTTAGGGGTACATTAAAAAAAAAAAAATATATATATATATATATATATATATATATATATATATATAAGTATTTGTGGCCTCATTCGCCATCCAAGCAGAAAAGTGTGACATTGTTGTAAGGTAGTCAGTGAATATCATTTAAAAAATATATATATATATCTCAGTTTGTGGGGTGGTTAGTTTTAAATAAGTATTTTAGGCGTCATTCGCCATCCAAGAAAAAAAACGTGATATTGATGTAAGGTAGTCAGTGAATATCATTAAAACAAAATAGTGAATCTCAGTTTGTGGGGTTGTCAGTGTTACTTTTAAATAAGTATTTTAGGCCACAATCGCCATCCAAGCAGAAAAGCGTGCTATTGCTGTGAGGTAGTCAGTGAATATCATAAAAAAAAAATAGTGAATCTGAGTTTGTGGGGTTGTCAGTGTTACTTTTAAATAAGTATTTTAGGCCTCATTCGCCATCCAAGCAGAAAAGTGTGACATTGTTGTAAGGTAGTCAGTGAATATCATTTAAAAAAAAATATATATCTCAGTTTGTGGGATGGTTAGTTTCGAATAAGTATTTTAGGCCTCATTCGCCATCCTAGCAGAAAAGCGTGATATTTAGAGATAAGCGAACATGCTCGTCCGAGCTTGGTGCTCGTTCAAGCATTAGGGTATTCGTACGTGCTCGATACTCGGACGAGCATATCGCGATACTCGAGGAAATGGCATCTTCCTCTTCCTGCATAGTATGCGCCTTTTTCTTAGCCAATCAACATGCAGGATAGTCTTTGGTACCTCCTAGCATCACGTGGAACCCCTACAAGTCGATAGCGGGGATTGGCTGGCCAGATCAGATGACCTGGGAATATAAGAATCTGGTCCCGCGCTGCTCGCCTCAGACGCCGCCTGGATGAGATTAGGGATAGAGCTGCTGTCTGTCAGGGAGAGTGTTAGGGCCTCAATTTAGATTTTGGTTAGGCAGGAATCATCCTCAAAGAACCCAACAGCCCTTCTAAGGGCTACAAGCACCTTTTTTTTGGTCTCCTCCTGGCTGCTGGCTGGGACTTGTAGTGCAGGTACCGCCATCTTGGCTGCACACTGTGCACAGCTACTGGTGGCAGAAAGGGGACAGCACGTGGTCTACACAGACCCCAAAGAAATTGCCCAAAGTCCTCTCAGTACTTATTTTTGCTACTGCTGTACCTTGGCTTGCTGGGATCTGTAGTGCAGTCTAGGGAATACATTTTTTCTCTCAGTTATATATACTACAGTGCAGTGAACAATTCTGTCGTGTGCGGTACAGTAGCCGTAGTCTAAAGACTACGTTTTTTCTCTCAGTTATATATACTACAGTCCAGTGAACAATTATGTAGTGTGCGGCACAGTAGCCGCAGTCTAAAGAGTATGTTTTTTTTCTCTCAGTTATATATACTACAGTGCAGTGAACAATTCTGTAGTGTGCTGTACAGTAGCCGCAGTCTAAAGAGTACGTTTTTTCTCTCAGTTATATATACTAAAGTTCAGTGAACAATTATGTGGTGTGCGGCAAAGTAGCCGCAGTCTAGTGGTGACACCAACAAGTGACCAAGTTAGTTGAAGTAGCAGGTGAGCCACCCAAACATGTAGCCTGACACAGCATGGCGGTGAACCCAGAGTGACCAAGTTAGACTGAGGTAGCAGGTGAAGCACATAAAATTTTACCCTGACACAGCATGGCGGTAACACCCCCAATTGACCAAGTTACTTGAGGTAGCCGGTGAACCACCCAAAAATTTACCTTGACACAGCATGGCGGTGACAACAGAGTGACCAAGTTAGACTGAGGTAGCAGGTGAAGCACATAAAATTTTACCCTGACACAGCATGGCGGTGACACCCCCAATGCCTTGATCAGACTGAGATTGCAGTCAAATGGCTGTAGGTGAGCCTCCCAAAAATTTGTTTTGGAGTGTCTGAAGTTGACCCTCCTGAAAAATAGTTTTGGAGTGTCTGTAGTTGACCCTCCTGAAAAATTGTTTTTGAGTGTCTGTAGTTGACGCTCCTAAAAAATTTATTGGAGAGAGGGCCTGTAGGTGGTCCTCCGTAAACATTGTTTGTAAAGAGCGCCAGTTGGCCCTCAGAAAAATTGCCTGTTTGCTCAGCGTTTGTGTGCGAAGAGAAGGAGGAGGAGGAGAGGAGAGGATACCTAAAGAATCTTCATGTTGAGCTGCTTTCCCCCGGTGGAGATTTGAATTCCGGTGAAATCCAGGCTTTATTCATTTTAATAAGCGTCAGCCTGTCAGCGCTGTCAGTTGACAGGCGTGTACGCTTATCAGTGATGATGCCACCAGCTGCACTGAAGACCCGCTCTGACAACACGCTAGCGGCAGGGTAGGCCAGCACCTCCAAGGCGTACAGCGCCAGTTCGGGCCACGTGTCCAGCTTTGCAACCCAGTAGTTGTATGGAGCAGAGTGATCACGCAGGACGTTGGTATGGTCAGCTAGGTACTCCCTCACCATCTTTCTGAACAGCTCCCCCCTACTCTGCCTAGACTGGGGACGGGTGACATAGTCTTGCTCGGGTGACATAAAACTTGCAAAGGCCTTGGAGAGTGTTCCCCTGCCAGTGCTTGACAAGCTGCCTGCTCGCCTCCTTTCCCCCACTAGTTGGCCCACAGAACTACGTCCTCTGCCGCTAGCGGTGTCAGATGAGAAGGATAGTTTCAGCTTGTGCACCAGGGCCTGTTGATATTGATTCACTCTCATACTCCTATCCTCTACAGGAATTAGAGTGGAAAAGTTCTTCTTGTACCGGGGGTCTAGGAGGGTGAACACCCAGTAATCAGTGTTGGCAAAAATGCTTCTAACGCGAGGGTCACGGGAAAAGCAGCCTAATATGAAATCAGCCAAGTGCGCCAGAGTCCCAACACGCAAGAATTCCCTCTCCTCAATAGGCTGACTCTCCATTTCCTCCTCCTCCAACTCATCCTCTTCAGCCCATACGCGCTCAACAGATAAGAAGGAATGAGCATAGGTACCCTATTCATTCTCGCCAACATTCTCCTCCTCTTCCTCCTCATCCTCCTCCTCCCCCTCCTCCAATACGCGCTGAGAAACAGACCTGAGGGTGATCTGGCTATCAAGCAACGTATCTTTTTCCCCCATCTCGTGTGATAAGCGCAAAGCCTCTGACTTCATGCTGAGCAGTGAGTTTTTCAGCAGACAAAGCAGCGGGATGGTGACGCTGATAATGGCGGCATTGCCGCTGACCATCTGTGTTGACTCTTCAAAGTTGCTTAACACCTGACAGATATCAGACATCCACGTCCACTCCTCATTTTAGACTTGAGGAAGCTGACTAAGGCTACTTTCACACTAGCGGCAGCACGGATCCGGCACCTAAAGGGTGCCGACGGATCCGTACTGCCGCTGATACATGTGTGGCCCCACACATGTTACCACACACATTGGAACAAGACATACAGACATACAGACAGACATACACACATACATACTCACATACTCCAGGGACGCCGGCAGAACGTCTTCACGCGCCTCCTGCGCGCAGTGATGACGATTCCCCACAGCGCCCTCTGCTGGGCGCAGTGGGGAAACGTCATAGCTGTGCGCAGGAGGTGCGTGAAGACATGCTGCCGGCGTCCCTGGAGTATGTGAGTATGTATGTGTGTATGTCTGTATGTATGTATGTCTGTATGTATGTATCTATCTCTGTAGCCGGATCCGGAATGACCCCCCATTGCAAATCAATGGAGGACAGATCCGGATTACTGGTGTGTCCACACCAAACGGATCCGTCCCCATTGACTTGCATTGGGGGTCATTCCGGATCTGTCTTGGTGCGGATGCCTGGACCGGAGAGCAAACTGCAGCATGCTGCGGTTTGTTCTCCGGTCTGAAGACGGAACGGAATGCTTTCAGGAGCATTCTGTTGTCTTCAGTTCAGTTTTGTCCCCATTGACAATGAATGGGGACAAAACTGAAGCGTTTTTTTTGTGGTATTGAGCCCCTATGACGGAACTCAATACCAGAATTTAAAAACGCTAGTGTGAAAGTAGCCTAACCTGACTGCCAGTTCTCGTGGAAGTTGTCATCTGGCAGTCTACAATCGCTCTGCGCTGCTTGTAAACACTGGCTATCATGTGTAACGTGGAATTCCATTGCGTGGGCACGTCGCACAACAGTCGGTGAGCTGTCAGTTGTAAGCACCGTTGCACTGCCCTGAGAGTGTCAGCATCTGTGGTTGACTTGCGGAAATGCGCACAGATGCGTCGCACCTTGGTGAGCAAATCAGACAAATTGCGGTAGGTCTTGAGGAACCGCTGAACCACAAGATTGAACACGTGGGCCAGGCATGGCACATGTGTGAGTCTGCCAAGTTTCAGAGCCGCCACCAGGTTATGCCCGTTGTCACACACAACCATGCCTGGTTTGAGGTTCAGCGGCGGCAGCCAAAGATCAGTCTGCGCCATGATGCCCTGTAACAGCTCTTGGGCGGTGTGCCTCTTGTCACCTAAGCTCAGCAGTTTCAGCACCGCCTGTTGGCGCTTACCCACGGCAGTGCTGCTGTGCCTATAGCTACCGACTGAAGGCACCGTGCTCACGGATAGTAATTTAGACTAGGAGGAGGAGGGGTTGGAGGAAGAGGCATAATAAGTCTGAGAAACCGTGACCGAGGTAGGCCCCGCAATCCTCGATGTGGGCAGTACTGGAGCAGCCCCACGGTCAGACTCGGTCCCAGCCTCCATTAAGTTAACCCAATGTGCCATCAGGGAGATATAGTGTTCCTGCCCGCCAGCACTTGTCCACGTGTCCGTGGTTAGGTGTACCTCCTCAGTAACTGCATTGGTCAGGGCACGGATGATGTTCTCTGACACATGCTGGTGTAGGGCTGGGACGGCACATCGGGAAAAATAGTGGCGGCTGGGGACCAAGTACCGATCATCAGGTTGCAGAAAGCCTCAGTCTCTACCAGTCTATAGCGCAGCATCTCCAGGCTCAGCAGTTTGGAGATGTGGACGTTTAGGGCTTGTGCATGTGGGTGGGTGGAATTGTATTTGCGCTTGCGCTCCAATGTCTGCTGCAAAGACAGCTGAATACTGCGCTGGGACACATTGGTGGAGGGTGTGGAGGATCGTGGAGCTGAAGGGGTGGTTGTAGGACGGGAGGCGCTCGTGCCGGGGTCCTTGGCGGGGGGTTGACTCGTAGAGCCAGCATGTGACATAGGGGAAGGAGCAGTGGTGTGACCTGCAGGAGGTGAACGGCCTTGGAGTCGTGTGTTTAGCACTCATATGCCTGCGCATGCTGGTAGTGGTAAGGCTGGTAGTGGTGGCTCTCCTGTTGATCCTGGTGTGGCACAGGTTGCACACCACAGTTCGTCGGTCATCCTCACTTTCTTTAAAGAACCTCCAGACTTGCGAACATCTAGGCCTCGGCACGGGAGCTTCACTCCGTGAAACAGTTGCTGGTCTACTTGTTCTGGCCCTGCTTCTCCCTCTGGCAACCCCACTGCCTCCTCCGACCTGTTCTGGTGCTGCACTTGCCTCCCCCTCAGAAGCACTGTCTTGACTAGGCTTACCAACCCAGCTCGGGTCAGTCACCTCATCATCCACCTGCTCTTCCTCCGATTCCTCACTCTGCTCCCCCTCGGACTTACTGCCCTGACAACAATGTCACTGTCTGACAACCGTGTCTCATCATCATCATCATCCGACACCTCTTGACACACTACTTGCACTAAGTCCACACTCTCATCACCCATAGACTGCGAAAGTTTGAAATTTTGGGCATCGGGACAGAGCAACTGCTCCGGTTGCTGCTGAGCGGTGGTTTGTGACTCTGGGAAGGGTCCTGAAAAGAGTTCCTGGGAGTATGCCGGATCTGAATCCATATTTTCCATGGGGGGGGGGCCAGGCTGGGGGGAATTAGGTTGAGCTGGAGGAGCCAGAGGTCTACACCCTTTGCTAGCGTGAGTGGACTGCGTGGAAGACTGGGTGGTGGATAAATTACTGGACACATTATCTGCTATCCACATCATCACCTGTTCACACTGTTGTGGTTTCAATAGTGCTGTACCACGTGACCTTGTAAGTTGCGAGATGAAGCTAGGGAGAGAACCTCTGTGGTGTTCCACTGCTCCCTCATCAGCAGGTACTGTGTCACCCTGCCCAGGACCACGGCCTCTGCCCCCCTACATCCCTTGGACACCCACGTCCTCATCCTCGACCCTTAGCCTTTGGGTTCAACATTTTGTGTATTCACTAAAATGTAGAATTACTATCTGAGGCCAAAAACACATTCTCTAGACTGCGGCTAGTGTACCGCACACCACACAATTTTTCACTCGACCGTATTAAATGTATCTAAGAGAAAAAACTTATTCTCTAGACTACTGCTAGTGTACCGCACAACACAGAATTTTTCACTGGACTGTATTAATTGGATCTGAGAGAAAAAACGTATTCTCTAGACTGCGGCTACTGTACCGCACACCACAGAATTGTTCACTGCACTGTAATCACCACCATGCTGTGTCAGGCTAACTTTTTGGGTGGTTCAGCTGCTATCTTAGTCTAACCAAGCCACTCTAGGGTTCACCGCCATGCTGTAAACTGCAATCTCAGTCTTAACAAGTCATTCTGGGGTTCACCCCCATGCTGTAAACTGCAGTCTCAGTCAAACTTTGTAATTTAGGGGTTCACCACCAAGGTGTGCTAGACTACAATTTTAGCGTGTTCATCTGCAATCTCAGTCACAGACTGTCATTCAGGGGTGCACCACCATGCTTTTTTAAACCATTTGGCTCTCACCCACGATTTTTTGGACTTGCACCCACCCACGTGTGGAGACTAATAGGTGGGTGCAGTGTGCGTCTTAGCCCATCTGGAATTAGGAAAGCTGGGCACTGTGCTTGGAGGTCTTTGTGTCTGCCGTGGACAGGGTGGGTGGGTGTTGGGTGCGTGTTTGCCCATCTGGGATGGGGAGAGCTGGGCACTGTGCTGGGAGAACTTTGTGTGCGCTGTAGACTACTGGGTGGGTGCGGGGAGGAAGACGCTTATCCCTGCGTCCTGGGGCGGGGATAGGACAGCAGTGCCAGCATGGGCAGTGGTGTCACCTGCAGGCGGTGATGGACCTTCGTTGCACCTAGTTGGGTGCTTTACTAACATGTGATGGGCATGTGCCTTGCCCATCTTGGTCTGAGTCAGCACAATTGTCTTGATGGTCACCACCAGGCTGTTGCCCAGAATTTGGCGTAATCCATGCATGCTGCCCCTGTTGTTTCCTGTCCATTTCCATGGTGTTTCCATCATTTTCTAAGGTTTCCAGGTTTTCACACAACCTTCCCTGTGCAGAGCTTTGGTCTCCTGCAAAAAATGCTCGAGTCTCCCATTGACTTCAACGGGGTTCGTTATTCGAAACGAGCACCCGAGCATCCGGAAAAATTTGACTTGAATAATGAGCACCCGAGCATTTTAGTGCTCGCTCATCTCTAATCACAGTTTGTGGGGTGGTTAGTTTCAAATAAGTATTTTAGGCCTCATTCGCCATCCAAGCAGAAAAGCGTGATATTGCTGTAAGGTAGTCAGTGAATATCATAAAAAAAAATAGTGAATCTGAGTTTGTGGGGTTGTCAGTGTTACTTTTAAATAAGTATTTTAGGCATCATTCGCCATCCAAGCAGAAAAGCGTGACATTGTTGTAAGGTAGTCAGTAGAGATGAGCGAGCATGCTCGTCCGAGCTTGGTGCTCGTTCGAGTATTAAGGTATTCGTAAGTGCTCGCTGCTCCGACGAGTATCTCGCCATGCTCGAGGAAATGGCATCTCCCGCATTTTGAATTTTTGGCGCCTATAAACTCAGCCAATCACAAGCCAGGAGACTCTGCGGTACACCCAGCATCACGTGGGGCCCTTACATGTCGATAGCAGGGACTGGCTGGCCTGATCAGGTGACCCTGGAATATACTAGTGACGGCCCACGGTGCTCGGCTCAGATGCTGTCTGGATGTCGTTAGGGACAGATCTATAAGAGAGAGTTAGGTCACGTCTCCAAAAGTGATGGAAGCGTTACAGGAAATGGCTCCCACGCCTGGTATTTCAATGAAAGAATGATTCCTGTGCTTCAAAGGTTGCTTAAATCTTGTGAATTTTTATTTGTGTGCTTTCCAAAAACAGCTTGTTGTCATACACAAAACGTCAACGTTTTCGGCCTATGGCCTTTATCAATGTGCTGTGGAGTCACATAAAGATAATCAAAATATAGTTGTGGCAACAAAAAAGAGATTTATGTCTACAATATACTTGCATAGAGAGCAGTTTACCAAGGGCAATGGTACAGTAGATTTGACAAGGAGAAAAATTGTTGACCAATGCATAAACAATCCAAGGGTTAAGGAGATAACAATTGTTTTGTAGTGCATGCATTGAAAATATAGTAATGTTATGGTAAAGACTGGTAAGGGGGGACTATACAGGTCCCAAATATCAGTATATTCAGTGTCAGGAATCACATATGCTAGATGTCAATTATGTAGGGGAGCATGCTAGAACTCCCGGGTATGCGGTTACCAACCTGTTTGGAGCGCGTTGTGAGGGATCTCAGTGTCCTGTTGTACAGACGGCTGCAGCGCGTTGTGGAAAAGGCGAAAAGGCCTATCTGAATGGCGCTGTGCCGTCTGTCTGCAGCGTGGGCTGTAAATAGCCCGTGTACCGGATGTGAGAGCATGGGGAGGGAGGAGGAGCGGAAGCGGTGCATGGAACGCAAGCTGCCTGGGAGAAAGTGTCAGTGGAGCGCATCTGAAGATGGCCGCTATGTCAGCCATGTGCGGCTGCGCATGCGCAGTGTGTAAAAACGCTCCGTTTGCATTGTCGGATGTTTGCCTGTAATGGGGGCATAGAGGTTGGCTCAGGGGCGGTAGATAAGGGTGGAATCAGGTTGCACTGGCTTCGGGGTGGTGCTGTATGTGATGTAGGGGCTGAATGTAGTGCGGACAAGATACGTGTGGATAGGTATGCCATGTGTAGGTGTCATATTGTGCAGTGTACAGGGTATGAAGCATAGATAGAGCCCTGGTACTGATGCCGATAGTGGGTGGTATGGAATCCCGGATATTCTAGTAGTGGGTCTGTAAAAGAAAGTCATGGTTTAGAATCTTTAACTGGTTGTACATCATATTCAGACAAGAGAATTACAGTCAGGGAAAATCCATAGGTATAATTTGTTATTATAGGAAACTTCCTAGATGGAAGTCCCTATTGAGGCCCCTGGGTTCCAAGCTCTGTAGTTCGTGGATCCAGTAGGCTTCTCGTTGCTGCAATAGACGGGTGATGTCCCCTCCTCTTCTCGGTGACATGACCTGTTCTATCACCTGGAAACGCAATTGCGAAATGTTGTGGCCCTTATTAACGAAATGCGCTGGAATGGGAAAAGTAGTGTTGAGGCAGCGTACTGTAGATTTGTGCTTACATATCCGGTCCCTAATTGGTTGTGTTGTTTCTCCTACGTAGATGAGTCCGCAGGGACATTTAATAATGTATATCACATTTTGGGAGTCGCATGTGAAGAATCCATTAATTTGGTATGATTTGCCATTGTGTGGGTGGTGAAAATTAGTTCCCTTAATTACGTGGGAGCATTGCATACAGTGAAGACATGGGAAGGTGCCCTTCCTTTGTGTTCTAAGGAATGTTTGTGTAGGTATTTTCCTTTCAGGGCCGATATCTGCTCTTACCAATTTATCTTTAAGGTTTTTTGGGCGCCTGTTACATGGTAAAATCGGGTTGGAGAATTCTGGTATATATGGGTACGATCTATGTAGGAGTGGCCAATGTCGTTGCAGGATGTGTTGGACTTTTTTAGCGAACGGGTGGTAGGTGTGGACAAAAGGTATCCTTGGACCTTGAATTTTATTGGGATTGGGTTTCTTATGGAGTCCCTGTTGAATGATTGTGTCAGGGTATCCTCTGTCTTTGAAACGTGTTGCCATTTCTAGCAGTCTAATTTCCTTAGTGGAATCCCTGTCCACTATGCGCGAGATCCTGTCAAATTGGGAACGTGGCAGGGATTTCTTCACGCTAGGGGGGTGAAAGCTCGAATAGTGCAGGAGACTATTACGATCGGTGGGTTTTATATATAGGTCAGTTGTTAGTTTGCCTGTCCCGTCCTTTTGTACTGAGGTGTCCAGGAAACTTATGGAGGTGGTGCTACTATGTAGTGTGAACTGTAGCTCTGTTCGTATGGAGTTAAGGTGAGTTGTGAAGATGTCTAAGGATTCCTTACTGCCTGTCCAAATGCAAAAAATATCGTCAATATATCTCTTCCATACTTTGACGTACTGTTGGAAGAGATGACATGTGTAGATATGCTCCTCCTCGAATATGGCCATGTACCCATTTGCATACGGGGGCGCCATATGTGCCCCCATCGCGGTCCCTCGTCTTTGTACATAGAAATGGTCCTGAAACATGAAGTAATTTTCAGTCAAAACTAAATGCAGCATGTCCATGTAGAGATTTATTACTTCGGGGTTGATGTTGGATTTCTGTAGTATTTTATTGGTGGCGTAGAGGCCCTCAGTATGTGTGATAGATGTGTAGAGACTAACCACGTCGAAGGTAACTAGAAATGAGGAGTGTGGGACCTGACCAATGTTCCTGATGATATTTAGAAACGCTGTGGTGTCTAGGAGGAAGGAGTCAGTAGTTTTGATGATAGGTGTGAGAATTTTTTCAAGAAAAATAGAAATGGGAGAAAAGATTGAGTCAGAAGAGGATACAATTGGACGCCCTGGTGGCTTTTCAAGTCTTTTATGTACTTTGGGAAGAATGTAGAGTACCGGTATTATAGGATGTTCTTTCTGGAGAAATTTAAAGGTTTCCTGATCTATAGTTCCCTTATCAAGGTGTGATTTAAGGGTCATGGTGATTTTATTCGCGATTTCAGTTGTTGGGTCATTGGGAAGCAATCCATAAACTTCGGTGTCTCCCAGTTGTCTATGGATTTCTTCCAAGTAGTCCTTTTTGTCCATGACCACCAAGGCCCCGCCTTTATCGGCCGGTTTGATGGTGATGTCCTTGTTGTTAGATAGGGTTTTTAGGGCCTCCTGTTCATCCAGTGTCATATTGGATTCACAGTTGAGTTTCTTTCTTTCAATGTCCTTCCTTAGGTTTGCAATGTCCCTAGCAACCAGTGATATGTAAGTTTCTACTGGATGCTGAGTTTTCGGGGGCATGAAAGTACTCCTGGATTTTAGTCCAAACTCCCTGGTTGTGATTAAGGCTTGGGATCCGGTATCCAACTTGGTAGGTGGAGTAACGGATTCCATGGTTCCGAAATGTGCCTTTAAGCGTAAATTCCGGAAGAACCTTTGTAAATCTAGTTCAGTCTGGAATGTACTGAACTTGTAGGATGGGCAGAAGGAGAGACCCCTCTCAAGTATTAGTATCTGCTTGGAGGTTAGAGTAGTTGAGGAGATGTTAATAACTATAGATTGTGGGTCTCTTACCTGTGATCTTGTCATCCTGATCTGGGAGTTATCCCGTGGAGGTCTATTCAGTCGTTCTCTAGTTCTCCGGCCTCTATTAGTGCGTTGTCCCAGAAAGGAAGAGCTTGTGGAGTTCGGTTGTCTCCGGGGGCCTTCTTCCTCATGACTTGAGTACGATGATTCGGGTGAGGAGGCGTAATCTCGTTAGGGACAGATCGGCTGCGTTTCAGGGAGAGTGTTAGGGCCTGGATTTAGTACTCTGTTAGGCAGGAGTGATCTAAAAAGGACCTTCTAAGGGCTACAAGACATTTTTTTTTGTCTCCTGGCTGGGATGGCTGTCACTAGTAGTGCAGCTATCGCCATATATAACCCTTTTTTTTTATTGTTTTATCTCAGTGATACAAATCCATTTCATACAGCAGTGTGGAACCATTCTGTGTGTCACAGTTCAGCTGTCCACTCACCACAAACCACAAACCACAATCCGTATTTTCTGTCCAGGTGACCCATACTGTACGTCACGTAATCAAATACTGCTTTTGCTTTCACTGATACAGCTACATTAGAAAAATCTCTGTGCGACATTTGTCTGGGTTGCAGTCAAAATAACCACAGTCAGCAGGGGCTGAGTTTGCTCTCTGATGAGTTTCTGCACGTCACGTTAAAAAATAAAAGTATATAAAAAAATATATTAAAAAATATATATATATGAAAAAATATATAAAAAATTGTTTTTTTGTTGTTTTATCTCAGTGATACAAATCCATTTCATACAGCTGTGTGGAACCATTCTGTGTGTCACAGTTCAGCTGTCCACTCACCACAAACCACACTCCGTATTTTCTGTCCAGGTGACACATTCTGTCACGTAATTAAAAAAGGTCTTTTGCTCTCACTGATACAGCTACATTACAAAAATCTCTGTGCTACATTTGTCTGGGTTGCAATTAAGCAGACCAAGTCTGCCTAATCTAATAGTTTCAGTGTAATTGCTCCATACTGCATGGTACGTAATACCATACGTAATTTAGCTCTAAATTATCCAACTATATACAAAACACAATCCATATTTTCTGTCCAGGTGACACATTCTGTACGTCATTTAATTAAAAAAGGTCTTTTGCTCTCACTGATACAGCTACATTACAAAAATCTCTGTGCGACATTTGTCTGGGTTGCAGTCAAAATAGCCACAGTCAGCAGGGGCTGAGTTTGCTCTCTGATAGTTTCTGCACGTCACGTTAACAAAAAAAAAAAAAAAAAGTTTTTTTTTGTTTTATTTCAGTTACGGATTGTGGAAAATACGGATTGTGGTTTGTGGTTTGTGGTGAGTGGACAGCTGAACTGTGACACACAGAATGGTTCCACACTGCTGTATGAAATGGATTTGTATCACTGAGATAAAACAATTAAAAAAAAGGGTTATATATGGCGATAGTTTCTAGTTAAAAAATAAAAATATATAAAAAAAAATATTAAAAAAATATATATATATATAAAAAAAAATATTAAAAAATTGTTTTTTTGTTGTTTTATCTCAGTGATACAAATCCATTTCATACAGCTGTGTGGAACCATTCTGTGTGTCACAGTTCAGCTGTCCACTCACCACAAACCACACTCCGTATTTTCTGTCCAGGGGACACATTCTGTACGTCACATAATTAAAAAAGGTCTTTTGCTGTCACTGATACAGCTACATTACAAAAATCTCTGGCGACATTTGTCTGGGTTGCACTTAAGCAGACCAAGTCTGCCTAATCTAATAGTTTCAGTGTAATTGTTCCATACTGCACGGTACGTAATAACATACGTAATTTAGCTCTAACTTATCCACCTATATACAAACCACACTCCGTATTTTCTGTCCAGGTGACACATTCTGTACGTCACATAATTAAAAAAGGTCTTTTGCTGTCACTGACACAGCTACATTACAAAAATCTCTGTGCGACATTTGTCTGGGTTGAACTTAAGCAGACCAAGTCTGCCTAATCTAATAGTTTCAGTGTAATTGCTCCATACTGCACGGTATGTAATAACATTAGAGATGAGCGAGCACTAAAATACTCGGGTGCTCGTTATTCGAGTCAAACTTTTCCCGATGCTCGGGTGCTCGTTTCGAATAACGAACCCCATTGAAGTCAATGGGAGACTCGAGCATTTTTGCAGGGGACCAAGGCTCTGCCTAGGGAAGGCTGGGTGAAAACCTGGAAACCTCAGAAAATGATGGAAACACCACGGAAATGGACAGGAAACAGCAGGGGCCTCTGAGGCTGCCTAATCCCACCATTACCCCAAATTCTCCTAGTGGGGCATGTGTGGTATCGATTCTTCTCAGTTTAAAATCGTATACGTCTCCTATCTTGGGACCATATATTTCATGGATTTTTCGAACACGGAAAAGGAAAAAGAGCTTGCTCTGGCCAGGGGAGTGTCTTTTCTACTTCAGCTAAGGGGACGTGTCCATGCTCTGCCAATTAAAAGAGGAACAAACAAAAATCAGTATAATATCTATCCAGGTAAATTGTTTGGAGAAAGGGCCTGTAGGTGGGGGGCAGGCTGGGGGGAAAGAGGTTGAGCTGGAAGAGCCAGAGGAGTGCCCCCTGGGCTATCGTGTGTGGTGGTAACAACAGCCGGATGGATTTGGAAAAACTGTAGCATCAACCGGTACAATATGTATTCTTCTGAGTTTAATACCGTATACGGCACCTATCCGGAAAAATAGTTTGGACAGAGAGAAAGAGAGGAAAAAGACATGCAGTATGGAGCAATTACATGGAAACTATTAGATTAGACAGATTTGGTCTGCTTAATTGCAACCCAGACAAATGAGAGAAAGAGAGGAAAATGACGTATTTTTAAAAGTGACGTTCAGTATAGATCAAGTGTGGTATGTGTTCTACGTATACTACTCAGTTTAATACCGTATATGGCAGCTATCCGGAAAAATAGTTTGGAGAGAGAGAAAGATAGGAAAAAGACGTAAATTGTTTGGAGAGAGGGCCTGTAGGTGGCGGGGCAGGCTGGGGGGAAGGAGGTTGAGCTGGAAGAGCCAGAGAAGTGCCCCCTGGGC
>ONZH01001280.1:0-103528 GCA_900303285.1 Rhinella marina | reverse complement strand
ATTCAATGATACATGCATATGCAGTAAATACCATCTAGTGATGACATCTGGCAGACAGAATTTTATAATTTCAAGGGACTTTACAGGACTTAGATATTGCTGATAAATCCTTAGGATACAGAAGGTCATCAATATTAGATTGGTGGGGGTCCAACGATGGCTGCTCAGATGTTTTGTGCAGCCGGAAACATGGTAAACTACACAGTGGACAGAAAGCTCCAACCAATATGTTTTTTTTCTGGTGCCATCCTTCTGCAAGTCAGCTCTCATTCATGGAAACTGAGCTGCAGGACACGGCCACTACACTTTGGATGGAACCTTGCTCTTCTGGCTCTGTCCACTGTTTAGTTTTCAGTGCCGGTGACTGCTCGTAATAACTAATTGTAGGAGTGCAAGGGTCAGACCCCCAACAATCTGATATTTATGACTAATATTGAGGATAGGCTATCAATATATATTTACAGGAAAACCCCTTTAATTCTATGGTTGTGTGAAGAGGAGCCAAGGAACTTGTGTTCTGTTCCGGAAAAGTGGCTCCACGTCTTATAAAGATATTACAAAATAAATCTGCACAGTATTACATAAATTATATAATGTAGTACTAATATTTCTTTTTCTGATGATAATACTTCTTTCTAAACCGTTTTTATGATTTTTTAGTAAAACACTTTTTGCTTAGGTTGTACTATCGTTCTGAAGACATTGAGTTTGCCACTTGAACAAGGCAGACATAGCAGAGCTGGAGAGGGTTCAGAGGAGGGCAACTAAAGTAATAACTGGAATGGGTGGACTATAGTACCCAGAAAGATTATCAAAATTAGGGTTATTCACTTTAGAAAAAAGACGACTGAGGGGAAATCTAATAACCATGTATCGGGGTCAGTACAGAGATCTCTCCCATCATCTATTTATCCCCAGGACTGTGACTGTGACGAGGGGACATCCTCTGCGTCTGGAGGAAAGAAGGTTTGTACACAAACATAGAAGAGGATTCTTTGCGGTAAGAGCAGTGAGACTATGGAACTGTCACGAGGGAGACAAGGGAAGGTGCGCCCTGTACTGAATACCCCCCCATTCTCTCCCGGCCTGCTTGCCTCAGTCGGCCCTAGGCGGCCGCGGACAACCACGGTGACGGTCCCTGCTCTGTATAAGTGCACAGGGAGGGACAGGGAACAATTGGAGAGACAAACACAGACGAAACAAACACAATATCAGAATAGTCAGCAAGCCGGGTCATACACAGGAGATAACGTCAATACCGGGGGTGAAGCAAAGAGAGGTCGAAGTCCAAGTCCAAGGTCAGGGTCAAACAGCAAATCAAACACAAGGTCGCTCAAGCACTGATCAAAGTTGTAACGCTAATCACAGGCGATTAGGGAGGACAACTAGTGGCTTTAAATAGCCCTCCACTGGGTCATGTGACGGGGCCAGCGTCACATGACCTCATCTGCATACCGAGCGCTGGCCAAACGTGACCAGCGCTCAAATATGCACCAAATTTGGTCATGTGGCGTGGCCAGCGCCACATGACCCAAAACCAGGTATATAATAAATGTTCTGAGCGCTGGTTGCCCAGACCAGCACTCAGATGTCCCCGCCTGCTCGTTTACTAGGGGGGCGGGGAGGACGCCGGACGCGCTGTATCAGTGCGCGTGCCGGACCTTCTCCTGTGAGTGTCGTCATGGAGACGAGGACGCATCCTGCGTCCTCGCTCCGGCGCACTCCTGGGAGACCGGCGGCACGGCAGAGGGGAAGCGCGCCGCCGGCTCCCCGTTACAGTACCCCCCCCTTCACGAGGGGCCACCGGACCCTTAGCTGGAGGAACCGGCTTTTCAGGATGCTGTCGATGGAAACTCCTAACAAGTGCGTCTGCATGCATCCTGCTCAGCGGTACCCAAGATCTGTCCTCAGGCCCAAATCCCCTCCAGTGTACAAGGTACTGGAAGGAATTCCGGACTTTCCTAACGTCAATGATTCTATGAATCTCGTGCTCCACTTGTCCCTCCACCTCGACCGGAGGCGGGGGCAGTTCCTCTGGACCAGCGGGAGCAACATAACGCTTAAGCAAAGACATATGAAAAACATTGTGAACACGAAGGGAGTCAGGTAAACACAATTCAAACGACACCGGATTGATCACCTTGGTGATCCTGTATGGACCAATGAAGCGAGGCGCAAACTTATAGGATGGTACTTTCATACGTAGATTTTTTGTTGACAACCATACCATGTCCCCCACCTTGAAATTCACACCCTTAGAACGTCTCTTATCGGCCTTAGTTTTTTGAATCCTTTGGGCTCTTTCCAGGTTCGACTGAACCTGTGCCCAAACTTTGCACAGTTCCTGAGAGAGAGCATTGGCCTCTGGGACCGCCGAAACAGCTGGAGAAAAGGAGCCAAAGCGCGGATGAAACCCCATGTTGCAGAAAAACGGCGATACCCCAGAAGACGAATTCACACGGTTATTAATCGCGAACTCGGCCAGAGACAGGAATCTGGCCCACACATGCTGGTTATCTGCAACATAACATCTGAGATATTGCTCAACGGACTGATTAAGACGTTCAGTCTGACCATTGGTCTCCGGATGAAAGGCTGACGAAAAGGATAAGGAAATATCAATCTTCTTACAGAAGGCCCTCCAGAATTTAGACACAAACTGCACCCCCGTCAGAAACAATATTCTCAGGAACACCGTGTAGTTTAACTATGTGGTCCATAAATACGGAAGCCAAAACCTTTGCAGAGGGTAATTTACACAAAGGAATAAAGTGACACATCTTGCTGAATCTGTCCACCACTACAAGAATCACGGTTTTACCCTCAGAGCATGGCAAATCCGTGATGAAGTCCATGGACAGATGTGACCAAGGTCTACCAGGTATGGGTAATGGACACAACTCACCCATAGGCCGAGTCTTGGGATTCTTGGACCTGGCACAAGTATTGCACGCAGTTACAAAAGCCTGAACATCTCTGGAGATTGACGACCACCAATACTGCCTAGAGACCAACTCCTTGGTGGCATTGATACCAGGATGTCCACATAAAACAGAGCTATGGCACTCACCCAGCAGTCGCAACCGCAAATGAGCTGGCACAAATAACTTGTCATTGGGAGTACCAGTGGGAGCAAGATGTTGTCCTGCCACGATTTCAGAAGCGAGATCAGATGAGGTAGCGGCTACGATGATGTCAGCTGGCAGGATGGGCTCAGGAGGGACGTCAGGAGGCTGATACGCCTGGAAACTTCGGGATAAGGCATCGGCCTTAATGTTCTTGCTTCCGGGTCTGAAGGTAACACAAAAGTCAAAACGAGTAAAGAACAAAGCCCACCTCGCCTGTCTGGGATTCAATCGCTTAGCAGATTCCAGAAACATCAAATTCTTATGATCCGTGAGGACCGTAATGCGGTGTAATGCCCCTTCTAAAAAATGACGCCATTCCTCAAATGCCCACTTGATTGCTAGTAACTCCCTATTACCAATGTCATAGTTTCTCTCGGCAGGAGAGAACTTGCGGGAGAAGAAGGCGCATGGCTTGAGATTAGTTAAGGTGGAAGACCCCTGGGACAGTACTGCCCCCACACCATCTTCAGATGCATCCACCTCAACTACAAACGGCTTATTTTGATCAGGCTGGATCAGCACAGGAGCATCAACAAAAAACCGCTTTAGCTTTTCAAAAGCTTCAATAGCTGCAGGGGACCAGTTGACTAAATCAGCTCCCTTGCGGGTCAAATCCGTAATGGGTTTGGCTATAACAGAAAAATTTTTGATAAATTTCCGATAGAAATTAGTAAAACCCAGAAATCGCTGGAGCGCCTTCAGAGAGGAAGGTCGCACTCAATCTACAATGGCCTGTACCTTACTCGGGTCCATTTTGAAGGAAAAAGGGGTGAGAATGTATCCCAAAAAGGTCACTTCCTGAACACCAAAGATACACTTCTCCCCTTTGACAAACAACTTGTTCTCACGCAACACCTCCAGCACTTGCCTGGTGTGGGATACGTGACTCTCCCAGTCTGTAGAAAAAATCAAGATGTCATCAATATAGACAATTACAAATTTTCCAATAAATGGTCTAAAAATGTCATTGACAAAATTTTGGAACACCGCAGGAGCATTACTTAACCCGAAGGGCATTACTAGGTACTCATAATGACCCTCCGGGGTATTAAAGGCAGTTTTCCATTCATCACCCTCACGGATTCTGATCAGGTTGTACGCCCCCTTCAGATCTAGCTTAGTAAACCAACAAGCACCCTGAACCTGATTCAACAAATCAGGAATAAGGGGCAGCGGGTACCTGTTTTTAACAGTAATTTTATTGAGTTCCCTGTAATCAATACAGGGCCTCAACCCTCCATCCTTTTTTCCGACAAAGAAAAATCCTGCCCCCATGGGAAAAACAGAAGGCCGGATGTGACCCTTGGCCAGACTCTCCTTGAGATAATCCCTCATAGACTGACGCTCTGGAGTAGAGAGATTATAGATACGGCCCTTGGGATATTTGGACCCCTCAATAATATCGATGGCACAATCATATTGCCGGTGAGGAGGGAGGAACTCAGTCTCGGACATGGAGAAAACGTCCAAAAAATCGTTGATGTACTCAGGTAAGAAAAGAGACTCAGTAGTACCTCCCAACTGCAATACCGATTTGCAACACTTGTCACAATTTAGCCCCCATTTTTCTAATTCACCTGTTGACCAATTGATTACAGGATTGTGGTCCTGCAACCAAGGTAAACCAAGAACTAGGTCAGCAGGTAAATTCTTTAAGACCCAAAAAACACATTTTTCGGAATGCGAAATTCCAACCATCAGGGTCACACTAGGAGTACAGAACTCGATCCTCCCATTATTTAGGGGGGTGGAGTCGAGGGCGATAATTTGAATTACCTCCCTTAAAGGGACCATCGGTAAACCCACAGACTGTACAAAATCAAAATCAATAAAATTAGCAGCAGAACCAGAGTCAACAAAAGCCTTTCCAGAACCCCTGAATTGATCATATGCAATGGAGATGGGTACTAAAACCTTTCTCCTTACCACTGCTGGGGTTACCTTACTTCCCACCGGAGATCTCCTAGAGGGCGGAAGTTTTGGACACTACTGGAGCCAGTGGTTCACCTCACCGCAGTAGAAGCAGGCTCCCTTTAAACGTCTTTGGTTTTTCAAGGTTCCTCCTAACTGCATGGACTCCTCCGGGACCTTGGCAGGAGGTGGACTCAGGGGAGGAAACTCAGGCAGGACGACAGCTTGAGGAGTACTTGATCGTTCCCTCTGTCTCTCTCTCACCCGTCGATCCAGCTTAATAGCTAAAGTCATGGTCGTCTCTAGGGAGTCAGGAGTAGGATAACTAACCAGAAGATCCTTGAGTTGGTCTGACAGCCCCACCCTAAACTGGCTTCTCAAAGCTGGGTCATTCCACCCAGAGGAGACACACCACTTCCTGAACTCTGCACAGTAATCCTCTACTGGGCGGTTCCCCTGCTGAATGTTCCTGAGCTGAGTTTCTGCTACAGTGGCCCAGTCTGGTTCTTCATACAAAAGACCTAAGGCCTGGAAAAAGGCCTCCACAGACAACAGACATGGGGAGTCAGATGCCAATGAGAAAGCCCACTCCTGCGGATCCCCTTGCAGCAAGGAAATAATTATTCCTACCCGCTGCTGCTCAGAACCCGAGGAGTGTGGGCGTAAACGAAAATATAATTTACAACTTTCCTGGAAAGAACAGAAAGTTTTTCGGTTACCCATAAACCGATCGGGCAACCTTATATGGGGTTCAATAATGGAGGGAGCGGCTGCGGGTGCAGTTTGCAGCTGCTCCTGGTGTTGGATTCTCTCGGCCAGATCCTGGATCATCTGAGCCATGTCACCTATATGATCCGTGAGAACTCGCAACGGCTCCATTTAGTATGGCCTGTGATTCTGTCACGAGGGAGACAAGGGAAGGTGCGCCCTGTACTGAATACCCCCCCGGTTCTCTCCCTGTCTACTTGCCTCAGTCGGCCCTAGGCGGCTGCGGACAACCACGGTGACGGTCCCTGCTCTGTATAAGTGCACAGGGAGGGACAGGGAACAATTGGAGAGACAAACACAGACGAAACAAACACAATATCAGAATAGTCAGCAAGCCGGGTCATACACAGGAGATAACGTCAATACCGGGGGTGAAGCAAAGAGAGGTCGAAGTCCAAGTCCAAGGTCAGGGTCAAACAGCAAATCAAACACAAGGTCGCTCAAGCACTGATCAAAGTTGTAACGCTAATCACAGGCGATTAGGGAGGACAACTAGTGGCTTTAAATAGCCCTCCACTGGGTCATGTGACGGGGCCAGCGTCACATGACCTCATCTGCATACCGAGCGCTGGCCAAACGTGACCAGCGCTCAAATATGCACCAAATTTGGTCATGTGGCGTGGCCAGCGCCACATGACCCAAAACCAGGTATATAATAAATGTTCTGAGCGCTGGTTGCCCAGACCAGCGCTCAGATGTCCCCGCCTGCTCGTTTACTAGGGGGGCGGGGAGGACGCCGGACGCGCTGTATCAGTGCGCGTGCCGGACCCTCTCCTGTGAGTGTCGTCATGGAGACGAGGACGCATCCTGCGTCCTCGCTCCGGCGCACTCCTGGGAGACCGGCGGCACGGCAGAGGGGAAGCGCGCCGCCGGCTCCACGTTACAGGAACTCTCTGCCTGAGGAGGTGGTGATGGTAAGTTCACTAAAAGAGTTCAAGAGAGGCCTGGATGTATTTCTGGAGGGTAATAATATTACAGGTTATAATTACTAGAGATGGGTCGTTGATCCAGGAAATTATTCTGATGCCTGATTGGAGTCGGGAAGGAATTTTTTCCTCTAAAGTGAGGAAAATTGGCTTCTACCTCACAGGGTTTTTTGCTTCCTCTGGATCGACTTGCAGGATAACAGGCCGAACTGGATGGACAGATGTCTTTTTTCAGCCTTATAAACCTATATGGGGTTTACCATGCAAGCTTTACAATCAAATACCAATTCCATATGAACAATTTCGTAAATCTATGACAAAGAATAATTACTAATCAGCCGGAAACGTCTTATTCTTCCACATCCATTATGATGATCTTTTCTCATAATGAAACTGAAATGAAGAGTTTCACCATGTTTGCTCAATCCAGTGATGCCGTGATCCAAAATCAACATTAGTCATCTGGCTGCTGATCAGATTGGTGACAGGAGCCTTTGACATCTAGCTTTCCGGGATAAAGTAAAATATATGCCTGTAAATGGTTTAGCCCTGTGATGGCTAACCTCTGGCACTCCAGCTGTGGTACAACTATGACTTCTAAGATTTACACTTGCTTGGCAGTTCTCGATAGAAATGAATGGAGCATGCTGGGAGTAGTGGTTTCACCACAGCTGGAGTGCCATCACCGGTTTTGTATATTAGTATATAAAGTCAATATTCAAAAACCCAAAAGGAGAGTTAAAAGTTACCAAAATGAAATTGAAATTTACGTTAAGCAGATGTAGATGTGTATTAGATCTAGTGCTTCCAGAAACCTTGTTTATATCCTGTTTATTCAACTGTTCCACTAGAGATGAGTGAATTTATTGAAATTCGTATCAGGTACGATTTGCCAAGTTTCCGAAAAAATTCCATTTGAACCCGAATTGATTCTACACAAATCAAATGTGTTCCTATTGACCTGAAATATGGTATATAACACTCTCTGCTTTCCTAGGACTCAGATTTTTTTCATCCGAAAAAGATTCTAGGACAAGAAAGAGAGAGAGAGAGAGACATTATCCAAAGAGCCCAGTTTCCTATGTTCTAGGCATCATTAGGGGTCCCACAGATTGTCTAAGATTCCAACTTTAGCTAACCTCTCCCATCCTGACATGGCTCATAGTTAAGAACAGTAGATTGCAAATAGAGGAGGGAATGAGAAGAGAGAGAGAAAAGAGAGAGAGAGAATGTGAGAGAGAATGAGACAGATGGACAGACAGACTAGTATGCTACTTTGGGTCTCTGGTCAATAGATATGTGTTGTCTAGGTTTCTTGGAAAAATATATAAAAAAAGCACATTTACAACTGCTGACATCAGATAGGCTTAGCTGTGTTTTTTTTTTTTTTTTTTAAGGAATGCTAATTTGAATATTTTTCCCAGAAACCAAGAGGAGTGTTGCATAGCTTACAATACTCTTTACATATACTATGCATACTAGCCACTCTCAGTAAGAAAGAATGATATATATATATATATATATATATATATATATATATATATATATATATATCCCACAAACCCAGAGGGGCATACTAGTCTCCATCTAGTCTCCATGTAAATCCCTGTCTTGCTCCCCTATTTGCAATCTACTGTTCTATCAGCCATGTCGGTATGAGAGAAGACAACTAAAGTTGGGATCGCAGATCATCTCTGAGACACCTAATGCTTAAGCCAAGAACCTAGGAAACTAGGCCCTTTGAGATTTTTTCTTCTTTAGAAAAGTTGTGGAATGCGTTATAATAAATAAAAAATAGAAAAATAAAAAAGAATCATTACTCATCTCACTCATCCCCACATCCAGGCTCAATACACAGGAAATGGCTTAGAATGCCCACTTAGATAAGCACTGGCCACAGTTATCACCCACCTTTGCCAGTGCTATTTCTTTTGTGTCAAGCCTGGGACCAGAAAGTAGAGAGCAGCTCAGTCTGAAGCAGCATCGTGATGGCAGAGATCGGCAGAGATCTTGGGGCATGTAATGATTCTTTTTTTTAAAAAGATTTGCGCATTTCAACCTTTTTCAAATAATAGTAATAATAATAATAATAGTAATCAAATATTCTCCTAGAAATGCCTTTGAGGTCTTATCTTCTGTAAAAATAGCAAATTATTGTATTTATTATGATCTCTACATAAATAAGCATATGGAAATCTAATGCATACACTGTTCCATCTGAAAATTGTTGAAAAACAATGCTATTTTTGCTATGAATCAAGAAAACTGAAAAAAAAACATGAATTCATCAAACCCTGCACAATAAGAGCATTGTAGTTATTTATTTTTTCTTTTAATTTTTATTCCATTTTCAGCTTAACGAGCGCCTACTCTTTCCTTTTCAGGTTCAAGTCATGAATTACCTTAAAAGCCTCCTCCACAGTCCATGGAACATTGGTAATACAATATATTCCTGAATCATACTAAATAAGTGCAGGGACCCGGTCTCATAAACATGCAAGATTTTGGATAGAAAAATAACTAGGAATAGGAAGTTCTACTGTAAAATAGATGAATTTGTACAAATCACATACTGAACTTTTTTGTTCTTTTTCTAAAACCAGAAAATATTTTAAAAAATTTAAATTTGTAAGCTAAAAATATAAAACTATTATTTTATATCTAACATAGAGAAGTTTAGCAGAAAACATTTTTATAGAGGAAGTTACACCGTCTAAATTATAACATATGGCTGAGTCTTTATATACAGTATATAGTGACTTTTTTCCTTCCCAAAATGCAATTTAAGGCCCCAAAACCTAAGCCTTTCATCCTGGCTGGTAGAATTCTAGCAATCACGGTGAAAAGGGAATTGATTGCCTTATCCTTATCCCCTATCTACAGTTTTATAAAGAATGAACAGCCTGGAAGCACACAAGCGCCACCATGGTTCCCTTCATTTGGGGAACTCAGGATCACTCTTTTCAAGATTGCTGGAAATCCCATCTTTCAGACCACCACTGATCAGATAGTGATCTCCTATCCTCTGGGTAAGAGATATGTTTATATCTTGGGACACCTTTTTAAGGTGTGGAATGGGCTTTCTGGACTGTTTTCATGCCACCATGTTTTGGTTGTGTTTTGACAAAATGAATGCATGCCCTGTCTAATGCTGGGGTGGAAGGGATTCTCTATGTTGTGTTTTTAGAATCCCTTTGTCATGCTCCAACTCATTAGCTTCTACATTAGTTATATTACAGTGTCAAATTTGGTTCAATCTTTAGAGGGGTCTTTTGTGACTATACAATTGATTACCAACCCTTAAGATAGGCCACCAAAACAAGATTGGTGGGGGTCTTACTCCTGGCACCCCTACAGATCAGTTGGTGCCTTAATCCTAGTGAATGCGAAGCAGGTGTTGGACTCCCAGTGATCTCATACTGTTGACTTATCCTAAGGATAGGTCATCCACATCCAAATCAGAGAAAAGAGCTACACATGAGCCATTGGATGATAGGATCCAAAGAAAACAGACTGTGGCAGCTTGGTAACAGACTGATTTTTAGCCCTTGTTTCTCAGAAATGGCTGAACGTTTTTAAAAAAGACCAACTGAAAAAAGGATGAAGGTGACCTTAGCCGTTAATGGGCATCTGTCAGCAGATTTGCACTTATGACACTTACTGACCTGTTACATGTGCGCGTGTCAGCTGAAGGCATCTGTGTTGGTCCCAAAAATGAAGCTTTAATATATCCAAATGAGCCTCTAGGAGCAACGGGGGTGTTGTCCTTACTCCTAGAGGCTCAGCTCTGTCTGCAAGTGCCGTGGTCTCTGCACTTTGACAGGGCCAGGCAGTGTAAATGTGATCATGCCTAGGCCTGACTGAACATTGACTAAAGTCAATTAAGGTTGCAGAGAGAGCAGAGCCTCTAGTTGTAATGACAATGCCCCCGTAACTCCTGGTGGCTCATTTGCATATATTTTAACATACTTTTTCCCAGCAATGTTGGCACATATGAACACGGTACCAACAGAGATGTCTTCAGCTGCCAAGTGCACATGGAACAGGTCAGCCAGTGTCATATGTACAAATCTGCTGACAGATGCCCTTTAAAGGGGTTTTTCAGGATTTAAACAATTATGACCTCGCCTCAAGGCAGACAATGAATATTTAACAAAGAGAGAGGCCTCCTTTTCCCAACTGATAGTCAGACTGAAGGGGCCATGGCATGCCAACCAGCATCCTGACCTCTTCATTGTTTATCCGCTTAGGTGTGCCTGGTTCTCTAGCTCAGCCAAATTCTTTTGCAACGTGGCCTCTACAGTTTAGTCTAATGATCTTCATTGGTCTCATACCAGTAAAATACTGATGACCTGTCCTAAAAATAATCCATCAATCTTTCATTTACAGAAATCACCTTTTAATATGAGAACAATTTTCAAGAGGTGGTTGGGGTTTTGTTGTGGCTTTGTGGCTGCATAGATACAGATAATCTCTTGGTCTTTGTTTCATGTTTCACATGTTCTTAGCTAAATCTCTGGCTTAGCATGACATTGTAAACACAGTATTTCTGCTCAGCTCCTTCTTGGCATTTATTATAAATTCTCAAGTCTTCTTAATGTCTCCAATGTTCTCAATATTATTGTGATGTCAGCTGTTACAATGTTCTCCTTGACCCTTCATTCGCTCCAGGTTTCAGCCTTCTGTCTGGCACCTTCTAAGTTGGCCGTTATAAAAAAATGGCGTCAACTTGAAGAGCAATTTGTACCTTGCTTTGTTCAGACATTTCCAGTCCACAGTTGTGCCTGTCCTTACTTGGCCCATTCGTGACTGCAACACCTATTTAGCGCCTGCTAGTTACATTGCCACTAGCAGTTTCCATTTGCCAGCCAGTGACAAAGATGGATAATGTATTTATCTTTAAACTATTATTATTATAGAAAGGCATTATGCTGAAATTGAAAATGTCAACTAAATGAGATTCATATATTTTGCTTAATTTGCTTCACAGAAAATTACATTTTCAATAGGTAATTGTCTGGATTTTAGCAAAACTAATAAAAACAAGTTTGGAGAATCAATGATAAAATATTAAGTCATGAAGAACAGGAAAAAAACTTAGCAATAGGAAAGATCTTAATATTCATTACTTTCCAGGATGCTTAGCCCCTGGTGACTTTCTATGTTTCTGGTGGTCTTACCGATTGGCTCTGGAATAGGCATTGCCTATAAGATGATTATGATGGTCCCAGATATACAGATGTGTCTACTCTTACCTTAAAAGATTCCAATTTCTTATGAAACCAATTCCGCAAAACACGTTTAGCCCTTGCAGGCTGTAACTCACAACACAACCACTGGGTGGCCGTATGTAGACTCGTAGGATAGACATCAAGTGGCACAGTATCATGGCATCCTGTTGTTTTGGATAGCTGGACATCTTGTGACACTCATCAGGACGTGCCCAGCCAAAAGGAAAGTTAAGCAAGAACACATCTGTAAAATTCAAGAGAGACCCATAAGAATCCCTTTGTGGCCAAAAGGATAGATGAAAGTACCTTGGAAGATTCACCACTAAATTTATTGCATTTATTGCATTGTGGCAAATGAGAAGACGGCCTCTATGACAGTAGACAACCAAATTAAATTTACTGTCCAAGGGAGTATGGTTTTGTGAGGACCAATGGTAGATATGTTGTTTTATTATCTCATCATTAGGTGTTAATATGTTAACGGTCCTTACCAGAACCATTGCAATAATTTATATTAATAGGTCTTCACAGAAGACTGTAGGTTAAAACTATGATTATGGAGAAGATTCTTAAGTAAAAATCATTGCTGTCAAAGCCATGAAGTTATAGGACATAGTCCCACCAGAGCTAATGATTGTAGTAATTGTTCATATAGCTGTAGGAGGTAATTTATGATAAGATGTATGCCACTTTTTGGCGTATATCTGTCGCAGATTCAATCACAAAGGTGATTTGCAGCTGATTCGGAGACTTCTTCCACACCACATACCCCAGTTCTAAAAAGGGGGCGTGGTGTGGGCAGGGAAGAGGGCGGTTCAAAATGCCCATATCATTTATCATTGGCTAGAGTCAGTCTGTGCAGGTATACGCCCACAACTGGTTACCTCCCCTCTGTACCCTTACTGCAGACTGTTAGCAATTAATTCATAACTTCTAGTAGAAATAATAAAGGAACGACACACGATAAAGTCATAAGAATAGATGTTCCAGAATTGTTATTACATGGGAAATGCATGAAGCTATTAACAGAGGCATGTCCGAAGAGGTGAAAGGTCCTCTTTAAGTCTGCAGTATGCATATTTTTTTGCAGGGCTTTTTTAGTACTGAATCAGCAAAAGAAAGCCCCAACTGCTATAACAAAAATCAAAGAATTAATTAGCGCAGAATTTTGAACCTAAAAATTACACATATTTCTCAATCTGGGCCTTTTTTAATCCCCCCATGGATATGTTTAGAGACCAGTATAGCCTATTATGACCAGAATGCACATTGATAAAAAGAGGAAAATTTAATAAAAAAAGAAGTATGACTGGCTGCAGCAGCTGGATAATTTGTATCACTGTATTCTCATTCTCATAAACCCACACGTATGTCTGTAGTGAAAATACTGTATAACAATATGTGGTGTGGATTCTAAAAGGGTTTTTGAGGACACAGTAGGCCACACAACGCCATGTTAATTAAACATAACAGTGCTGTAGGAGAAAGTTTGAAATATAGTTGCCATTATAAAGTTGCGTGAAGTGGCCTCCGACGAACCTGGTCACATTATGCTCCTCTTCTGAAAATCCGCTTACGTCACATCCTTCACAGGGTTTTTCAGCCTGGGCAATGGATGGGACGTCACTTCTGCTGTGGATGGGATCAGAACTATTCCTCTCCATGGCACATGCACAGTTGAGGAGGAGTCAGGAGTTTGCACAGGAGCCAAGGAGAAGAATAGTTCTGAGTCTGTTCACAGTAGAAGAGGGTATCCCGTCCATAGACCAGGGAGGAAACCTGCGATATGCCCCCATTGTCTAAGATGAGAATACCCCTTTAAGGTAGATAGTGGGTCTCAGAGAACCCCTTTAAGTCTGCAATATATCGATTTATGTTGCCAATATCTGTTATGGATCCCAGAGGGTGAAATCTGCTGGATATCTGCATCATTTCTGTACAGAAATGTGTAACAGAGTGAACACAAATTGGTGCAGGTTATGAAGCAGCGGATATCAGCTACATATGCTGCAGATTTGCTGCTGTGGACCCATTACATGTGGCATTACCCTTACCATAGCTGAACTTCACATATAAATATGTATATGACTGTTCTGAGCAGATATGTAAATGGTACAGCTGAAATGGAAGCATACCAGAGGTTTTCAAAGGCTTTCCTCCTAACAGCTGTTCCAGGAGCGCTCAGTAAATAGAGAAGCTTTTATCTGGAGATTAGGATGACTTTACAGGCGCGGGGCTCTCTGTTCTATCATCTGTAGTATAATGCTGCAAATAATTGCTACAAGTGGAAACATTTGCACGATTCATATCCAGGTCAGTTCAATGCAAATGCAAAGAAATCAGAAAGATATCACATAAATACTACACACAAATTATTAATATGAATGTCAGGTGTAACACATTCAGGACAGCTTCTGTTCTTCTGGGGCCAGTTTTATTTTTTGTTTGAATTGAAAACCAATAAGATATACTTTATCAGGATAATTTGATGGATACCGCAGAGGTAAAATGATAGTCTGTGACTGTATTGGCTATCATTCTCATATCTCAATGAGCTCAAATATAAATGTACCTGCAGCCATAGGGAAAACAAAACGAAAAGAACAAGAGATATTACCAAATGATATCTATCTATCTATTATCTATCGAATATCTATCTATCTATCTACAAGTATCTATTTGTCTATCTATGAATCTATCTCACGTCTACAGTATTTTTCAGCTAAGAGCAGGGGGAAGTTCTCATATATACTCACATATACTGAGAGTATGGGACATGGCCGCAATGGTGACCGCCTCCCGATGCAGCAGTTGTACCTGTGCAGACTGGAAGGAGGGGGGGAAGTGACATCTATAGATTGAGTACTATATGAGTACTACTGTGTTGGTTATATACAGTGACGCTTAGTTTTCTGGAGATCAAATACTAGAGATAAAAAGAACAAGGTTTCATTTAAAAAAGAATGGTAAACATTTTGATAATATTGAAATATTGAAATAGACATTGCCCTTATGACAACACTTCCATTTTCATTGAAACATTGCAAACTACCATCCACATCAATGTACAACAAACTGGTTGACATCCATGGTGTACTAGAGAATATGACAGGGCTCCAGAACACTTCATTAAAGTGAATGTACACCATTTAACAGCAGTTTTTAAAGGGGTTGTCCAGTTTCAGAGGCCTTATGCTCAATTTGCATGCGTTTTGCCTATTTACGTCGGAAATCTGTTTGTTTGGTTTTTTTTAACAAGGAAAAAAGGCCTGCATGCAGGACTTTAATAGCCTCTGTTACACGATCAGTATTTGGTCAGTATTTTGCATCAGTATTTGATCAATATTTGTAAGCCAAAAACAGGAGTGGGTCCAAAAGAGAGATAAAATGTAATGCAAATATTTGCATCTCATCTGTGTTTTGGACCCCACTCCTTCTTTTGGCTTACAAACACTAATCAAATACTGACCGCATGAAAGAGGCCTTACGGATGCTGACAGATCAGAAGAACGAAAAAATGGTGATATTACGGACAAACAGGGACAATAATGGCCCTATAACAGAGTGGGGATGGGGGCCAACAGCAGTGGCAGTAACTGGGACAATAGTGGCCCCATAGCATAGTGGAGAGGGGACAGCAGCATTGGCATACAGCACAAGATGGTGGTAGATCACAGTAGTAGCAGAACCCAACAGCAGCAGTAAGAAAGCAAGGCCCAGTGGCATGCATATCCTTTTAAAAAATTAATATGTACATATCAGTAGGCCAAGAAGCCCCATAGTAAGAAAGGCCATAGCCACTGCAGGCGGGTGGCATCAGGCAGATGGCAGTATCAGAATGGTGGCAGCAGCATGTTGCCAGAAGTATCAGCCCATTTTGCAGAATATTCCTATGTGGCAGCACACTACAGTATAATCATTAGTGGCAGAATGATCTATTCTGTGCATCAGGCACTTCTGTCTGTAAATCCTGGTTTATCCACGCCTGATTCATCTTTATAAAGATTAGTCTCTCAAAATTTTTGGAGGAAAGGCGAGTTCTCTTAGGGGTAACTATGCCCCATCCCCCACCACACTGAACACCCACTCTGATGCCACACTACTGTCTGGACAAACTTGCAAACTTGGCCAGTTACGGCCGCACTTCAAGTTTGCATCCCCAATAGCCCAGTGGATCTTGGATCATGGGTGACATGGTGCAGTCCAAGTATGCCAACACCTGCTGGTTGAGGTTCTGCTGGATGTCCCGCTGCCGCTGAGTGGTTTCTTTAGAAGGCGGATGAAGAAAACTGCTCATCAAAGACTCCAGACTGAAGTTGCTGCACATAGAGCTGGATCTGCTCCTGCTCCTTCCCCCTCCACCAGTCATGGCAGTGGAGTGGAGTGCAGCAACGAGTGCAGCAACCAACTTACTACATAGCATGTCTCTACAGTAGTCCATTTTTGCATGGGAAAACCAGTCTACTTGTTTAGTGTTACAGGCTGATGCGGCAACCGCTGAATCTTTCATCGGCTCGGACCGCCTCTCCAGCAGTCAGGGCTCGACAACATCAGCAGAAGGAAGCTGTTGTTCATTCCCATTGACTTGAATGTTGTCTATTTCTCATATATATATAGATATGGCAGCAGTTGAATGAGGCAGCAGTTGAACAAGATGCACACGGTGATTACACTCAACTTGCAGTGTCCCTGCTGTGCCCCAATTAGGAGCAATTTTCGAGTAGTAGCATACGCATTTTATAATCTGTACGCTCATGCATACGCATTTTCTAATCTGTACACTAATGCGTACGCATCTTCTAAATTTGTATGCTAATGCGTACAAATTGCAAGATGCGTACGCATTAGCATACAGATTAGAAGATGCGTACGCTACTACTGGAAAAATTGTTCCCAAGCATGCTCGTCTCATCTCTAGTCCCTATGTAGTCCATACAGTCTAAAAAAACTCTGCAGTCCCTGCACTGTTCCTACACTCTCCCTATCCAATATTCTTTGTTAGATAGTTTTCTGCAACACTCTCCCTAGCGGACAAGCGCTTGTCATGTCTTCCCCTAAGCACAGCTCACAGTAAAATTGCGGAGACCGTGCTGGATGAGGCTTTTATACGACTGTGACATCACAAGGGGTGGATTGGTTGGCTGATTGGGTAATCTCGTGTTCCCAGGCTTCTTACTTTCACATTGTAACACATGCAGCTGTCATTTTAGAAAAAAAATTATTTGTTACCATGAAGTGAAATTCGGATTCATGGCAAATCAAATTTTTCCTAAACTTCGGATCGAATTCCACTTCAGATGCTTTGATTCGCTCAACACTACTTTCTATGCCTGTGTTACTTACAAGGAGAGACAGGGAGAAAGTACTATCTATATCTATATTAATCACAAGGGCAAAAATGGAGAGGCAGTACTAACTATGCCTATAGTATTTACAAGAAGAGACAAGAAGACATTACTTACTGTGAATATATTATTTACATGGAGAGACAGAGAGAGGGTACTATCTCTGCCACATAATGTACAAGAAGAGATGAGGAGACAGTACTAATTGTTCCATATTATTTACATGGAGTGACAGAGAGAGGGTACTATCTCTGCCTACATAATGTAAAAGAAGAGACATGGAGACAGTACTGTGCCTATATTACTTACAGGGGGAGGCAAGGAGGCTGTATATAAAGGGACAGGCGGTAGAAGTATCTGTGACTGCTTCATGTACAGGGAGGAACAGGAACTTAGTATTATTTCAACTATATCATTAACATAGAAGGGTGATAATAAGAAATACACACATAAATATCAATTTCATAGATAACATTTTTGAAGTAAGATAGGAAATTGGAATACCTTAAAGGGTTATTCCCATCTCAGACAATAGGGGCATATCGCTAGGATATGCCCCCATTGTCTGATAGGTGCGGGTCCCAGAGGTCTATATTGAGAATGGAGCGGGAAAATGAATGGAGGGCGCACTGCGTATGCGCAGCCTCCCACCATTCATTTCTATGGGGCTGCCAAAAATAGCTGAGGGCTGGCTTGGCTATTTCCTCCGGCTCCATAGAAATGAATGGGAGCAGTTGTCGCGCATGTGTGGTGCGCTCCCATTCATTTCTGTAGGAGCAGCGGGACGCTGCGTCTGGTGGTAGCCGGAGCCCGGGAAACCCGAGGTCCGGCAGGCACAGCGGTCCCCGCTCCATTCTCGATATAGGTGTGGGTCCCAGCGGTGGGACCTGCACCTATCACACAATGGGGGCATATCCTAGCGATATGCTCCCTTTGTCTATGATGGGAATAACCCTTAAAAAAAAACAAATGGACACATACTTCATGCAGATGTTGTAATGCTCAGCCCCAGTTCTAACTACTAAATTCTTTATACTTTGCTCCTCTCTCTTTTAAAGGTATCATATGTACTTTGAGAACTGTTAGGATACTAGATACTAGATCTATTTTGAATATAGTCACAACAGGTTTTGGACCTGTTGAGTGCAGTGAGGCCCTGCCACCTTGTTTACAATGATATATAACACACAATATATAATTTTGTAAACATACTAAACCTACTCTTAAATACAGTGCCTTGCGAAAGTATTCGGCCCCCTGGAACTTTTTAAAATACTGTATATACTGTTATGCATACTGTATAACAATATGTGGTGTGGATTCTAAAAGGGTTTTTGAGGACACAGTAGGCCACTCAGCGCCATGTTAATTACACATAACAGTTCTGTAGGAGAAAGTTTGAAATATAGTTGCCATTACAGTGCCTTGCGAAAGTATTAGGCCCCCTGGAACTTTTCAACCTTTTGCCACATTTCAGGCTTCAAACAAAAAGATATAACATTTTACATTTTTGGTGAAGAATCAACAACAAGTGGGTCACAATTGTGAAGTGGAACGAAATATATTGGATCATTTAAACTTTTTTTGTAATAATAAAACTGAAAAGTTGGGCGTGCAAAATTATTCGGCCCATTTACTTTCAGTTCAGAAAACTCACTCCAGAAGTTCATTGCGGATCTCTGAATGATCCAATGTTGTCCTAAATGACTGATGAAGAGAAATAGAATCTACCTGTGTGTAATCAAGTCTCCGTATAAATGCACCTGCTCTGTGATAGTCTCAGGGTTCTGCATCATGAAGACCAAGGAACACACCAGGCAGGTCCGTGATACTGTTGTGGAGACGGATTTGGATACCAAAAGATTTCCCAAGCTCTAAACATCCCAAGGATCACCGTGCAAGCGATCATATTGAAATGGAAGGAGTATCAGACCACTGCAAATCTACCGAGACCCGGCTGTCCCACTAAACTTTCATCTCAAACAAGGAGAAGACTGATCAGAGATGCAGCCAAGAGGCCCATGATCACTCTGGATGAACTGCAGAGATCTACAGCTGAGGTGGGAGAGTCTGTCCATAGGACGACAATCAGTCCAGCACTTCACAAATCTGGCCTTTATGGAAGAGTGGCAAAAAGAAAGCCATTTCTCAAAGATATCCATAAAAAGTCTCATTTACAATTTGCCACAAGCCACCTGGGAGACACACCAAACATGTGGAACAAGGTGCTCTGGTCAGATAAAACCAAAATCCAACTTTTTGGAAACAATGCAAAATGATATGTTTGGTGTAAAAGCAACACAGCTCATCACCCTGAACACACCATCCCCACTGTCAAACATGGTGGTGGCAGCATCATGGTTTGGGCCTGCTTTTCATCAGCAGGGACAGGGAAGATGGTTAAAATTGATGGGAAGATGGATGGAGCCAAATACAGGACCATTCTAGATGAAAACCTGTTGGAGTCTGCAAAAGACCTGAGGCTAGGACGGAGATTTATCTTCCAACAAGACAATGATCCCAAACATAAAGCAAAATCTACAATGGAATGGTTCAAAAATAAACGTATCCAGGTCTTAGAATGGCCAAGTCACAGTCCAGACCTGGATCCAATTGAGAATATGTGGAAAGAGCTGAAAACTGCTGTTCACAAACGCTCTCCATCCAACCTCAAAGAGCTCCAGCTGTTTTGCAAGGAAGAATGGGCAAGAATTTCAGTCTCTAGATGTGCAAAACTGATAGAGACATCCCCCAAGAGACCGCAGCTGTAATCTTAGAAAAAGGTGGCGCAACAAAGTATTAATGCAAGGGGGCCGAATGATTTTGCACGCCCCACTTTTCAGTTTTATAACTACCAAAAAAGTTTAAATGATCCAATAAATTTCGTTCCACTTCACAATTGTGACCCACTTGTTGTTGATTCTTCACCAAAAATTTAAAATGTTATATCTTTTTGTTTGAAGCCTGAAATGTGGCAAAAGGTTGAAAAGTTCCAGGGGAGCGAATACTTTTTCAAGGCACTGTACCAATGCAGGAGCATGGCCGAAACCCAGATGTTGTACCCTGGACTTTGTACTACAGTGCCACTGTATGGAAAAGCAGCAGACCAACAGTTTACATATCTGCAAATGTCTTATCCATTAAGTTAGCTCTGAACAGAGGTCCAAACACGGTGACCTTTCTTTCTCCTTCCTTTGACTGCAATAAATAAGCACATGTTTTAAAATCATTAATTTCTTTTGCACTTACTGAAAGTCACTGACTTGTGAAAACCAATTTAAGAGACATCTGTTTCATTTTAAAGCTAGTTACCTGGTTGTATTTGTGGCATAAACATAAGGGGTTACTGCAGAGTCTGTAGACATACAGAAAGATAGATAGATAAATAAATACAGTAGATAGATAGATGATAGATAATCTATCTATCTATCTATCTATCTATCTGCCTGCCTATCTATCTATCTATCTATCTATCTATCTATCTATCTATCTATCTATTATTGGCTTTTGGGGAAAGGGTGGTGGTATTTCTGAAACTGCGCAGTTTGGGAACTAATTGCGCGCTGCTATGGTGAAAGAGTATCGTGAGTGGACAATAATAAGCAAGGTGAATACTGCAGAGCACCACGTACCATTGATGTGAGAGGTGAACATCGGCTATAAAGGTGCGAGAGGGCAGACATACACGCTACAGTGGAGCAGCTCACCACCAAAATTAATCAGGGGGCCACCAACAACAGTTCAGCGAAATTTATTGCATATGCATCTCCGAAGCATATGGATGATCACAGCACCTCGGCAGAAAAGGTTTCAATTTTTGCAGCAATATCAGAATTTGACCACCTCGACCACTGTGTTTACTTGGATCCTCTTCCACGCACCCCCCAGCAGCTGTAGGAAGTTTTGAAAAATTTGATTTGTCAATTTCGCCAAAGTTCGACAAGCAATTTGATTTGTTATAAATTAATTTGCCATGAATCGCTATAAATCAGGTATACCCAGGCCAAGCTGCCTAAAAGTAGCGTTTCCAAATCCAGCATGAAAACTGATTTCAGAAGGACACAATACAATCACATTCGTCCTCCACTGAAGTGTAGGTTAAATAAAACGTAAACGCTTGTTTCCACTTTAAAGAACAGGCAGGCACATCCATCAAGCGGAAGGCTGAAAACCAGCAAAACTCTGGTGTGAACCCACCTTTAGCTATGACTCTTGGTGCACTGCACAGTTATGTACACAGCAATAAATTGTAGCAGAGTCTGTAATTCAGCAGTTTCCTTCACTCTCCCTGCACTCTCCCTGTAGTCTCCCTGTAATCTCCCTGCACTCTCCCTGCACTCTCCCTCTCCAATATTGTCCTACACTCTCTGTTAACAGTTTGCAGCAACGCTGTCCCTAGTGCATGAGCGTCTTGTCATGTCTCTCCCTATGTTCAGCTTACAGGAAAACTGCGGCAACCACACAGGATCGGGGTTTTGTAGGGCTCTAAAGCAAAAACAATTAATGTAACAGCACTCTGCAAGCACAAATAATAACGTAAATATAATCATGCCATACTCCCCATAGAAAATGTACTAATACTAATGCTACTATTAATGTGAGCTTCTTGGCAAACACATTTTGTACAAAATTATTTGTGCCTGTCTAATAACGGCAAGGAGATCTCTTTAGGACAGGAACCTACACTAAATACTAACTCCATACTGGCCTCCATTATGTTTAGGGAATGCAGGTTCCAAAGGCATGCTGAGCCTACACTATATTATACCTCGTTTGGTGCCACAATGGCCTCCATTAAATTTAGTGAATTTTACCATTTCAGGAAAAATTGATTTGTTAACATGAAGTGCCAGGAAATTCAGAAATTCTGAAAACTTATGTCCAGGCAAATTTTTAACTTTTCCTTCATAATAAATTAGCCAAAGTTTTTAAAATTCATGTAAGGTGAATCAATTCAAAACCACTGTTTTTTTTTATATCATAGGAAAACTCTGGTCCACACAAAGACTTCTGAAGAGACAGTGAGCATAATTTGAGATGGGTACGAGCATAGTCCTTGAAAATCAACCAGGCTGAATAGTATGGAACTACAAGTACCACAAAACACGGTATGGCTTATCTTACAAAAACACCTGCATTGTCAGCCATATAGATTCCAATGAAATCAGGAACTAAAACCTGATGACAAACTGAAATATCATGACTTTTGCATTGACTTGCAGGAGTGATTGGAAGAGGACAAATTCAGTGAGAATCTAGTGTTCAGCAAGGAGACTACATGTCATTTCAGTGGGAAGGTCAAACCCACAACTTTGGAATCTGGGGCTCAGGAAACCCATGAGCCCTTATCGAGGACCTGAGGGACTCACCAGAAGTAAACATGTTCTGTCTAACGAGCAGGTACAAAGTCTACGGTCCCTTTTTTTTGCCAAGAATACTGTCACTGGTCTCTCCTACCTGGAAATGTGAAGGTAATGGCTTACGTCACAGAAAGAGGAAGATCTTCCACACATAGACTACCAGCAGGATGATGTGCCTCCTGAATTCCAGTTAGATGTTCACTGATACCTGAATGAAACTTTACCTAAACACTGGATTGGCCGTGCCGGAATAAGGCTACCTTCACACGTTGTTTTCTGGTATTGCGATCTGGCAGAGGATCTCAATACCGGAAAAATAAATGGTTTGGATTAGTCCTCATGCGTTCTTCTGTTCTGGAAGCAATCCATTTTGTGACCAGTTATAAAAATAGGAAAAAAAATGATCCATCACTAAAAACAATGTAAGTCAAGGATGACGGATCCATTTTTTTCTTAGGAGCCTAAAAAAACGGATCTGTCTATCATTGACTTTCAATGTATTTAGAGATCTGTTTTTTTCCCGTTTTTTATTTCATACAACCGCATCCTAACGGAACCGATGCATCCATATGTGCAAAATCAAAACGGATCTGTTAAATTCCGGTATTGAGATCCTCTGCCAGATCTCAATGCCAGAATTAACAACGCAAGTGTAATAGCAGCCTAAGCAATTCATCAATTTTGTGCTGGCCTCCAAAATACCCAGATCTAACGACCCTTCAACTACTTTCTGTGGGCCTTCATCAAGAACCTCCAGTATCTGACCCCAATCAAGGATCTGAACAATCTAAGACAACAATCTATGTATCACTGAAAAAGTGGAGTCCATATCAAAGGATATTCCAGTACATGTCTGGACAGACGGCCTAGACATCTGCCGTGTCACCAGTGAAGCTCACATCCAACATTGTAGATGGATAGTGTGTTTTTCCATAGTAATATATTTGTGTTATCTTCTCTCAGTTATGAAGACCAAGGCTAGAATTTTGCACCATTCTTTTTGAATCACCCTGTATATTATTTATATAAACCACTTTAGTAATAACAGCACATTGTAATGATTCGTGGATGTACACACGAAACCACAGATACATAAGGCTGCTAGAAAAGCTACAGATTTCTGTCCTCAATACGTTTTAAAATTTACTGTTGAAAAGAAAAAAAAACTGCATCAGATGTGAGATGTATGAAACACATTGAGACTGAAGTAGCTCTTCCCTCTCCAGGAGATCATCAGTATAGCAGTGCTTTTTTTTTTCTTGAGCTGTTCAACTTTGGTGCAGAGTAACCAGCAGATGGCGCTATAAGATCACACAATCCTATCAGCACACGGCTGGTTGTTGCTTGAAGCATTGGAGATGAAATTGAAGAAGGCAGTCGCTAGGATGAGATTGATCTGAGCTGAATGGGTGATATGACAGGTATATCAGTTATTTGTACTGTGTCATTGAATTTGACTGAAGTAAATTGCTTTGATCACAAATCTGGGATGGAAATAAGACAAAAAGCAAAGAAACTTCAAAGAATTTAGGTGTAAAGTTGTTGAAGGTAATAATAATAATAATAATAATAATAATAATAATAATAATAATAATAATAAAAATAATAATGCAAGACTTCTAAAATGTATAATAATTTACAATTTGATGATATTTGGTTGATAATTTGCAAAAATTTAATCAATACAAATCTTTTCCGGGTTTTGACATTAAAATGATGAGACTAGAGACAAGTGAAGTTCTCTAATTTGATTCGGCTGCTTTGCAGAATTTTATAAAAAAATTTGCTTTGTGACGTATTACTATTAAATTCTTGCAAATGAGCAAATCAAAGTCCAAGAAGCCAGATTTCCTCATGATTCATGGTAGCAATACATTTTTCCCTGAAATGATGCAAAAAAAAACAGAAAACAAAAAAAAAAAATCATACTTACCTCATCCATTTGCACAATGGGGGATATTCTTTTTTTTTGTATATATTTTAGTTGATAGATTAAAGGGGTTCTCCGGCCCCTACTTGAATTTTGGCCATCTTAATAACCTGTGGAAGGAAAGTTATTACACCAATACTTACCCTCCACAGCGCAGCCCTTCCTACGATCCTCTTCGCGGTCCCGTGACCGCTCCTGAAGAGTTTTCAAGCCTTCCGGTCCAGCACCGTCTCCTCCTTTTCCTGCCTGAGGCAGGAGACGGAACGTCATCACTGACGTCACCGCCTCCTGCTGGCCTTCCTCGGTCCCGTCGCTTGCACACTACTGCGCATGCGCCGGGACCGCCGGCCGTCTTCTGAGTGTTTCCCAGACTGATCCTGGCCTTTTCTCACGTGTATCACACATGATGGCCCAAAAAAGATAGGATTAGGCCTCATGCACAGGACTGTGTGAGATGTGCATTTTTTTCCAGAGCCATTGAGTTCTATGGATTTCAGGTCTGCATTATGAGGACCAGAATAGGACATGTTCTCTCTTTTGCTGTGCTGATATATGGATCTGGAAAGCGCACTGATGACGTCCATATGTTTTCCACATCTGTATGTCAGTTCTGCAAAAGATACAGTAGAACATGTCTTATTCTGGTCCTCAGAATGCAGACCTGAAATGCATAGAAATCAATGGAACCGCAAAAAAAATGCAGGTCCCACACGGACAGTATCCTTATTTAGCCAATACAATCGTGTGCATAAGGGTTTAGATACACAGCTCAGCAGGCAGTGTCATACAAAATGGGATTAGATATACAGCTCAGCAGGCTGTATCATAAAAGATGGGATTAGATACACACTTCAGCAGGCAGTATCGCACACAACAGGATGTGTATCAAGCACACACATACATGATATGATTAGATACAGATATATTTGGATGTGCATGCTGCTTCCAGCTGTTTATCACACTCTGGAAATGGTGAGGGCAGTGCCTGTGGACGGTCAGTGATGGGATTAGATACACAGCTCAGCGGGCTGTATCACACAGGATAGGATTAGATACACATGTGAGGGCAGGGCATGTGGACGGTCAGTTATGAGATTTACACACTGAGTGAGAAGTAGATTCATGTCTAGGTGTAGAAATATAGACACAGGAGCTATAGAGGCAGTAGCTGCTGCAGACAGAGCAGTGTGCGGGGCGTGTCCAGCCTGTGACTCATCACTGTGTAGTGCAGCCAGGCTTGTGTATCAATAAAGTTATGTATTCAACAAAACAGGAAGGGGAGAAAGTAAACAGATCTGCCAGGATAATGTGCTGTCTTTCAGGGAGAAAGGAAAGCTCAGACATGAAAAACAGGTATTAGAGGCATATGTATGCATGGTGAGGGATGTTAGGAGCATAGAAAAAGACCGGACAACCTGTTTAACCTTGCCCATTATATGATTATGTGCTCACCTGTCTGTCCATATGCTTTGATTTTGGGGAATAGTGAATGGGAGATTGCACTTTCTACAACACCCTGATATGCCTGTTTTTAATAGTTTTTATGTGTTTTTGGCTATACATGGTATAGATTTTTTATATTTAAATAAAGGTAATTTATTTTTGCTATATATTTTTGGTGTGCACACGAGTTACTGCCTACCATCTATTCTTGTGTGTTTGGCATATTGAGTATGGTTGTGTAGCACCCATTTGCTTTGTCTATATTATTTGGGGTTGCACACCCATCTGTATATATTTGATCGCAAAGGGGCTGCCGCGGCCATCTTGCTTGAAGATCCACCACGCACGTGGGATCTTTGAGCAAGATGGCCGCCGTGGCCTCTTCACGCTCAAATGGATGAGGTAAGTATGATTTTTTAAAGTTTTTTACCGCCATTTCAGGGAAAATCGATTTGTTACAACGAAGCATGCAAAAATTCGGCTTTGCAGCGAATCAACTCTTTCCTGAAATTTGGCTCGAAGTTCACTTCCATAGGTACTAACGCAGCTTCATGCCATCAGAGATCCAGGCTTTTGAACTGTTCTCTGATAACAAGCTGGATGGTCCCTCTCGCCTTGTCCGTGAGCCGAAAAAAGAAATTCAAATTTTGATTCATCTGACCACAGAACAGTTTCCCATTTTCCTCACTCCATGAACTTTGGCTCTCAGAAGACAATGGCATTTCTAGATCATGTTAACATATGGCTTCTCCTTTGCATGATACAGCTTTAACTTGCATTTGCAGATTGATTTCTGGAAGTGTCCCTGAGCCCATGCAGTGATTTCCAGAATCATTCCTATTTTTAATGCAATGCCAACTGGAGGCCTGTAGATCACAAGCTGACCGTCTGCTTTGTCCCTTGTGCATCTGATTTCTTGAAAGTCTTAGAATCTTTTAATGATAGTATGCACTGTAAGGCCGGGTTCACGTCACTGTTATGGATTCTGTTATTGTTTTCCTTTATAACATGGTTATAATGGAAAATAATGGAATCCTTAAGATGGAAATCAAAACAGAAGCCTTTAAGAGGCATTCCATTTTGATCCAACATAATAGAAGTCAATGGGCAGCATAACAGATCGGTCTGGTTTCCATTGTGCAAGACGGAAAACAAAGTCCTGTCGACAGGGCAGACTGGCTCAGACTGATCAAACAATCAGGAGGCAACATTCAGCCAGGTCCTTCTGCTGAGAATGAGCCAGGTGCCTTTGTGTTCTCATTTGTGGATGTGATAGGATGTGTTGTGGCTGTACCAGCCAAAAAAAAACTGTAGCCAAAACCCAGTTACTAGGGAAACTATGGGGAGACTGTAGGACCACTATAGGGAGAGCATTGGATATATAATTGTGTATATTTTAGAGTTTTATCAGGTACTGGTCACTGCCTCATTTGTTTCATGCAACTTTCTAGCAAGTTCTGCATTACCAGATATCCTGTCCCTATATACAGTAAATCAGCTTCTCCCTGTCTCTCTTCCTTCTCAATAGCAGTGCTGACTGCCCTCTCTCATGTGTCTCCTGGTAGCTGGTTAGTTATTCAGCGTACCAAGGATGCAGAAGGAATATTTCATCACCGCTGGCCATGCTGACCAGTGCCAAAATAGCAGGGAGGCAGGAGGGCAGAGTAAATATATATATATAGTATAGATGTTCATTTATAGAAATACATAGGAGAGAGCATGGAAGAAAAATAATTAACCCCAGCCATCTTCAAAGTCAGCATTGCCCTGTACTGTTAAGATGGATATGCCTTAGCAATGCACATTTAGAGAATGCTGCTAAGGAAAACTTTAGAGCAATTTTTACATACAGTGAAAAGTACATTAGGAATAGAGATGAGCGAGCACTAAAATGCTCAGGTGCTCGTTATTCGAGTCAAACTTTTCCCGATGCTCGGGTGCTTGTTTCGAATAAAGAAACCCATTGAAGTCAATGGGAGACTCGAGCATTTTTTGCAGGGGAAAAAGGCTCTGCCTAGGGAAGGCTGGGTGAAAACCTGGAAACCTCAGAAAATGATGGAAATACCACGGAAATGGACAGGAAACAGCAGGGGCAGCATGCATGGATGCCTCTGAGGCTGCCTAATCCCATCATTACCCCAAATTCTCAGGCAACAGCCTGGTGGTTACCCTCATGGCAATTGTGCTCACCCAGACCAAGAAAGGCGAGGCACATGCCCATCACATGTTAGGGAAGCACCCAACTAGGTGCAATGAAGGTCCATCACCGCCAATTTTCAGGGACACGGTAATGGTGACCCACTTAAAAATGCTGCCTGACAACCTGGCGGTGAACCCCTGATTGTCTGTCTTTCAATAAGATTGCAGTGTAAAGCATGGTGGTGAGCCTCAGTAATAAGATTGCAGTGTAAAGCATGGTGGTGAGCCTCAGTATGACTTTTTGGATGGAGATTGCATGTGGTCACGTACTCCCTGGAACCCCATAGTCACCCCTTCTCTGATGTGCTACCCCAGAATATTCTCTGCCCCAATTCGCAAGACCTTTTGCAGTCTCAGTGTGCTGACAGTGGGGATTTACCAGTGTTGTCTGAGGAGCTGGTGGACAATGACGAGACACAGGTGTGGGGGGGTGAGGTAGTTGTATGGGAAGCAAGTTACAGTGGGGACTCCTTGGGGGGACTTTCTCATGATGGGACAGATTCAACTTGGGTAGATCAGGCACAGGAACAGATCAATTTTTTTTTGTGTTTATTTAACTTTTATTTAGCACAAATAACCACAGAGATATTTATTCGTTCTCTTCGCTGCGCAGTCTGGCCTTGGGGTTCGTCACTTTGATGGCGAGCTGTGCTGCTCTCTCCACAATGGTCTTGCGGTTCTTTGAGGAGCCGTTGAGGAGATCAGTGAAATTTAGTGAATGACGACGCAGGACCCCAACTTAAAAATTTAGCATCAACCGGTACAGTCGTAAATTTTGAGCTTGATCAAGTATGGCATGTGTTCTCTGTATTCTTCTCAGTTTATTACCGTATATGGCAGCTATCCAGAAAAATAGTTTGGAGAGAGAGAAAGATAGGAAAAAGACGTAAATTGTTTGGAGAGAGGGCCTGTAGGTGGACCTCCGGAAAAATTGTTTGGAGAGAGGGCCTGTAGGTGGACCTCCGGAAAAATTGTTTGGAGAGAGGGCCTGTAGGTGGACCTCCGGAAAAATTGTTTGGAGAAAGGGCCTGTAGGTGGACCTCCGGAAAAATTGTTTGGAGAGAAGGCCTGTAGGTGGATCTCTGGAAAAATTGTTTGAAGAGAGGGCCTGTAGGGGGCCCTCCTGAAAAATTGTGGTAAAAGAGTTCCAGTTGGACCTCTAAACAATGGCGTTTTTTGGTCAGCGTTAGGCAAAGACGACATGGAGGAGGAGGAGGAGTAGGAGGAGTAGAGAAGAGGAATCGGATACATAAGTAATGTTAATCTTTAGCTGCTTTCCCCCGGAGGAGATTTGAATTCCGGTGAAATCCAGGCTTTGTTCATTTTAATAAGCGTCAGCCTGTCAGCGCTGTCAGTTGACAGGCGTGTACGCTTATCGGTGATGACGCCACCAGCTGCACTGAATACCCGCTCTGACAGCACGCTAGCTGCAGGGCAGGCAAGCACCTCCAAGGCGTACAGCGCCAGTTCAGGCCATGTGTCCACCTTTGAAACCCAGTAGTTGTATGGAGCAGAGTAATCGCTACGGATGTTTGTATGGTCAGCTAGGTAGTCCCTCACCATTTTTCTGTACAGCTCCCCCCTACTCTGCCTAGACTGGGGACAGGTGACAGTGTCTTGCTGGGGTGACATAAAACTGGCAAAAGCCTTGGAGAGCGTTCCCCTGCCAGTGCTGGACAAGCTGCCTGCTCGGCTCCTCTCCCCCGCTACTTGGCCCACAGAACCATGCCCTCTGCCGCTAGCGGCGTCAGATGGGAAGGATTGTTTCAGATGGTAAACTCTGGAGAACATGTTTAATGTTCCATCATGTTCCATCTCGTGGGCACGTCGCACAACAGTTGGTGAGCGGGCAGTTGTAGGCGGCGCTGCGCTGCCCTGAGAGTGGCAGCATCTGTGCTCGACTTGCGGAATTGCGCACAGATGCGGCGCACCTTGGTGAGCAAATCAGACAGATTGGGGTATGTCTTCAGGAACCGCTGAACTATGAGATTGAACACGTGAGCCAGGCATGGCACATGTGTCAGTCTGCCGAGTTGCAGAACCGCCACCAGGTTATGCCTGTTGTCACACACAACCATGCCTGGCTTGAGGTTCAGCGGTGCCAGCCATAGATCGGTCTGCGCCGTGATGCCCTGTAACAGCTCTTGGGCGGTGTGCCTTTTGTCACCTAAGCTCAGCAGTTTGAGCACCGCCTGCTGGCGCTTACCCACGGCACTGCTGCTGCGCCTAGAGCTACCGACTGAAGGCGCCGTGCCCACGGATGGTAATTCGGAGGAGGAGGTGGAGGAGGAGGAGGGGTCGGAGGAGGAGGCATAGTACGTCTGAGAGACCGTGACCGAGGTAGGCCCCGCAATCCTTGGTGTGGGCAGTACATGAGCGGCCCCAGGGTCAGTCTCGGTCCCAGCCTCCACCAAGTTAACCCAATGCGCCGTCAGTGAAATATAGTGTCCCTTCCTGGCAGCACTTGTCCACGTGTCCGTGGTTAGGTGGACCTTCTCAGAAACAGCGTTGGTCAGGGCACGGATGATGTTCTGTGACACGTGCTGGTGTAGGGCTGGGACGGCACATCGGGAAAAATAGTGGCGGCTGGGGACCGAATACCGAGGGGCAGCCACCGCCATGAGATTGCGAAAGGCCTCGGTCTCTACCAGCCTATAGGGCAGCATCTCCAGGCTCAGCAATTTGGAGATGTGGACGTTGAGGGCTTGGGCATGTGGGTGGGTGGAACTGTATTTCCTCTTGCGCTCCAGCGTCTGCTGTAAAGACAGCTGAACGCTGCGCTGGGACACATTGGTGGACACTGTGGAGGATCGTGGAGGCGAAGGTGTGGTTTTCCGGTGGGAGGCGCTCGTGCCGTGGTCCTGGGCAGGGGGTTGTCTAGCAGAGGCAGCAAGTGACACAGGGGAAGGAGCAGTGGTGTGACCCGCAGGAGGTGGTGAACGGCCTTGGTTCCATTGAGTGGGTCTTTAGCACTCATATGCCTGCGCATGCTGGTGGTGGTTAGGCTAGTAGTGGTGGCACCCTTGCTGATCCTGGTGTGGCACAGGTTGCACACCACAGTCCGTCGGTCATCCTCACTTTCTTTAAAGGGAACCTGTCATCTCCGAAACACCCCCTGAACTAGAGTAAGCGGTGTATAGTGTAAGTGATGCTGAATCCGAATATGTAATTTTTATCTTCATACTCACTTCCATTCTGACTCTGTGCTCCCACAAACCTGCAGTAAAATGCACTCACTGGACTCCGGTGCTCACTCACATAATGGAGAGGACTCAAAGAAGAGTCCAGTGAGTGCATTTTACTGCAGGTTTGTGGGAGCACAGCGTCGGAATGGAAGTGAGTATGAAGATAATACTTACATATTCGGATTCAGCATCACTTACACTATACAACGCTTACTCTAGTTCAGGGGGTGTTTCGGAGATGACAGGTTTCCTTTAAAGAACCTCCAGACTTGCGAACATCTAGACCTCGCCACGGGAGCTTCAGTACGTGAAACAGTTACAGCTGATGCACCAGCTCTGGCCCTGCTTCTCCCTCTGGCCACACCACTGCCTCTTACAACCTGTTCTGGTGCAGCACTCGCCTCAGAAGCACTGTCTTCACTCGGCTTATCAACCCAGCTTGGGTCAGTCACCTCGTCATCCTCTGATTCCTCAGTCTGCTTCCCCCTCGGACTTCCTGCCCTGACAACAACTTCACTACTGTCTGACAACCGTGTCTCCTCATCGTCCGACACCTCTTTACAAACTTCTTCCACTAACTCAACATTGTCATCATCATCATCATCATCATCACCCACAGACTGCGACAGTTGGAAAACTTGGGCATCGGGAACGAGGTCAGCAGCAACCTGAGAAGTGGTTTGTGACAATGGGAAGGGTCCAGAAAACAGTTCCTGAGGGTATGCCGGTTCGCATTCCAAATTTTCCTGGGGGGAAGGAGGTTGAGGTGGAGGAGCCAGAGGAGTGCTCCCTTGGGTAACGTGGGTGGACTGCGTGGAAGACTGACTGGTGGACAAATTACTTGAAGCATTGTCCGCAATCCACGACATCAGCTGTTCGCACTGTTGTGGTTTCAACAGTCCTCTACCACGTGTCCCTGTAAGTTGAGACATGAAGCTAGGTAGTGTAGCTCTGTGGCGTACCCCTGCTCCCTCATCAGCAGGTACTGTCTCACCCTGCCCAGGACCACGGCCTCTGCCCCCTGCAGTAATTGAATGCCCACGCCCTCGTCCTCGACCCTTAGCCCTGGGGTTCAACATTTTCTGTATATACAGTAAGTGTATTATATAAAAAATAAAAAATAAATGGGCCTGCTGTACTGAAACCCACAAACTTGTTCAGTCTGGTTTAATTAAGTGAGGTACAGAAAGTGTCACCTGGACAGAAAATACGGATTGTAGTGAGTGTACTGAACTGTGACACACAGAATGGTTCCATGCAGCTGTGTGAAATGGATTTGTATCACTGAGCTAAAACAACAAACTATTTTTTTTATATTTTTTTTTTTTTAGTTTTGTTTTTTTGGGAACGTGACGTGCAGAAACTATCGTAGAGCTAACTGACACCCTGCTGACGGTGGCTATTTTGACTGCGACCCAGACAAATGTCGCACAGAGATTTTTGGGATCAAGCTATATGAGAGCAAAAGACCCGGTTGTATTAAGTGAGGTACAGAAAGTGTCACCTGGACAGAAAATACGGATTGTAGTGAGTGGACTGAACTGTGACACACAGAATGGTTCCACGCAGCTGTGTGAAATGGATTTGTATCACTGAGATATAACAATAAAAAAAAGGGGGTTATATATGGCGATAGCTGCACTACTAGTGCCAGCCAGCCAAGCCAGGGGACAAAAAAAAAATTTCTTGTAGCCCTTAGATGGGCTGTTGGTTTCTTTGTGATTGATTCCTGCCTAACAGAGAACTAAATGCAGACCCTAACACTCTCCCTGAAACGCAGGGAGACAGCATCTGAGCCGAGCACCATGGCCAGTCACTAGTATATTCCAGGGTCACCTGATCAGGCCAGCCAACCTCTGCTATCGACATGTAAGGGCCCCACGTGATGCTGGGTGTACCGCAGAGTCTCCTGGCTTGTGATTGGCTGCGTTTATAGGCGCCGAAAATGCACGATGCGGAAGTTGCCATTTCCTCGAGCATGGCGAGATACTCGTCCCAAGCAGCGAGCATTTACGAGTACCGTAATACTCGAACGAGCACCAAGCTCGGACGAGTATGCTCGCTCATCTCTAATTAGGAAACATTTCTTTACCCTGTCCCTACATGTTAGAACAAATAAATAAATAAATAAATGGCAGTTACATTTTAAACTTTTCTAATTTTCTAAATACATGTGGTCTTTCCAAGGGCCATATCCTGTTTCCTGACCCCATAGACATCTAGGCAGATGAATTGGAACGATGGCCAGAACTGTGGTCTCTCTCATCTCAGAGGTGATTTTCAGCATGGCAGGGGGCAATATGACACTCAAACAGATAAAGTTGCCCTCCACCAGTGTACAAAACATCACATTTGTTAAAATAAATCAGGCATCAATCCATGAGGATTTTCACACACCTCTGGCTGAGTCCGATGAATAGATCTGCCATTGCTGACATTTGCTATTGATCGCTGGCCCCATTATCCCACTGCCGCTGTCTGTCTACCTACCATTATATTCAGTACCGAATGGCTGCTGCCACCACCGCAGATGCCACTCCCCATTGCGAAACTCCCTACTGCAAATTCAATTACCATTTTCCTATTGCCATTACCGTTTCCCCTACACAGCTGCCACTTACTCTACTATCCCAACACAGCCGCAAACACATCTTCTGCCTTGTCTGTTCCAAACTGTGCTGCTACTGCTGCCCCTACTATTGCTGCCTCAGTACACTATTACCGCTACAGCTTAGACATTACCCTTTCCATATCCTCACTGTTATGTTGCTACTCCCAAATAAAATAGATTTTTTTCAGGCTTGTAAAGAACAAGCCACTGTTTTTTTTTCTGACAGAATAACATTTGTGCGTGTATAAACAGGAGCTGGAAAGCGGAATCTTTTATATAGTTGCGATATTACCTTTGAGGGTGAAGACAGATTACTGGTAAAACCCTCAAACCAGACACGTGGCCAGATCAGATCTCCCTTTTCAATGTGTTGTGTCAAATAAGAGCGTATAAATGAGACCGACGGGAGCTGGAAGCCTTGTAATTGAAGGTGTTCAATTATATATCTTATGTTTGGGATCCCACCATCCTCATCATACAAAGCTTATAGATGAAGAGTAGAGTTTCGTAACCTCAGAGGGGTCTCCTCCCAAAGGGCTTTGGGAACTAAAGAAATTACATCTGTCAGTTGTAATAATGGTGAAGGAAAAAGGCTACCATAGTGGGAAGATTGAAACCATTTCCAAGAGTCCCAACTGGCCCTGATTACCAGACCTGCCTGTACCGGTAGAGGAGGAAGAGTTTTATTCCCCAACAGCAGGGATCGAAAGGGAGAGCCTATCAAGGCCAAGACTTGTGAGGTGGAGGTCTCAACCAATCCACTTCCCTAGGTGTAACGGGGAGCCGGCATCCTCGTATCCCTAGCAACCCAGGGGAGGGGAGGACCCGGCGACGCACGCTTCACAAGCGAGACCGAAGTCCTCCATCCCCTGGACAACAAACAGCAGGGGAGATGAGCACTGACGCTCATGAGTTGGCGCTCAGGTGTATTGAGGTTTCTGATTTGGATCACATGATGCTGGCCACTTCACGTGACCCATCCCCTGGACAACAAACAGCAGGGGAGATGAGCACTGACGCTCATGAGTTGGCGCTCAGGTGTATTGAGGTTTCTGATTTGGATCACGTGATGCTGGCCACTTCACGTGACCCATCTGCTGGACCTACAGTATTTAAACAGGCAGCCTGCTGGCCACAGGTTGCCTGTGATTGGTCTTAATACCTGTACTTGCTATAGAACTGCTGTAACTACTGTGCTTCGACTTCAGCTTGTATATTTGACCTCGTCCCCGTCTCTTCCTTCTGTACCTCGTTATACCGCTCGGCTTTGATCTCGGCTCGTGTGTTTGACCTTGCTTCCGTTTATTTCTCTTGTATTTGATGTTACTTCCTGGTATTGACCTCGGCTCGGCGACCGTCTCATATTTGTGGGTTCTGTCTTTGTTTATTGTTTTCTCCCGTTTGTTCCCCCTCCCTGTACGCCCCAGCATGTACCTAGGCTAGGGACTGCCAACTACTTGTGCGGCATTGCCTAGGACAGGCCGTGCAAGTAGGCAGGGTCAGAGGTGGGGTTTAGTTCAGGGCTGCACATATCCCCATAACGTGACACTAGGTATCAATACCGCTTTGTAATATATCTTTCAGGAACGGCAATCCCTGCCATCCACTTGGGTATGGACAGAGTTGCATAGGAAATACGTGCCCTTCTGCCATGCCAGATGAAGGAACAAAACATTTTCTGTAACAGTATATTTTGGGAACAGGAAATAGAAAAATGTTTTTTAACCCTTAGAAAATATTATAAAATGAATCAACTATTTAGATTATATGATATAGATTATATCTGTATATGGTGTACACGCACAACAGTTGAATTCTATTTTAATAATTGGCTATTTATGCAGACCAAGACAGAATAAGCATAATATTAATTTAACATTTAGATCAGGTAAGCACAAAAAATGGTCTACAGTATGTCTGATTAGTATTTTAGTCACAAAATAGCTCCCTCTGCTTTGAAGGTAAAATTTAAAGTTTAACTTTCCAACACAAAGTTACATGAAAAAGGGAAGCACGATAGTAAACAGCATGAGTTGAGCTGCTTCTAGTATACGTAGCAGATTAATGAATGAATTTGCATATTTACATTTTAATCAAAAGCCAAACACTACTGTGTCTGTTGTTTAAAGTAAGGAAAAGACTCAGAAGAAGAGACATTTCACATGTCATCATGCAGCTGTATTTGGTCAACATGCTAAAAATCTAAATTTGGTTTGGTTTTGGTTCGTTCCCATCACATAATTTGAGCTTTGATCACAGGTGATGTCTTCTCTGATCTGACTTTTTCCATTCTGTCCACATTGTTATGGCAACTTTTCTAAACTCCCGCCTAATAATATCCCTACCTATTTGCACAATTTGCCCTAAATGGCGGCCTACAACTGGACAGCCGTCTCTTCCTAAATAAGTGCAGGATCTTAATTAGGAAAGGGAAACCAGAGAAACAAAACAAAAGACTAGGGACAGAATAGCACAGAAATCAAAAGACAAAAATCAGAAGAGTACCAAGCCGAGGTCAATGCCAGGAGAATCTAAAATGAATCTAAACAGAACCAGAGAGGTGAAACTAGGGGTAGCCAGGGTTCAAAACTAGGTCATCTTATCAAGTCCAAAGGGTCAGTCAGGAGGCAAGGTCAGGATACAAATCCAAAGTCAATCAGGTAATATAGGGCTAGTGAGGCAAGCTAACTAAAAACCAATGACGGGCAACCTGTAGCCAGCAGGTTGCCTTTTTAAATAGGCCGCGCGTCCATAACCAGTGATTTCAGCACGCCTAACGTGCGAGCGCTGGCTCTGATTGGCTGGCATTCCTTCACAGGGAGTCCCGGCCTATATCCTTAATAACTGCAGACACTGCAGAGAAGCGCCTCAGCTGGCTAGGAACATCACAACTTCTCCCAACCATGACTCCTCTCTGCAAATATCTTTGTCTCCTTACTTTTCCAGCAGATCCTTTTTGGGAACACAATTTTCTCAAACATATCCTACTCCTAATACCATGCCTTCCACTAATACTGTGTCAAAGAAAGTCATGAAAAGTCATATATGACACTTTGTGGTCTCTTGGGACTGTATCCAACCCCTTCCCAGCTCTTTAAAGGCTACATACACCTTTAGCGGCATTTTCAAATTAGTGCAATGTACTCATTATGAGCTAAACATCATTTTTTCAATTGGTCTTTATTAAAAATATGGAGTCCTTTTCTCTTTGCAGAGCTGAGATGCTCTACTAGCATAATCTGAATTTTCACTCTGCTCCATCCGACAGATAGCTGATGGGCTCCTTATGTCTGCTGTCAGAGCTTATAAACACTAATCAAAGCTCAATCCTCATCTTACTGATACAAATGGTGCTTAAAGAGTGTTTAAGTCCTCTAAGTAATTTAGAGATAAGAGTTATTAGCAGCACCAGCACAAAGTGAAAGTAGGATGGACACAGCTACAAAAACAGTTAAACCTTTTTGACAGAACGGCTCTATATTTTTAATAAAGACAAATTGAAAAAAATATTTTCAGCCCCAAATTAGTAAAATGCAATCATAAAAAAATGTCCCGGAAGCCTTTAAAACTTTAAATCTTAAGACAGCATTGTTAATGTCAAAGTAACAGTGACATACAGTATATAGTTATGGTAAATGGATGGAAACAAGCGCCCAGGATCCGCCGCAAGCATTTTAAGACTGGCGTATAAATTTCTGGTCTTAATAAATGACCTCCATAGTTTCCCTAAAAAACTAAGGGTGTCATTTATTATACCGAAATACACCTATATTAGACGTATTTCAGGCGCAGATGTCAGCACAATGGATAGTTGTGCCATCTGCGACTTTTCCCCACTCACGCCAGGTCTAAAATTGTGGGTGTGGCATGGACGGGGAAGGGGACGGGCTGGCATGGTCTAAATGTAAGCTAGATAAATCCTAAAACCATGATCGACCCCACACGGTATTAACCACAAGAGATGTTCATTGCACCATTTATTTATTTTCTTGGGAAAAAGGGGCTACCTTCTGTGGTGTCTATACAATAGAAAAATGTTGTCTACATGGACCAATCCTTTCTATAACCTAACACTTGGTAAAGTCTCAAAATAAAACCCGTAGGAGATATTTGAAGGCCTGAATTAGAAAACTGAATGCTACATGCTGATATGAGTCAACAAAAAAAAACATAAGTCATGTGAAGATAGATATTTCCAATGAAAGTCTCCTTATCCTGCATCATCTCACTTCTAACATGGTTCTTTTCCTTTACTTATTCTTTTCTTTAATCTTTTGGCTTTCACCTTCTTTCTTTTTGATTCTTAGGGTACAGCCGTATCCATATTGTTTAGGACATTGCTGTATTAGAGTGCAATGGCCAGATGTTACATTAGGTTGAATAAGACTAAGTCACCTTGAAGCAAACAAGGGAATGTGTATGTGTATGAAAGCTGAACTGGGTTCTAATGGGCGCATACTGTACACGTGGTCATCATCCTGTGGCTTTCTATCTGTTGCAGAACTCCTAGCATGCCCCTAACCAATATTTTAAATGTATAATTACATAAAATAGAATGAGGCAGATTTACAAATTCTGTAGATGGTGTAAACGTAGGCTCTGTAAACCTGCACCAGATTTATCACAGGCGCTCAGAGTGGATGATAAATTTGGTATAGCACTAGACACTTTCCACTGATTCTATGCCAACTATTGGTTGTCTTGGCTTGAGACAGAATTATACGCCAGAATTGTGGTACCTTTTTTGCTGAATGTTGCATATTATTTCTCACGCTACTACTAACACTAAGAAGATGGTCTGCTAACCAGGGCCCTCCAGTATAAGCCATAATGGACCTTTGATATCAATGGAGGGCTGTGGTGGCTCAGTGGTTAGCATTGTTGTCTTACAGTGCTAGGGTCCTTGGTTTAAATCTAACAAAAAATATATAGTCTCTTTGTATGTTCTCTCTAATTTTGTATGGGTTCTTCAGTTTTCAGCCAGAATCCAAAAACATACTGAGAGGTTATTAGCCCCCCCACCCTTTAACCAAAACTGCCCCTTGTAAATGATGGCATAGCTGGCAGCCATTGTCTCTCTTTATCCACAGCTTCTCATATACCAACAAGAACTTCCAGCCCCTTGGTTGAGAAAACCAAATTACAAAGGGTTATGAGATGATGTAAAGGTGCTTCTTGCCAGAAAACTGGCATTGTGAGAGTCTGGCGGTCTCAAAAGCAGGACCAACAGTCAATTGATCAATCAGTGGACATGGTAAGGTGAAAGAGTTTTCCCAAATTGGACATCTGACTTTAAAGTAAATTCCGGCTAGGATAAAACCAGTACTTTTTCCAGCACCCAGAAATAACATTTGCTGAATAAGTAAACCCATAATGATAAAAATCTACAAACTCTAAATAATGTTTCCTTGAAAAATAAATGTTCATACTCACAAAGTCACTTTGCATCGATTTCAATAGTTTTACACTCCCTGGAGAGACAGTCACAAGAAAAAAAAATGTTTGGATTGTGATTGCATTTTTCATCAATCATGCTTTGCTATTTCTGCTCGAGCACGACAAACACATCAAATTATTTCATAAATCTAGTCTTTTTGGCTTACCGTTTGCTTGAACACAGCCTGAATTTCCAAACAAGAAAAAAGAAAAAAAAAAAAGATGTGGATGTGCAGAGAATACACAGATATCAACGACTATGTTTGGTTGAATGTTATGAAGGAGTGAATTACTGGTGGCACCAGGAGTGGACTGGAAACTTAAAGTGGCCCTGGAAAACAACCTAAAAGTGACCCTATGTTGTAGGTGGGTTCTAATTGACAGAAGGTGGAGGCAACACAAATAGGCAGGGACAACTGAAATAGGTGGGGCCAGCAACACCATAATACAGCACAAAATACTGCCCAAGCAGAACCATATACCACAATGCAGCACAATATATCGCCCCAGTAGAACCAAATACTACATTGCAGCAGAAAATACTGCCCCAGCAGAACCAATTACTACAGTGCAGCACAAAATACTGCTGTCCCCTCTGCAGTGTTCTACTGTATTGCCATCCTCAGTTGAATTCAGGAAGGCTACTGTGGCCGCTGTCCAGGTGCATAAGTACCTGATGCTCCTAGCATTAATTAATGCTGAGAGCATCAGATCATTAAGTAAGTACCTAGTCAGCGGCCAAGAGGAGGGCTCAGGCAGCCCCCTGGACATCGACGCGCCAGGAAATTTCTCGATAAGCTCTATGGCCAATCCACCTCTGGGTGGCACTATGCAACTACTCAGATACAGAAAAGTTTGAAATTCAAAGCCCATATTCCTGCACATTGGTTTTCAGTTTAAGATGAAGTATTATTACTACTCATAACTAGTATGCAATACCAGAAAGAGTTGTTCAGTCAATAGGAGAGATAAGCAATGAATGGTGGTCCATCTAAGAACTTAGGAGGAAATTTCCTGACACTTAATAGGCATAGGGAACCTGGTGTTGGCCAAGTTAAATATGGCTGAAGATGGAGCTGTGTAACAAATAACTTTGAAAGAAGTGGTTTACTATCTAGTTCTGCAAGGCAGAATGGGTGGTGTGGCAAAGAAGAATAGTGGAAAGGAATAATCTTTCATAGCTAAGGAAGGGTTAAAGGGGTGTTCCCATCTCACAAATGTAGTTTGTATAGTTAGATATAGCCACACCAATATTATTACTAATAGAATGTATTTATAGAAAATGTACCGTTTAGAAGATTTGCCTATTTGTATATTCATTGTCCCACACATATCAGTCAGGCTGTTGCCCCTGGTTACGGCCACCGCGGCCATGTAGTAGTGGTGGCCGGCTTGCTCCTTTTCAAACCCGCTCTGAGGTAACTGCTGTATTGTGAACACACATTACATGAACATGCGGAGACACATCTTGGGGTACTTTAACATCTGCGTTTTGGACACTACCAGTCCAAAACGCTATGGTCAGAATCCGTCCAAAATGCAGACTTTATAATCGGATCCTGCTTCATAGAGATGAATTGATCTTGAAACAGGATCCGTTTCTCTGCTACAACCCTAAGATGTGTCTCTGCATGCTCCTGCAATGTGCGTTCACAATACAGCAGTTACCTTAGAGCGGGTTTGAACAGAGCAAGCCGGCCACCATTACTTCATGGCCGCGGTGGTCGTAACTAGGGGCAACGGCCTGACTGATGTGTGTGGGACAATGGATATACAAATAGGATAATCTTCTAAATGGTATATTTTATATAAATACATTCTATTAGTAAAAATATTGGTATGGCTATATCTAACTACACAAACTACATTTGTGAGATGGGAATACCCCTTTAACCCTTCCTTAGCTTTTTCCACTATTCTTCTTTGCCACACCACATTTGTGAGATGGGAATACCCCTTTAAGGAAGGACTGAGACAAACATGGATTATTATGTAGGGAGGCTAGATAAGAAATGTACTAAATTTAATTTATTTATTCTAAATTAATCATAATCGTTGTGAATTTCACCAAAATTCTTTCACCAAAGTAATCCAAAAAATTTTTACATGTTCTGGATGAATTGCATAAAACAGCGCCCAGTGCCATTTTGTTGTGAATACTGGAGGTGAAAACCACAAGGCAGGAAGAAGAAAGAGGATCACATGACACTGGGGGGTTGCTGTGGTGGCTTTCCCTGATTGGCTCGGAGGCTATCAGACAGCTTCGATAAACCAATCAGGAGGAAGTAGGCAGGCAGCTCCTTATGCAGTAGTTATGCACACCTTTGTCACAGTAGTTATGCACACCTTTGTGCCCCCTCACAGTACTTATGCCCACCTTTTTGACACTTCACAGTAGTTATGTCCACCTTGGTGCCCTTCACAGTAGTTATTCCCACCTTTGTGCCCTTTCACGGTAGTTATGCTGACCTTTTTGCCCCTTCAAAGTAGTTATGCCCACCTTGTGGCCCCCTTCACAGTAGTTATGCCCAACTTTGTGCCCCTTCATGGTAGTTATGCCCAACTTTGTGCCCCTTCACAATAGTTATGTCCTCATTGTGCCTCACTGTGCCCTCTTCAGCTCCATAAAAAAAAACATAAATACTTACCTGTTTTCCTGATGATCGGCAAATTCTGCTTTCCCCAGCAGCAGCACGACGCGCTCACACCCACATAGCCAGCAACGCAATGTGCGGCCCACTGGGGAGCGCTGGAGATTAACTGAAGCAGGGAACGGACAGCTCTCTGCTTTACCGTGTGGAAATAAACCGACCAGCGGGTGCACCCCACCCCCAACCTCGGAACCTGGGGCATATGTTCCATCTGCCCTTCCCCCTCGCTACACCTCTGACAAAACCCATTAAAAAATCCTCTGCAAGAAAAAGAAACTCCTTTTTGAATAGAAAAACAGCTTTGTTAAAAAAACAACAATTTACGATGGCACACACCGCCACCCGAACCAGCATAAAAAGGAGGTGATCCAGCAGATGATCCGAGGCTTGCGCCATCATTTTGACACCATGCGGACCCCGGGCCAGATCCAGCGTAAATGGTCAGATCTGAAATCGCCCTCAGAGGCAGTATGTATATTTGAGATAGAACAAGTAAGGTGCTGTCTATCCGGCTAAGTGCATAGTACAACCATGCACCATATTATAAAGTGAATATGAGGACCCATTGCGGTACCTGTAAAGAAATACACTTAATGGGCAACATACTTGAAAACGTTGCTGAAAGGTAAAAACATTAGTGCAAACAATCCAGTGCAAACAATATAGTGCAAATACATTATATGTATAATGTAAACATTTTAAATATCACCTACCTAGTCTGCTCACGGACACGTTTAAGTCTCTTTTCTTAGACGCTTGTTATAGAACTAGAGTCCCAAACTCAGTTGCAATTTGTAATCCACATAGGTAAGGGGCTCCCCAATAACCTGAAAAGGGGGAAAAAAGGGATGAGGCGCACGTATGCGCAACTTGGTTGAAACTTTTTTTTGATGGGGGGAGTCCTGACAATCCATGTCCATCTGGGTGAGGACAAACGCAGGGCAACAAAAAAAAACAAAAAAAACATGCCAACTAGTGCTCACCCTTCAAGTTAAGTCCAGTTGTGGCTCCCATAAAAGCTGCAGGATCCTTACTTAAGGGCCAGCAGGTCCTTTTTACTGCTGCTGGAGCTAAAAGACATGAGAGGGTGCTCCTGCCTCATGAAAGCGACACTGGCTGCGGCAGCAGACCCCCACGACCTCTCAGGGATGGTCTTGGTAGTGACCAGACGGTCACACTGGCAAGGGCCGTGGCAACTTGGGCCTTGCCCATTACCTTGTAGTGGCTAGATCCTCCCGCTGGCATACAAGGTGACAGAATCTCCGTCTGTAAGGGCTCTGGTAACAGTCTTCCGCGAGCGGCGGACTGTGCGGCCTATACCTGCCATGGCAGTTGGTATTGTACCACCGATGGCTGGTACACAAAACTGTTGGTGGTCATCTGTCCCACATGAAGGATCGGCGGCGGGTGGCAAATCTGGTATCAGGGGTTCCAGCTGAGCTTGGGATTTCTCCTCAGATCGCAGAGTCCCATCATTGGTCTCATGGGAACACCGAGCCTCTTCTGCGGCCTGGGCCTCCTCAGTCCAGTCTTCCGGGGGCGCTGCAGGAGTAGATGGTCGCTTAAAGAGTTTCACTCCACTAGCAAATGGGCCTTGGAGGCTCTTCATGGGGGTATACTCCACATAATCCCCTGCGTGGAGATTGTGGCGGACAGGCGGAAGATACGGCCGCTTTACAGAACGGCGGTTTACATATAATTCTTCTGCCGTCTCCTCATCGCCGATAAAAACTACTCCCCATTCCACGCTGAACCAAATAACGGTACCCTTTGGCTCTCCAGCTTAGGGTCACCGGACCGTGGGTGCTCCAAAACCTGCACAACCCACTCCTCTACCAGCTTTTTGTATTCCCAGAGGGTCAGGGCGTTCCGGGTGACAGCCTCAAGGACCATTGAATTTTGCCGAAGGGAATAGTCCTTCCGTGGCGGAGCGGAAACTCCTGCCGCCTCCGCCGTGCCCGACTTCTTAGGCTGCTGGACATGTTGAGAGATGTAGATCTCCTCCGGTTCCTTCTCCTCATAGGGGTCGGTGCCCCACACCGTGCCTCCCCAGTCAGGGCCTCACTGTTAAATGAATTCGTACGCAACAGCGTATAGAGTTACTTATACGTAGCAATAGCGTATAATTGATAGGAAAAACTATGTAGCGAATGCATACAAAGCTGAAGCAAATCACCTAATATTTGGATTTGCTTCGCAGCTAAAAATTCCCAAGATTAGATACGAATCAACGAATCGATGAATCGATTCGCTCATCTCTAATTGACACGGTCAGCTAGGTACTCCTTCACCATCTTCCAAAACTTTTCCCTCCTTGTGACACTAGGCCGCTCATCAGGGTGAGGGTGCTGGCGGGGTGTCATGAAACTGTCCCAGGCCTTGGAGAGTGTCGCCCTGCCTCTGTTGGAACTGCTGTGTGTTCCCCTTGTCTCCCCTCTTTGGGTGCCCAAGGAACTATGTACTCTGCCGCCAGCGTTGTCAGCTGGAAAGTTTTGGAGCAATTTTTCTACAATGGCCTTCTGGTATTGCACCATTTTGCTAGTCCTCTCCACCAGAGGAATTAGAGATGAGAAGTTCTCTTTGTAGCGGGGGTCGAGAAGGGTGAGCAACCACTAATCGGTGTTGGCTAAAATGCGTATGACGCGAGGGTCACAGGAAAGGCAGCATATCATGAAGTCAGCCATGTGTGCCAGAGTCCCAACAGACAACAAGGCTTCGCTCTCCTCACCAAGAGGATGACTCTCAATCTCCTCTTCCTCCTCTTTGGCCCATCCACGCCAAACAGAAGGAGTAAACCTGCTATGGGTACTACCCTCTGTAACGGTGGCAACCATCTCCTGCTCCTCCTCCTTGTCCTCATCCAATTCGTGCTGAGAAGACGAACCGAGTGTGGTCTGAATATCACCCTGTTTAGGGTTTTCCCCCATTTCCACCTCTTCCACATGCAGAGCTTTGGGCTTTATTGTGAGCAGTGAGCTTTTTAGTAGACACAGAAGTGGGATGGTTATGCTGATAATTTCATTATCGCCGCTCACCATCTATGTAGATTCATCAAAGTTGCGTAAAACCTCACAGAAGTCAGACATCAATGCCCACTCGTCGCTTGTGAAGAGCGGATGCTGACTTGAAAGGCGCTGACCGTGTTGCAGCTGGTATTCTACTACTGCCCTCTGCTGCTCACAAAGCCTGCCCAACATGTGGAAGGTGGAGTTCCAGCACGTGCTCAGGTCGCACAGTAGTCGGTGAGCTGGCAAGCGCAAGCGCTGCTGCAGTGTTGCCAGGCCAGCTTAAGATGTAGGTGACTTGTGGAAATGGGCACACAAGCGATGCACCTTCACCAGTAGTTGAGGCAAATTGGGGTAGGTTTTCAGAAACCGCTGAACCACTAAGTTGAACACATGGGCTAGGCATGGTATGTCTGTGAGGTTGGCCAGCTCCAAAGCCGCCACCAAGTTGCGGCCGTTATCAGATACAACCATGTCTGGCTGTAGGTTGACTGGCGAGACCCCCAGCTCAGCCTGCTCCCTTATGCCCTGCCACAGCTCTGCAGCGGTGTGCTGTTTGTCACCCAGGCAAATAAGTATCAGCACGCCGTGCTGCCGCTTCCCGACTGCTGTGCTACACTGCTTCCAGCTACTGAGTGAAGTCTGACTAGTGCTGCAAGATGGGAATTCTGCAGTGGAAGTGGAGGAGGAGGTGGAGGAAGAGAAGGAGGGGTTGCAGCCGCTACTGTAGGTAGTGGCGGAAATCTGGATGGAAGTAGGGCCCGCAATCCTTGGCGTCCGTAGCACCTGTGCCATCCCAGGGTACGACTCACTCCCAGCCTCCAGAACGTTCACCCAGTGTGCCGTCAGGGAAATGTAGCGTCCCTGGCCACAAGCACTAGTCCATGTGTCAGTCGTTAAGTGGACCTTCCCAGTAACTGCATTGGTCAGGGCACGGGTTATGTTTCGGGACACATGCTGGTGTAAGGCCCTGCACCTTCGCAAGCACCATCAGCGAGCACGTTCACTTCAGTGTCCCAGCGCAGTGTACAGATGTCCTCACCCCAGGCATTTTAACGCAAGCGCAAATACCCAGCTACCCACCCACAGGCCATAGCTCTAAACACGCAACATTCCAAATTGCTGGCCCTGGAAATGTTGCCGTTTAGGCTGGTGGACACTGAGGCTTTTTTCAGCCTGATGACGGCGGCTGTCCCTCGTTACACAGTCCCAACATGGCTACAGCATTACAGTGAATGCCTGTACCTCTCTGCACGCTGACTGGCTGCAAAAGGGACTCGAGCATTGCGCTCGAGCACACGCAGTATTCGGCCAAACAGCATGGTCCCGAGCACCGCCATGCTCGACTGAATACCGTATTTGGCCGAGCATGTTCGCTCATCACTATTAATTACTTTATATGGTTTAGTATCATTTGCAAAAATTTATATTTTACTGTGAAAGCCTTCTACAAGATCATTGATAAATATATTGAAGAGAATAGGGCCCAATACTGACCCCTGTGGTACCCCACTAGTGACAGTGACACAATCTGGGTATGTGCCGTTAATAACGACCCTCTGTTTTCTTTCACTGAGCCAGTTACTTACCCACATACCAACATTTTCTCCCAGGCCAAGCATTCTCATTTTATATACTAAACGTTTATGTGGTACAGTGTAAAATGCTTTGGAGAAGTCCAGATATACGACATCCATTGATTCACCACGGTCAAGTCTAGAACTTACCTCCTCATAGAAACTGATTAAATTAGTTTGACATGACCGATCTCTCATGAATCCATGCTGATATGGAGTAATTTGCTTATTTTCATTGAGGTACTCCAAGATAGCATCTCTTAGAAAACCTTCAAACAGTGTACCCACGACAGATGTTAAACTTTCCGGCCTATAGTTTCCGGGCTCTGTTTTTGGACCCTTTTTGAATATTGGCATCACATTTGCTATGCGCCAATCCTGTGGAACACTCCCTGTCAGTATAGAGTCCTTAAATATCAGAAATGAGGGTCAATATATCAGTGGCTGAGCTCAGAAAGGGATGTCTCCTTGGAACCTTACATAAAGCCTAATACACAAGTCAATATCATCCCTTCTGATTAACTAATAGCCTGACTGTAAGGTAGAGGCCCATCCGAGGTCATGTATTCCTTTATCTCCCTCTTCTCTACCCTGTTTTCCTCAGTAGTGTACTGAATTTCATATTTAAAATAGTGGGTGCTGTTTTGTGTGATTCATCTGAATTGAATCAAGAAATTTTGTGAAGTTCAAACAATTAGTTTAAAATTAGTTTTCTCATCTTTGATTATCTATAATAAGCATACAATTAAGCATTACATAGGTTTTCTGGGGGAAGAATATAAAAAAAGGGGCCAGCAAGATTTAAAACTAAAAAAATAAGCCTCTCCAATCCTCTACAATGATATTTTAACCCTACTCTGGTGCGAGCTGCTGTCCACTTCCTGTTCCCACACCCACACACAGGAAATGGCTAGAAATGTCAGATCAGATCACTGATCATAGTGGTGACCTGCCTCAGCTAGTGAATGAATGAGTTGGCATTTCCAAGCATTTCTTTTCAGTTGAGCCAGGAGCAGGGGGGACCCGGACAATGTCAGTGGCAGTGGTGGTGGTGGGGGGGGGGGGGTCAAGGAGAGGAGTAAGGCTCATATTTTAGTTTTAATCCTTTCAGTCCTCTTTTTTTTAGAAAAATTCTCCCCCATGGAAAATCCCTTTAAACATATAGTTTATGTAAAGTAAGTGAACTGCTTACCTAAGACACAGTAATCAGTCTATAAATAAAAGCTTGTTAATACTGGAAATCAGCTGAAGAACAATTGAGAAATAATGAAGGTACTGTTTGTATAATTACTATTTCCCACTCTTATTAGTACTTCTTTCACAACCTACTGTGAGTCATAACCTGCCTGAGTAATGTACAGGATCAGAAAAATTCTTCCTACACCCTTCAGTTACACCTGTTCAGACACAGCTGGAATAATGTCTTAGTGGTAAAGAAAAACCCCATATCTACTCCATACACAGTATAAAAGAGGAATAGATATGGATATAGTGGTAATGCTAGCACCCACTGTGTATCTTGATGAACACCATTTCATGTGTGGAACTAAATTTGCCTTGATAACATTTTGGAAATTTACAAAGAATGATTTTTGACCTTAGCCGAATATCAATAGTTAAGGTATTAGGTAGTATTAGGGTCACTGTCCAGGCTACAGCACAGACTTTAAAAACCACTATGGGTGGTAGGAATCTAAGGTTACCCATAGGATTGTCAGCAGAGCCCACTGTGAGGCCAAATGGACTTTGCTTCTAGGGACCCAGGGTTTAGTAACAGAAAACTGGTGAGTTCACACTAGTGGCAGATCTTCCAGAATGACTGGGGAGGTACAAAGAAAAGTCAGCAAACCGGGTCAAAACCAAGAAAGACAGACAAAGGAGGTGTAAATCCAGACACAGGCTAAGGTCAATTACCAGGAGAGTAAATATGACAGGGTTAATCTAGAAACAAGCCAGAAATCAGTTCACCAGGAAAGTAAATAATATATTGCATGGTATAGAGGCCTGATACAAATGAAATCACAGTCACATCAATCAGGAATCAGCAGTTTTCAGTCAGCACCTAGCCCTGGGATTGAAAAAGAGCCAGAAGTCTGATTGGCTCTGCTTTAATCACACAAGTAAACTACTTTATTCATGACCTATTGAGGATAGGTCATCAATAGAGGAGTTCCAGAAAAAAACTTTAAAGGAGTATTCTGGATAAAACCACTGGATAGTTGATAAAGGCAAGACTGGGACCTTACCAATCGTCAATGCCATGCACTTTGAGTGGGACAGCAGGCACATACTCGACTGCCACTCCATTTCAACTACTCCTGTCTTCGGGGTTGCGCCTGGGAGGAAAGAAGACCCCACCCACATTGATTAAGCATTTATTACCAATCCAGTAGATAGATCATAATTATTTCTAACTGAAATATCATTATAAGGTCCCTTCAAATGGAAGATTTTAACCTATTAATGGTTGTACAAAGAAACTTAACTCATGGACTTGATAACAGTGAAGATGTTGGACCAGGATGTTTTAACAATTGGACCACCACATTGAATCTTCTCCAGCATGTGGTAGGACCATTATTTGTGATGCAGGTCAGAGTTAGATAAAAAAAAAGTCTTCTTTTTAAAATGGTTGTCCTACTTCTAACTGCCAACCTCCTCCTCAAATAAAAGCTACCCTGGCGATCACCCGATTGAATGAATCCCTTTTCTGAATTCCATAGCAGTTAGCTTCTATTTGCATAGCATGACACAGAACCAGTTAAATGATTGTCAAGCTGAGCCTACTGGAGTTAGAGACCTTCTCAACAAAGAAAGGTCAGTCCTAAGCTGTGGACATTCCAAATGATGTCCATGTGAGGGCATTGTCAATCGCTTTAATTCACAGACCTCATAATCCCCTTCCTACATTCATGATTTCACATATTTGCAGAATGTTTTAGGACCGTAGGCCAAGAAGAGCCCTGGTTATTAGTTATATAATGTAATACACAGGTCATCTATTCCTGTAATATACATATGCATGCGCTCACCATATACATAGACGCAATTATACACGCACTCTCTGCATACATGGACGCACTCATACACAGTCACCACATACATGGACGCACTCATACACAGTCACCACATACATGGACGCACTCATAAACAGTCACCACATACATGGACGCACTTATACGCAGTCACCACATACATGGACGCACTCATACACAGTCACCACATACATGGACGCACACATATACAATACACATATATAGACACCCCGCTTTCCTGCTGTGCCTCTCCCCCATAACCCAAATGCCTCTGCACTTGTGTCATGCAGGATAGCAGGAAAGCTGGATGACATCTCATGATGTAATGTCACACAGCTTTCCTACTGTACTGCATGTCACATGTGCAGAGACATGAGGACAGTCTGGGAAAGCTGATTATAACCCCAGATCCCCTGACACTCACGTCACTGGGAGGTTGTGGAAATCCTACTGTTGTCCAGCATGCTCCGCATGGAAGGATCCGGCTGCAAGAATTGCGGGTAGAAAAGGGGCGGGGCTATGATAGCTCCGCCCACAGCAGGCCATCCTGATGCTGGGGAGAGGCGGGGGAAGATAGCTGCTCTGACAGGGGCCCGGTTTGACCAAGTACAGTGACTGCTCCCGGACCCCTTCTGAGCTCGGGCCCCGAAGCAGCTGCTTCCCCTGCTTCCCTGGTAGCTACGCCACTGATGAAATCTGTAGCATATCTGTTGGAATTCCACAGAACAAAAATCAACCCCAAATGGAGAGGATTTTGTAGATGAATTCATACTGTTAAAGCAGGTTTGCCACTGGTTTCACCATCTGCATTGCAAAAGGTAAAATCCACAGTGAAAACCCACCTCAGGTCAAGTTAGGTGTAGAAAAATTGCTGCTACTGTATGACGCTGTGTTTTTTCCACAGTGAGTGATGATAATGTCTGTGCAGAATATGGTGGTTCTATATAAGCAAATAACATGGATATGTAGAGCACTCTGCAGATTTTGCGTATATAACAAACTGCATTAACAACCATTTTAGAAGGCGCCTGCATATTTCCTACATTTAACTTTTGGCAAGTGGAAGATTTGATGAATTCATATTGATATTGCATGTCCAAAATGTATACAATATACCTACTGTATATGCATCTCCTGTGGTGGTTATCTGACCATGAAGATTCTATATATCTTCTGTGTAGCAAAATGTTGTATTAAATGCATCCGCTCTTGAACTAAACAGAATTGCTCGCTGACTGCATCATTGATCATTCAATCCTGCTTTACTTGCTAGATACAGAAATTAACCCTTCCCTGTCCTTTACTATATCTTTTCACAACAGAAAACCAAAGGTTTTGCAACAGGAGAGTATTGTTGGAAACAAATAGGTTACATGATTGTATTTCATGCTTACTAATACTACTACAAAAGACTAAAATGATGTAAAGCTACTTAAAATGTAGCAATAATATGATTGGCGAGTTGCGAACTTTTATTGAATTTTTATTTTTTTTAATTAAGTTATTACCTATAATGATATTGAAAAAAGTTAATGAGTTGATTAGTAATATACCTAAATATTTATAGTGAGCCATTTTTAGGTCTATGATTTATAGCAGCCAAATCCCCTGCATATTGTTACAGTGAAATAATAAGATGCTAGCTGCCTGCATTCACCATTAGAGGGAGCTCAATGCACATTGTATATACATTGCACTCAATAAAATAACAGTATATAGATACCTCCTTATATTTCTCTAGTTGTCCATGCATACAGAAAAATATTTACGGAAAAAAGCTACAATACATCCTGCAAGGTATGATAGTAAAATGTGGGGGCCTGTAGGTGGACCTCTGGAAAAATTGTTTAGAGAGAGGGCCTGTAGGTGGACCTCCGGAAAAATTGTTTGGAGAAAGGTCCTGTAGGGGGCCCTCCGGAAAAATTGTGGTAAAAGAGTGCCAGTTGGACCTCTAAAAAATGGCGTTTTTTGGGTCAGCGTTAGGCAAAGAAGACAAGGAGGAGGAGGAGTAGGAGGAGTAGAGAAGAGGAATCGGATACATAAGTAATGTTAATCTTTAGCTGCTTTCCCCCGGAGGAGATTTGAATTCCGGTGAAATCCAGGCTTTGTTCATTTTAATAAGCGTCAGCCTGTCAGCGCTGTCAGTTGACAGGCGTGTACGCTTATCGGTGATGACGCCACCAGCTGCACTAAATACCCGCTCTGACAGCACGCTAGCGGCAGGGCAGGCCAGCACCTCCAAGGCGTACAGCGCCAGTTCAGGCCACGTGTCCAGCTTTGAAACCCAGTAGTTGTATGGAGCAGAGTGATCGCTACGGACATTGGTATGGTCAGCTAGGTACTCCCTCACCATCTTTCTGTAAAGCTCACCCCTACTCTGCCTAGACTGGGGACAAGTGACAGTGTCTTGCTGGGGTGACATAAAACTGGCAAAGGCCTAGGAGACCTTTCCCCTGCCAGTGCTGGACAAGCTGCCTGCTCGCCTCCTCTCCCCCGCTACTTGACTTACAGAACCATGCCCTCTGCCGCTAGCGGCGTCAGATGGGAAGGATTGTTTCAGATTGTGCACCAGGGCCTGTTGATATTGATTCATTCTCATACTCCTTTCCTCTACAGGGATGAGAGTGGAAAGGTTCTGCTTGTACCGTGGGTCCAGGAGAGTGAACACCCAGTAATCGGTGTTTGAAAAAATGCTTCTAACGCGAAGGTCACGGGATAGGCAGCCTAACATGAAGTCTGCCATGTGCGCCAGAGTCCCAACACGCAAGAATTCCCTCTCCTCACTGGCCTGACTCTCCATTTCCTCCTCCTCCTCCTCCTCCAAGTCCTCCTCTTCAGCCCATACACGCTCAAGAGTTAAGAAGGACTGAGCACTTGTACCCTCTTCTGTCTCGCCGACATTCTCCTCCTCTTCCTCCTCATCCTCATCCCCCTCCGCCGATACGCTCTGAGAAACAGACCGGAGGGTGCTCTGGCTATCAAGCGACGTATCTTCCTCCACCGTCTCTTGTGACAAGCGTAAAGCATCCGACTTCATGCTGAGCAGTGAGTTTTTCAACTGGTAAAGCAGCGGGATGGTGAGGCTGATAATGGCGGCATCGCTGCTGACCATCTGTGTTGCATCCTCAAAGTTGCTCAACACCTGGCAGATATCAGACATCCACGTCCACTCCTCATTGTAGACTTGAGGAATCTGAGTGACCTGACTACCAGTTCTGGTGGAAGTTGACATCTGGCAGTCTACAATCGCTATGCGCTGCTGGTATACTATGGACAACATGTTTAATGTCAAACTCCATCTTGTGGGCACGTCGCACAACAGTCGGTGAGCAGGCAGTTGTAGGCGGCGCTGCGCTGCCCTGAGAGTGGCAGCATCTGTGGTCGACTTGCGGAAATGTGCACAGATGCATGGCATGGCATGACACATGTGTCAGTCTGCCGAGTTGCAGAGCCGCCACCAGGTTATGCCCGTTGTCACACACAACCATACCTGGCTTGAGTTCAGCGGTGCCAGCCACACATCGGTCTGCGCCGTGCTGCCCTGTAACAGCTCTTGGCTGGTGTGCCTTTTGTCACCTAAGCTCAGCAGTTTGAGCACCGCCTGCTGGCGCTTACCCACGGCACTGCTGCTGCGCCTAGAGCTACCGACTGAAGGCGCCGTGCCCATGGATGGTAATTCTGAGGAGGAGGTGGAGGAGGAGGAGGGGTCAGAGGAGGAGGCATAGTACGTCTGAGAGACCGTGACCGAGGTAGGCCCCGCAATCCTTGGTGTGGGCAGTACATGAGCGGCCCCAGGGTCAGACTCAGTCCCAGCCTCCACCAAGTTAACCTAATGTGCCGTCAGTGAGATATAGTGTCCCTGCCCGGCAGTACTTGTCCACATGTCCGTGGTTAGGTGGACCTTCTCAGAAACAGTGTTGGTCAGGGCACGGATGATGTTCTGTGACACGTGCTGGTGTAGGGATGGGACGGTACATCAGGAAAAATAGTGGAGGCTGGGGACCGAATACCGAGGGGCAGCCACTGCCATAAGATTGCGAAAGGCCTCGGTCTCTACCAGCCTATAGGGCAGCATCTCCAGGCTCAGCAATTTGGAGATGTGGACGTTGAGGGCTTGGGCATGTGGGTGGGTGGAACTGTATTTGCTCTTGCGCTCCAGCATCTGCTGTAAAGACAGCTGAACGCTGCGCTGGGACACATTGGTGGAGGCTGTGGAGGATCGTAGGTGTGGTTTTCCGGCGGGAGGCGCCCATGCCGGGGTCCTGAGCAGGTGGTTGACTAGCCAAGGCAGCGAGTGACACAGGGGATGGAGCAGTGGTGTGACCCGCAGGAGGTGAACTGCCTTGGTTCCATTGAGTGGGGTGTTTAGCACTCATATGCCTGCGCATGCTGGTGGAGGTTAGGCTAGTAGTGGTGGCACCCCTGCTGATCCTGGTGTGGCACAGGTTGCACACCACAGTCCGTCGGTCATCCTCACTTTCTTTAAAGAACCTCCAGACTTGCGAACATCTAGGCCTCGCCATGGGAGCTTCACTATGTGAAACAGTTGCTGCTGATGAACCAGCTCTGGCCCTTCTTCTCCCTCTGGCCACACCACTGCCTCTTACAACTTGTTCTGGTGCAGCACTCGCCTCCGCCTCAGAAGCACTGTCTACACTCTGCTTATCAACCCAGCTTGGGTCAGTCACCTCGTCATCCTCCGATTCCTCAGTCTGCTCCCCCCTCGGACTTCCTGCCCTGACAACAACTTCACCACTGTCTGACAACCATGTCTCCTCATCGTCCGACACCTCTTTACAAACTTCTTCCACTAACTCAACATTGTCATCATCATCATCATCACCCACAGACTGCGACAGTTGGAAAACTTGGGCATCGGGAAAGAGGTCAGCAGCAACCTGAGAAGTGGTTTGTGACTCTGGGAAGGGTCCAGAAAACAATTCCTCAGAGTATGCCGGATCACATTCCAAATTTTCCTGGGAGGGGGCAGACTGGGAGGAAGGAGGTTGAAGTGGAGGAGCCAGAGGAGTGCTCCCTTGGGTAACTTGGGTGGACTGCGTGGGAGACTGACTGGTGGACAAATTACTTGAAGCATTGTCCGCAATCCACGACATCACCTGTTCGCACTGTTGTGATTTCAACAGTCCTCTACCACGTGTCCCTGTAAGTTGAGACATGAAGCTAGGGAGTGTAGCTCTGCGGCGTTCCCCTGCTCCCTCATTAGCAGGTACTGTCTCACCCTGCCCAGGACCACGGCCTCTGCCCCCTGCAGTAATTGAATTCCCACGCCCACGTCCTCATCCTCGACCCTTACCCCTGGGGTTCAACATTTTCTGTATATAAGTGTATTATATGTACAAAAAAAAATGGGCCTGCTGTACTGAAACTCACAAACTTGTTCAATCTGAACAAGTTAATATATAGGTGGATAAGTTAGAGCAAAATTACGTATGTTATTACGTACAGTGCAGTATGGAGCAATTACACTGAAACTATTAGATTAGGCAGACTTGGTCTGCTTAATTGCAACCCAGACAAATGTCGCACAGAGATTTTTCTAATGTAGCTGTATCAGTGAGAGCAAAAGACCTTTTTTAATTACGTGACGTACAGAATGTGTCACCTGGACAGAAAATACGGATTGTGGTTTGTAGTGAGTGGACAGCTGAACTGTGACACACAGAATGGTTCCACACAGCTGTATGAAATGGATTTGTATCACTGAGATAAAACAACAAAAAAACTATTTTTTATTTTTTTTTTTGTTATATATATATATATATATATATATATATATATTTTTTTTTTAACGTGATGTGCAGAATATATCAGAGAGCAAACTCAGCCCCTGCTGACTGTGGCTATTTTGACTGCAACCCAGAAAAATGTTGCACAGAGATTTTTGTAATGTAGCTGTCTCAGTGAGAGCAAAAGACCTTTTTTAATTAAGTGACGTACAGAATGTGTCACCTGGACAGAAAATACGGATTGTGCTTTGTATATAGGTGGATAAGTTAGAGCTAAATTACGTATGTTATTACGTACCGTGCAGTATGGAGCAATTACACTGAAACTATTAGATTAGGCAGACTTGGTCTGCTTAATTGCAACCCAGACAAATGTCACACAGAGATTTTTCTAATGTAGCTGTATCAGTGAGAGCAAAAGACCTTTTTTAATTACGTGACGTACAGAATGTGTCACCTGGACAGAAAATACGGATTGTGGTTTGTGGTGAGTGGACAGCTGAAGTGTGACACACAGAATGGTTCCACACAGCTGTATGAAATGGATCTGTATCACTGAGATAAAACAAAAAAAAAACTATTTTTTTACAATTTTTTTTATATATATAATTTTTTTACCGTGACGTGCAGAAAATATCAGAGAGCAAACTCAGCCCCTGCTGACTGTGGCTATTTTGACTGCAACCCAGAAAAATGTTGCACTCAGATTTTTCTAATGTAGCTGTCTCAGTGAGAGCAAAAGACCTTTTTTAATTAAGTGACGTACAGAATGTGTCACCTGGACAGAAAATACGGATTGTGGTTTGTGGTGAGTGGACAGCTGAACTGTGACACACAGAACTGTGACACTGCTGTATGAAATGGATTTGTATCACTGAGATAAAACAATAAAAAAAAATTGTTATATATGCTGCACTACTAGTGCCAGCCAGCCCAGAGACAAAAAAAAGTGTCTTGTAGCCCTTAGAAGGGCTGTTGGGTTCTTTTGAGATCACTCCTGCCTAACAAAGAACTAAATCCAGGCCCTAACACTCTCCCTGAAACGCAGCAGAACTGTCCCTAACGACATCCAGACATAATCTGAGCCGAGCATCGCGGGTAGTCACTAGTATATTCCAGGGTCACCTGATCAGGCCAGCCAACCCCTGCTATCGACATGTAAGGGCCCCACGTGATGCTGGGGGTACCGCAGAGTCTCCTGGCTTGTGATTGGCTGAGTTTATTGGCGCCAAAAATTCACTTTGCGGGAGATGCCATTTCCTCGAGCTTGGCGAGATACTCGTCCGAGCAGCGAGCACTTACGAGTACCCAAATACTCGAACGAGCACGAAGCTTGGTTGAGCATGCTCGCTCATCTCTAGTTATTACCTATAATGGTATTGAAAAAAAAAATAATGAGTTGATTAGTAATATACCTGAATGTTTATAGTGAACCATTTTAGGTTTAACTGTGCATAATAGCAGCCAAATCCCCTGCATATTGTTAAGATGAAATGATAAGATCTAGCTGCCAGCAGTCACCACTAGAGGGCGCTCACTGCATACTGTATATACATTGCACTCAATAAAACAACAGTATGCAGATCCTCCTTCTCTCCTTCTAATTGTCCATGCATACAGCCAGAAAATTATTATTTAACTCTTTCTAAGCATGGTGATCTTGGAACTCTGTAGCAATAAAAAAGAAGCTCCATTTACTATAAAGATAAATTAAAAAATGTAATCAGCACCAAACACTGAACCGATAAACAAGATGTTAAAAGGTGCACATTATCATATTAAATAGATCAATTTTTTTTATTTCATAACATGGTCCACTCCTGAACTCTCACCTTTTTTTTTCATATGATTCATGCTTTGTTCTTAATTCTGGCCTTTTTTTCCCCATTTTGACAGCTATGTGTCAGTGATGCCTAGAATATAAAATATCATAGACCCAGAATGGATTGTTCTCTTGTTAATGACAGGTATAGGAAAGTATAACAAAATTCTCAAAAGAAATTCAGGTTGCATGATGAATTATCAGTTTCAATCAGACTTTACGCTATCACTTCAGCAATGAATGGAGCGCCAGTTCTCCCATCATGCTTTATTATTTATTGAAAAAAGAGCCTGAAAATTGTTTTATAGTGTTCTCGCTAAAAGTGGAAATAATGAAGTGCCAGATCCAGGCAGGTGTCGTCAAAGTTACGTAAATCCATGATAGCGAAGAAGTAATTTCTATATCGTTTGGTTCTATTTCTACACCATTTTCATGGAGCAGCTGTTTAACAAAATACAGATGGCTGGTAATAACATATTAAAGCTGCAATTCAGATAAAAGTACTTTGATACACAAAATCATTACATAGATTCTAACTTTGTAATGGAGGTGTCCAAAAGGAAAAATCAAAATGTGGACACTTTCTGGTATAGGTTTTAATGTTCCAAATACCATCAAACACCATAAATCCTAAGCCCCATTCCACCCAGGAATCTCCTCAAATTCTTCCTTTTGACACGACTTGGGGATTCTTGCACAAAGTCCATACCTCCCATGTAGAGTGTATTTCATTAGTGACATACTGAACCCTGCTCCTTCTCCAAGGCTTGCATGCGCCCCCTTGTTAACACTAATTTATGATGGATACAGAATAATATTCATCATTATTTTAAAGCAACATTGGTTGTCCCATCTAGATCTGAATACTTTTGTAATTGCATGTTATAAAAAATGTAGCATAGCCGCTGAGTTATTCAATAAAATGTATCTATATAGCGCCACCTGCTGTTTGTTTTTTTCTTATTTCTTTGACCTGCTCACTGAGAAGGCCGCACATGCTTAGTTTAATCCTTCAACTGCCTTCTGAGCTGTGATAGGCAGAGCATGGACACGCCTTCAGAGCTGCAGCCGAAAAGACACTTCCCTTGAGCTGTCAGCTTGATATAAATCTAGCAGATCAATGAATGGGGAGATCTCTGGATCCTTGTCAGGTACAGGGCTGCTTCTAGAGGTTGCCATGTACGATACGATGTCTGATTTTCATTTTTGACATTAGTCATGGGATAACCCCTTTAAATCCAGGGCACTGTACACATGAAAAGGTTAAAGGGAGTCTTTCACCTGTTCACCATAAATCCTGAGCCCTATTCCACCCAGGAATCTCCTCAAATTTTTCTTTTTGTCACAACTTGGGTTTTTTTTGCACACAGTCCATACAGATGTAGCAGTGTTAACACACAGACCCTTAATTCAAATTTCTTAACTCATCGCATTATCGTGATACAAAAGCCATTGAAAAGCAATTGAAGGTGTTTGCTTCATTTAGTTTAGGTTTAGATTTTTTTAGGTCAGTTTTGCATAACATGGTTTTTGCAGAAAAAAATACTTATCCGACTAAAAATAGTATCCTCGCATCATCCACTTTTTCTTGCAAACATTATGAAATCCACACTGCTTCTTTTTATATTTCTCATAATAAAGGATACGTTTTCCATTGAGCTTTTGGAGATTGTTAAAAGTACAAAACATACTAACTACCATCTCAGGGGCTTTAATTGAATTAGATGCTCCAGTACCTAACTATGAGACATTACAGTTGAGCCTCGTATGTGTCTAATTAGCCAAACAAATTGAATGGATGAAATGTAGGAGAATCATGTTTGGCTTACCCAGGGAATTCTTAATGACATAATTTGTATTGCAAACTAATTGAATCTTTATGGAAATATACTTTCTTTGTCTGCATTCAAAATACCTTAGCGCTAGTGGGACTAATTTTCACCAGAGTTCAATTAATAACGCCTATGGTTCCAAAATGAAATATATTATAGACTTATTGGGTTTTTGTAATTCTTTGGCTTCAATTAAAAAATGCTAATGGTCTTGGCATTTATTTGGCATTTTAGAAGTTTTCGAAAACAACATATTTCTGACTTACAGTATAGTACTTTGCATGCATTTAAATGAAAAAATATATAATTAATTACTAAGATGCTTAATAGATGTGACTTTCTTACCTTTTCTCTTGTCTATATATCTAGAGATGTGTAGCACAAGATAGCCAGCTTTTAAGAAAAACATGATTTTGCAATATTGTGTCATGATATGTCTATCCTATATGTAGCTATGTACGGCCACCCAGTGGTTATGTTGTGCGTTGCAGTTTTGCCAGGGTTTTGCTAACAATTTGTGGTGTTGTATTAAATTTATTTCATGAGAAATTAGAGTTGACCATTTTTTTCTTCTAAAAACCATTTCAGTGCACTATATTCTTGTTTTTAAACACGTTGCATTATAGCAACTAGAGATGAGCCATTGAGCTACAGATTCATTTTGTCCAATCAGCAGGACTGTTAGAATCCAATCAGTGGGCATATGCAAATGAAGATGCCCTGCTAATTGGACAAAATGATTCTAACAGTCTTACTAAACATGATTCTACACAAAATGATTTTGTAGAATCTTTTAGCTCATCTCTAATAGCAACAGAATTTTTAAAGACATTTTACCGCAAACATTGCATTGTTATATCCATATATGCAAAATAACAGGAAGCTTTGCACTTTGGATTGCTGTGTTGAGACTCTTAAATGAGGCTCCACGGTGTTTTTTGTAGCTGGTCTCCCTGAGATCAGCTATTGTTTTGTTTGATTGTTATATCCATGTTAGAGAATGCATTAATGCATCCGACCATGTAATTCAAAGACTCTTTACAAAAATTGCATTGTTATACCAGTGATATTGAAGCATAGTTCACAGACATTTTACCGCAAACATGGCATATATATATATATATGTATATCTATATATATATATATATATATATATATATATATATATACATATATATATTAACAAAATAATTAATCCATCAGATGGTGTAGGTCAGATATTTTACTACATAAAATTGCAGTTATACACACCACAAACATTATTTTTGTATACTTGTGTTGTTAAACACAATGTTGAATCAGACCATGTAGTTCAAAGACATTTTACAGCAAAAATTGTATTCTTATACCCGTGTTAGTGAACACATAGTTCAAAAATATTTTACTACAAAAATTGCATTATTACCAAAGTAAATTGCCAGTACTAGTATGCTGTGTGTTTGTAGAAGGAGAGGGACATTTAATTGAGTCTCCGCTTTTAAATTATAGTCTGTTCCATGCTGTGCTGCTACTGCTGCTGCTACTATTAGGGCCACATGCCACTATTACCCTACACTTTCCAAATCCACATTGTACTGTTGTTTCCAATCAAAAGGGAGAACTTTTCTGAGCTTGTCCAGAACAAGATACTCTTTTTTCAAACAATTAACACTTGTGCGTGTATAAATACGGACAGGCATTCAGCCCCCCTTAAGGCATGATTTTTGTATGCTTATGCAGAACAAGCCACTGTTTCTTCTGACATGTTACAACACCACCAGAATTCTTGCACACATGCCTTATGAATCACAATACATTTTCCTCCATGCTTGTGTGACTTAGTGGAAAGTCTTCATGGCTAAATAAGCAACAATGTAACAATGTATGGCAAAATTGCACCAGAAGATTTGAGCAACATTTTGGCACTAGGTAATCCAACTAATACTGTAGTTGGTGTAAACTTATGGAAGGAATTTATACTTGAGCACAATTCTATAGGCAAACAAAATCACAAATTTTGGCACACATTTTTTAACAAAAAATTGTGACTTTTTGTAATTTTTTTGTTATGGACAGTGAGCATTGACCCACTGTGCAAAGTAACTGATTTGCCACATAACTGATTTGGCTGTGGTATTCATACAGGAATCTGGATTTCGCTGTACAGAACCAACCATACATCTATCTCATGGAGTAGTTCTGGTGTAGTTAGCATCTGAACCATGAGGGTTAGAGACACCAGTGAGAAGCATTAGGGGATCAGGAAGTACTTGTACTCAGGAAACAGCAAGAAGTCAGGGCTGGCAGAGTTTGTGTGTATATGTGAAACAGGTCCAAGCTCTAGCCAGGCAGCAAGGGGTCAGTTAAGATAACAGGTAATAGCAGTACAGACTATGGGTCATCATGGATAACAGGTGGATAACAACAACAACAAAGGCCAGGATGGCCAGCGGAGTATCAGATAAAATAGGCAGGCAGAGGTTCAGTACAAGAGCAGACTAAGAAGCATACCTTCATTGGTAAACTAAGAACTAGAAACCTAAGCTCAGGCACCCTTCCACTGAGGAAGATGCCTTAAATATCGTGGGACAGCCAGCCATTGGCTGGGGAAGAATTTGGGTGTGTGCTCTGGCTCTTTCAGTGGCCGAGAGCCAGCACACACACCAATTTTTTATGTGCTTTCCATTAGTAACAAAAAGTTTTTAAAAAACAGCAGATTCTTCCAAACAGTGACTTTAAATATTACCCTCATAATACATTATCATCTCTGTGTTTCAAGAAAAAACTGGTGGCCAGCATTTGAAACAATTATTTTTTTTCTTCAAATAGGCTGTCCTCTCATTAAATGTTACTTTAATATAGTACAGCATGAAAGCCTAGTTACTTTTGTAATTTTCTTTTTGTTACAAATTTGCTCCAATTGTAAGGTATTTTCTTTATTGCATTATAATAGCACCCCCTGTTGTTTACTTTGTATAGTAATATGCATGTCCACCTAATCAGGAGGTCACACATGCTCAGTTATAACAACTGTCTCCAGCTATTCTATCTACTGTTAGAAGCTGTGACATTTACAGGGAGAGAACTGCAGCAGAAAGGAAATGTCCCCTGGGGAAGGACATGCCCCAGAGAAAGGGCACACCCCCTTAGCTGCCAGCCTGAATAGAATCTAAGTGAGCAGCATATATACAGTATGTCTAATGCATAGACTTGCTGGGTTCTTTAGAGTAAGACCATTTTTATGAAGGCTCCCTCAGTACTGGCTGATACATCGGAAGTTGGGGGATTTCCCCACTAAGGCTGCTTTCACACTAGCACTTTCAATTCTACTATTGGTGTCCGTCATAGGATCTCAATAGCGGATGAAAACGCTTCAGTTTTGTCCCCATTCATTGTCAATGGGTACAAAATTGAACTGACCGAAATGGAGTGCACCAGAATGCATTCCATTCCATTTGGATGTGCTCCCATCGCGGACAGAATAACACTGCAAGCAGCGTTTTTCTGTCCGCGATGTGGTGCGGAGCAAGACAGATCCATCTTGACACACAGTGTAAGTCAATGAGGACGGATCCGTTTTCTCTGACACAATAGAAAACGGATCCGTCCCCCATTGACTTTCAATGGTGGTCATGCCGGATCCGTCATGGCTATATAAGACATAATACAATCAGATCCGTTCATGACGGATGCATGCGGTTGTATTATTGTAACTGAACCGCTTTTGCAGATCCATGACGGAACAGCAAAAAACTCTAGTGTGAAAGTAGCCTTGTCTACAGTCATGGCCGAATGATACAAATATTAATTTTTACAAAGTCTACTGCTTCAGTTTTTATAATGGCAATTTGCATATACTCCAGAATGTTATAAAGAGTGATCAGCTTAACAGCAATTACTTGCAAAGTCAATATTTGCCTAGAAAATGAACTTTATCCCCCAAAACACATTTCAACATCATTGCAGCCCTGCCTTAAAAGGACCAGCTAACATCGTTTCAGTGATTGCTCCATTAACACAAGTGTGGGTGTTGATGAGGACAGGGCTGGAGATCAATCTGTCATGATTAAGTAAGAATGACACCACTGGACACTTTAAAAGGAGGCTGGTGCTTGGCATCATTGTTTCTCTTCTGTTAACCATGGTTATCTCTAAAGAAACATATGCAGTCTGTCACGGGAAGCCGGCGGCACGCTCCCCGCTTGCAGCGCCGCCGGACTTCCGCTACCACGGAGCGAGGACGCGACTGGCGTCCTCGTCTCCATGGTAACAAGAGGCGGGGAGCGTCGGGCGCGCTCCCGGATGCTGCGTGCCCGGCGTCCCCGCCCCCCTAGACACGAGCAGTGGGCGGTACTGAGCGCTGGCCCGGCAAGCCAGCGCTCAGAGTATATTTTTATATGGGGTGCCTTATATTTGGGTCATGTGGCGCTGGCCACGCCACATGACCAAATTTATAGCATATTTGAGCGCTGGTCACGTTTGGCCAGCGCTCATTATGCAAATGAGGTCATGTGACGCTGGCCCCGTCACATGACCCATTGGAGGGCTTTTTAAAGCTGCCAGCTGCCCTTTCAAATCGCCTGTGATTAGTTACTCCTTTGATCAGTGCTTGTGCGACTTCTTGCTTGAATTGTTACTTGGATTTTGGACTTGGATTCTGGACTTTGACTTCTCTCTTGCTTCACCCCTGGTATTTACGTGACCTCCTGTGTTTGACCCGGCTTGCTGACTACTCTACCATTGTGTTCGTTCTGTCTGTGTTTTGTCCGTCCCTTTGTTCCCTTTCCCTCCCTGCGCACTTATCCAGCGTAGGGACCGTCTTCGTGGTTGCCCGCGGCTGCCTAGGGCCGACTGAGGCAAGTAGGCAGGGAAAGAAGGAGGGGTTCAGTTCAGGGCTCACCACCCTTGTCGCTCCTCGTGACACAGTTATCATTGCACTGCACAAAAATGGCCTAACAGGGAAGAGTATTGCAGCTAGAAAGATTGCACCTCAGTCAACAATCTATCGCATCATCAAGAACTTCAAGGAGAGAGGTTCCATTGTTGCCAAAAAGGCTCCAGGGCGCCCAAGAAGGACCAGCAAGCGCCAGGACCGTCTCTTAAAAGTGTTTCAGCTGCGGGATCAGGCTACCAGCAGTGCAGAGCTTGCTCAGGAATGGCAGCAGGCAGGTGTGAGTGCATCTGCACGCACTGTGAGGCGGAGACTCTTGGAGCAAGGCCTGGTCTCAAGGAGGGCAGCAAAGAAGCCACTTCTCTCCAGAAAAAACATCAGGGACAGACTGATATTCTGCAAAAGGTACAGGGAGTGGACTGCTGAGGACTGGGGTAAAGTCATTTTCTCTGATGAATCCCCTTTTCGATTGTTTGGGACATCTGGAAAACAGCTTATTCGGAGAAGACGAGGTGAGCGCTACCACCAGTCTTGTCTCATGCCAACTGTAAAGCATCCTGAAACCATTCATGTGTGGGGTTGCTTCTCAGCCAAGGGAATCGGATCTCTCACAGTCTTGCCTAAAAACACAGCCATGAATAAAGAATGGTACCAGAATGTCCTCCGAGAGCAACTTCTCCCAACCGTCCAAGAGCAGTTTGGCGATCAACAATGCCTTTTCCAGCATGATGGAGCACCTTGCCATAAAGCAAAGGTGATAACTAAATGGCTCAGGGAACAAAACATAGAGATTTTGGGTCCATGGCCTGGAAACTCCCCAGATCTTAATCCCATTGAGAACTTGTGGTTAATCATCAAGAGACGGGTGGACAAACAAAAACCTACAAATTCTGACAAAATGCAAGCATTGATTGTGCAAGAATGGACTGCTATCAGTCAGGATTTGGTCCAGAAGTTGATTGAGAGCATGCCAGGGAGAAGGTCCTGAAGAAGAAGGGTCAACACTGCAAATATTGACTTGCTGCATTAACTCATTCTAACTGTCAATATAAGCTTTTGTTACTCATAATATGATTGCAATTATATTTCTGTATGTGATAAAAACATCTGACAAACACACATAAAAACCAGAGGGCAGCAGATCATGTGAAAATATAATATTTGTGTCATTCTCAAAACTTTTGGCCATGACTGTAGAATGTCCTTGCAGGACCTTTTTAAAAATTACCTTTTAGCTTTTATATTCTTACCTTTATATACATGTAGCATAATCTCAAGTCAGTACAATATTGTATGGAGAACATTTGCACAGTAAACCATATGCGTTTATTGTTTACTGCAATTCTGTTGCAACATTTCAATACAAGTTTATGGACAGGCAGCACTAAATCACTGAGTACTGTCTACAACTGTACATTCTGTATCTTCCCAGTTGCAGTTTTGGATGAATACTGAAGAGGTAAAGGTTTTTATGCAAGAGGGAAAATGAATTCTGCTAAGAAACAGCACACATCTCCAAAACACAGATGATAAGAAGGTACTGAACGAAGGAGCTCATCCTGTTGCCATGTGGTTTTTATTTTGATAACATGATACAATATTGCAATGGAAATTTTTAGCATTATGACAAATTGAAAGAAAAACAACGTACTGAAATAATGGAAATAGAAGACTTTCACTGTCATAGTGAATTATAACATATAATACTACAGCGAGGCCAGACAGAAGGAGAGAGGATGGGTGTGGTGGCTGTGAGAGGATGTTGGTAATTCCTCTAACAGTGGCAGTCTTGCTTATTGAGTTGTGCACAGAAGACAGGGGGGCACACCCTGGAAGAAACCTTCTGTTTGATGGAAGATGGCATGGACCAGGGTCGTTGCTAGGTAAAAATATTCAGGGCATGAGCCCTGGATGTTTTGTCCCGGACCTTGAATGTACTGCCTGCTAGACATATACCATGTACAATTGAATCATCGCACTGCAACACTACCACACTGAATCAATTACCTGGGCCCCCTGCTCAGCTGGGCAACAGATACTGAAAAAACAAGGGTGACTACTGACTGCAGTAGCTGAAGGACCTGTGAAGACATCACAGTCTGGTGATCTGTACTAGAGGCTGAGCTCAGTGCTGGAGAAGGACCTGCGATGATGTCATCGTTATGTGATCAGTGCAGGACAGGACGGAGCTCAGCGGTGAAGAGGAGAACTAGCGGAGAAGAGCCTGTGGTGAGTTCTGCAACATGAGGAGAGGGAAGGATTCAGTGTGAGAGCCAGAGTAATGCTGGGTGTTGTAGTTCTCTCTTACACCTTCTCCCTGCTTGAATTACATCGGACTGTATGCTGGAGGTGGCTGGGGGAGAAAGTGATGTTATTTACATGGGATCATATGTTGGAGGGTCTGAAGGGAGGGGAGCAATGTTATTTAAGTGACATGCACACAAACATGAAAAAATGGCTGTGTGACGGCTGTTTATGTAATTGCAGTTAATGGGGCTATTCATAGACTCCATAGAGCATTACAAAACTTCAGTGAAGAACTTTGGGCTTCAATTCTACAACTTTAAAGAATTTTGAAACAGCAATCTGAAGTCAGCTTCGGTACCGAGTTTTAAAATGTTTTTAAACAAATATTGCCTTCGCACAGCGCATATATTTTAATGTTGTAAGGAGACAGACAGGTCTCCGTACAGCATTAAAACAAAGTAGGGGAACGAATCAACTTGGCTCCGAAGCGCAATTCGCGCACCTCTACTGGGGGCCAATATAGGGGCATTATTTACAATGGGGACATTATTTACAATGGGGGCCATTATGGGTGGTTGGGATAAGCAAATTAAATTCATGTTTTTTTTTCAGCTGTTAAAAACTGCTAGATGGCGAGAAAATTGATGCACAATTTTATTTTTACATTCATGTGCATGTAGCCTTACTGTACGATGGCGGCGGCTTGGGAGGGAGTAATGTTACTTGCAAGGGCCTGTATGTTGGAAGGTGCTAAAGGCAGGGGATTGATGTTACTTACATGGGACTGTATGTTGGAGGAGGCAGGAAATATGGTGTGATGTTATTTACATGGGACTGTGGTGGAAGGAGGGAAGTTATGTTATTTACATGGGCCTGTAATGTTGGAAATACTGGGGCATTATAATTTCTGAGGGCACCACAGGGAGGATTATAACTACAGGGGGCACTGTAGAGGGGCATTTTAAATACTGGGGCTACTACAGGGAGCATTGTACCCCTCAGATGCTGTGTTCATCACTGATTGCAGCATCTGACATTAATATTTAAGGTCTATATTTAAAAAAATGCAAAAAATAAAATCATACTTACCTCATCCATTTGATCGCGAAGAGCCTGCTGCCATCATCCTGATTGAAGATCCAGAATGAAATCTCCTGTGGTGCATGATGATGTCATCACGTTGGCCAGTGTGGTGATGTCATACATCACTCTGCACAAGATTTTGCGTGGGATCGTCAATCAAGATGGCGGTGACGGACTCTTCACACTCAAACAGATGAGGTAAGTATTTTTTTTTTACCCCATTTCAGGGAAAATCAATTTGGTACCATGAAGCACAAGGAAATTCAGCCTTGCGATAAATCAAATTTTCCCTGAAATTCGGATTGAAATCTACTTCGGACACTTCAATTCGCTCAACACTAATTGCTAACCATACATTCTCTGCTGGAGCACATGATTAATACATGACAGAAACATAACAATAATAATAATAGATATAAAACTTTGCAGATAACCCCAGGTCTGAAGTACTGCACATATCTATACAACTCTTTCTTATTTCCTGTGATGTTATGTCCATAGGCAGATAAATTATAGAGGAGTGTCTATGTAACCAGTTGGGTGGAAGAAGCTATAAACCAGCTGGGTGTAGTTAGGGGCAGTGCTGGAGCTGTGGCAGAGGAAGGAGAAGTGCATAATGGGTTTGGTTGGATACATTAACAGGTATTGCTACATACAGGATGGAGACAGACCAGAGAGACTGGATTTATATGGTGAAAATAGGTCAGAAGAGCTACAGTGCTGGCTCCCTCACTTAAGATAGCAGCTAAAGCAGGATGCCATCTACCTGTAGTTAAGTGCAGCCCACAGACCTCAGCTGGCAAAAATTCCTTAATACACTTATTTAGAAAAAATATTCAGTTGTAAACAACTGCACTATAATAGTAAATAATATAATTATAATACTTTTTCTTGTGAAACTAGAGGATTCTAAATCACTTCAAAAATGTCCCTACATCCACCTGTAAACAAGCTATAAAATCATGGCCACAAAAGGGTCTCACCTCAACCTAAGTTGCGTCCATTGCCTGTTGTCAGGCAAGGAAGTGGGGGCATGCCAGAGCTAGCTAAGATCCTAAGCCTGATAAAAGAGCTGCTTCTACACAGCTACTGAACATCACAGTAGCCTCCTGCCTCCTCAGCTTCCAGAGCTGATAACAAACATAGTGGGAAGTAAGGGAAAGGATGTCACACCAGTACAGTGCTGGCAGAAGGGAGACAACTCTTGCTTCTGAATGAAATGCATCTAGCTGTGCAGCTGAAACAGGGAATAATATGGCTGGGGAAAAAATATATATTAGGGAAGCCCAAACGTGCTTGTTCCTTCACAGTTATAATTGTACAAAGAAGAACAGCGATTATGTAAACTTTCTTTTTAAACTCTGGTATGCGTTTTGGTCTAAATTAACTAGATCATTAAAGGGGTTCTCTGGAAATGAAGGAAATAAAATACTTAAATATTTCTCCATTATAAATATATTCCCAAATACCTTACATTAGTTTGTCTGAGGAGCAATCATTAGGAGAAACAAAATGACAGCTGTCCTATTAGTGCACACAGAACCTGTGCTGAGCACACAGGAGGACAAGTTACTTCACAACACTGAGGTAAAGAGCTGCCTCATCCTCCTATCTGCACTACTTGTCAGGAATTATGATCTTGAATACAGATGATAAGATCTTCAGCTTTTGGAATTGAGTTCATGAGGAGACATGAAGTACAGAGAGAAGGTGAGGGATGTGAATAATGAGCAGCAGCTCTTGTATGCAGTCTCCATTAACACAGTCCGTCCTGCCCATCCTCTCTGTGCTTCATGTCTCCTCATGAACTCCAGATTCAGCTAAATATCATATTAAACTGTATTCAGGATCATAATCCCTGACAGTCAGAGCAAAGAGGGGGATGAGGCGGCTCTTTAGCTCAGTGTTGTGTAGAAACTTGTCCTCCTGTGTGATTAGGACAGGTTTTGTGTGTACTAATAGGACAGCAAACATTTTGTTTCTCCTAATCATTGCTCCCCAGACAAAACGAGCCATTATAACTAATGAAAGGTATTTGGATATATATTTTTAATAAAGTAATATTTACGTATTTTCATTTTCATCATTCCCAGAGAACCCCTTTAACGGGTTAAACAAAGACAACTAAGTGATCCATTTATTGGCTCTGCCTTTACTATAATCAGTCTTACAAATAAATTACTCCAATAATTGGATTTATTTTTGTATGGCCTGTTTCTATTGGACACACTTGCACAAAGATCCAAGCATGAACCCATCTGTTAGTCATTCAGCAGATATACACAAATACATCTGCAGCAGAACTTGTACTGGGAGAACTGGCCAAGCTCTCCACTTCTTGATAGATCCAGCTACGTGCAAGTATGGGTCAGCAGCAGCTTCTGGATTGCTGGATGTTATTTGATGCTCTGACTTAAGATGTTATCTCTGCAGCTGTTTTATACTAATGTAGCACCATATATTGTAGGAGTTACATGCTGATTTATGTGTTTTATGATCATAGCATGTAACCCCCTACCCCAGGAATAACACCAAGCCCACTGAGAACCAAACACTTATAGGTTTGGGCTGACCAATTTTCAACTGATCTGCAATTTAGGGAGAGTCCCTGTAGATTTGGGACTGTTGCCAACTATATATCTCATATACCTTACTTATACCACAGCTCAGGTGAGTGGTGTAGGATATGGATGTTTCCATGTGTATGGCCTGCAAGGGCTAGATATGGTGTTGCTTAAGTTATGGTATTAGGAGCATCATGGTGCCAATTTTGTTCTGCACCCAGGACAGAAAGGCCTGGAGTAATTTCTACCTCATCATTTCCACAAACCTTGGCTGATTTTCTGCCTCTTAATAAAGTGAATGAGACCAAATAGGACAGGGCCAGCTCTCTCCCAGCCAGTTGCATTGCCTGCTTGTATGCTACGTACACTGATCCTTAGGATAGGTTATCAATATCACATTGGTGGGGTTCAGACTCTCAGCACCTCTGTCGATCAGCTACAGTTGTTGCACTGGTCACTAGGCCTAAAATATATCCAGACTTCCTGTTGTTTGAGAGCAGCCACATGGACCATATACATATTGGTCAGGAAAAGACTGTATTTATTCTATGGGAGAATGTTCTAGGTATGCTCTGTGAAAAAACCAGGAAGGAGTACCGTAGATAAACTGTGATATCACCCATTGTGAATGGTGGATACTGTGTTATCTGTACAGAGGTTATATCTGTTGTTGTAATCCTGCTTGTAGCATAGCAATATAGTTTATAAGCCTGAAAAAAGACATTGGTCCATCCAGTTCGGCCTGTAATCCTGCAAGTTGATCCAAAGGAAGGCAAAAAACCCCTGTGAGGTAGAAGACAATTTTCCCCACTTTAAGGGAAAAAAATTCCTTCCAGACTCCAATCAGGCAATCAGAATAACTCCCTGGATCAACGACCCATCTCTAGTAACTATAACCTGGATTATTATTACCTTCCAGAAATACATCCAGGCCCCTCTTGTGATGATAATTAGATGGCTACTGAAATGCTACCTGTACAGAGCAGAAAGTCTCAACATATTATAAACCTTAGCAACCAGTGCAAAAACTGCATGATTTTAGGTATTTTTTTAAAAAAATATAGACTGTGAAGTGGAAAATTAAAACAAAAATTAACATATCGAAAAACAGGTGTTTAATAGAGATGAGCGAGCACTAAAATGCTCGGGTGCTCGTTATTCGAGTCGAACTTTTCCCGATGCTCGAGTGCTCGTTTCGAATAACGAACCCAATTGAAGTCAATGGGAGACTCGAGCATTTTTGCGGGGGACCAAGGCTCTGCCTAGGGAAGGCTGGGTGAAAACCTGGAAACCTCAGAAAATGATGGAAACACCACGGAAATGGACAGGAAACAGCAGGGGCAGCATGCATGGATGCCTCTGAGGCTGCCTAATCCCACCATTACCCCAAATTCTCAGGCAACAGCCTGGTGGTTACCCTCATGGCAATTGTGCTCACCCAGACCAAGAAAGGCGAGGCAAATACCCATCACATGTTAGGGAAGCACCCAACTAGGTGCAACGAAGGTCCATCACCGCCTGCAGGTGACACCACTGCTCATGCTGGCACTGCAGCTGAAATCAAGTTTAGTATCTGTTCTTATCAGTTGCTGTGCCTGCTGGTGGTATAGTGGTGAGCATAGCTACTTCCCAAGCAGTTGATCTGGGTTCGATTCCCATCTATCACAGGAGGCAATTCAGAATCAGTACAATATCTAATATGTCCCCTAAATTGTTTGTAGAGAAGGCCTGTAGGTGGGGGGGGAAGGAGGTTTCGCTGGAAGAGCCAGAGGAGTGCCAGAGTGCCAGTGTGTGGTGGTGACAACAGACGGAATGGATCTGGAGAAACTGTTGCTTTAACCCGTATGTTATTGATTCTTCTCAGTTTAATACCGTATACGTTCCCTATCTTGGGACCCTATATTTAATGGATTTTTCGAACACGGAAAATGGAAAAAGAGCTTGCTCTGGCCAGGGGAGTGTCCATGCTCTGCCTATCACAGGTCATAAGGCATATAAAAGAAGAACAAAAACAAACATGAGTACAACTTCTAATACGTCCCCTATCCGGCTAAATTGTTTGTAGAGTGGGCCTGTAGGTGGGGAGGGTGGCAGGCTGGGGCAAGGAGGTTTCGCTGGAAGAGCCAGAGGAGTGCCCCCTGGGCTAGCTTGTGTGGTGGTGACAACAGCCGGAATGCATTTGGAAATACTCTAGCATCAGCCGGTGCAGTATCGATTCTTCTCAGTTTAATACCGTATACGTCCCCTATCTTGGGACCCTATATTTAATGGATATTTCGAACACGGAAAAGGGAAAAAGAGCTTGCTCTGGCCAGGGGAGTGTCTTTCCCACTGCAGCTAAGGGGACGTGTCCATGCTCTGCCTATCACAGGTCAGGAGGCAGATAAAAGAAGAATAAAAACAAACATCAGTACAACTTCTGATACGTCCCCTATCCGGCTAAATTGTTTGTAGAGTGGGCCTGTAGGTGGGGGGGGGGCAGGCTGGGGCAAGGAGGTTTCGCTGGAAGAGCCAGAGGAGTGCCCCCTGGGCTAGCGTGTGTGGTGGTGACAACAGCCGGATGGATTTAGAATGACGACGCAGGACCCCAACTTAAAAATTTAGCATCAACCGGTACAGTCGTAAATTATGAGATTGATCAACTGTGGTATGTATACTACTCAGTTTAAAACCGTATATGGCAGCTATCCGGAAAAATGGTTTGGAGAGAGAGAAAGATAGGACAAAGACGTAAATTGTTTGGAGAGAGGGCCTGTAGGTGGGGGGGGGGGGCAGGCTGGGGGGAAGGAGGTTTCGCTGGAAGAGCCAGAGGAGTGCCCCCTGGGATAGCGTGTGTGGTCGTGACAACAGCCGGATGGAGTTAGAATGACGACACAGGACCCCAACATAAAAATTTAGCATCAACCGGTACAGTCGTAAATTATGAGATTGATCAAGTGTGGCATGACTTTTTAGATGGAGATCGCATGTGGTCACGTACTCCCTGGAACCCCATAGTCACCCCTTCTCTGATGTGCTAGCCCAGAACATTCTCTGCCCCAATTCGCAAGACCTTTTGCTGTTTCCGTGTGCTGACAGTGGTGATTTACCAGTGTTGTCTGAGGAGGTGGTGGACAATGGCGAGACACAGGTGTCGGGGGGTGAGGTAGTTGTATGGGAAGCAAGTTACAGTGGGGACTCCTTGGGGGGGACTTTCTCATGATGGGACAGATTCAACTTGGGTGGATCAGGCACAGGAACAGATGAATTTTTTGGGGGGTTTATTTAACTTTTATTTAGCAAAAATAACCACAGAGATATTTATTCGTTATCTTCTCTGCGCAGTCTGGCGTTGGGGTTCCTCACTTTGATGGCGAGCTGTGCCGCTCTCTCCACAATGGTCTGTGTGTTCTTAGATGGAGACTTTGTCGGCGATTTCAGTACAGAAGGACTTGTTGCTCATCCACAGAACCTCGTCCTCCTTGACATTGTGGACAAGGAATTTGCGGGTGGACCAGGAATTTGCGGAACCCTGTGAGCAGCATGTGTTTGGTCTTCTACTTGCTACCGTATCCAATGTTGGGCAATATAGATTCGCAAGTAATATTATTTTTCACACCTATCCCAAAAATAAAAATGTATGCAATATGCGCAAATAAAACTTGGAACTGGAATTGGAGAGAGGGCCTGTAGGTGGGGGGGGCAGGCTGGGGGGAAGGAGGTTGAGCTGGAAGAGCCAGGGGAGTGCCCCCTGGGGCTAGCGTGTGTGGTGGTGACAACAGCCGGATGGAGTTAGAATGACGACGCAGGACCCCAACTTAAAAATTTAGAATCAACCGGTACAATTGTCAATTATGAGCTAGATCAAGTGCGGCATGACTTTTAAATGGATATTGCATGTGGTCACGTACTCCCTGGAACCCCATAGTCACCCCTTCCCTGATGTGCTAGCCCAGAACATTCTCTGCCCCAATTCGCAAGACCTTTTGCTGTTTCCGTGTGCTGACAGTGGTGATTTACCAGTGTTGTCTGAGGAGGTGGTGGACAATGGCGAGACACAGGTGTCGGGGGGTGAGGTAGTTGTATGGGAAGCAAGTTACAGTGGGGACTCCTTGGGGGGGACTTTCTCATGATGGGACAGATTCAACTTGGGTGGATCAGGCACAGGAACAGATGAATTTTTTGGGGGTTTATTTAACTTTTATTTAGCAAAAATAACCACAGAGATATTTATTCGTTATCTTCTCTGCGCAGTCTGGCGTTGGGGTTCCTCACTTTGATGGCGAGCTGTGCCGCTCTCTCCACAATGGTCTGTGTGTTCTTAGATGGAGACTTTGTCGGCGATTTCAGTACAGAAGGACTTGTTGCTCATCCACAGAACCTCGTCCTCCTTGACATTGTGGACAAGGAATTTGCGGGTGGACCAGGAATTTGCTGAACCCTGTGAGCAGCATGTGTTTGGTCTTCTACTTGCTACCGTATCCAATGTTGGGCAATATAGATTCGCCAGTAATATTATTTTTCACACCTATCCCAAACATAAAAATGTATGCAGTATGCGCAAATAAAACTTGGAACTGGAATTGGAGAGAGGGCCTGTAGGTGGACCTCCGGAAAAATTGTTTGAATAGAGGGCCTGTAGGGGGCCCTCCGGAAAAATTGTTTGAAGAGAGGGCCTGTAGGTGGACCACTGGAAAAATTGTTTGAATAGAGGGCCTGTAGGTGGACCTCTGGAAAAATTGTTTGAATAGAGGGCCGGTAGGGGGCCCTCCTGAAAAATTGTTTGAAGAGAGGGCCTGTAGGTGGACCTCTTGAAAAATTGTTTGAATAGAGGGCCTGTAGGGGGCCCTCCTGAAAAATTGTTTGAAGAGAGGGCCTGTAGGGGGCCCTTCTGAAAAATTGTGCTAAAAGAGTGCCAGTTGGACCTCTAAAAAATGGCGTTTTTTGGGTCAGCGTTAGGCAAAGACGATATGGAGGAGGAGGAGGAGTAGAGAAGAGGAGTAGAAAAGAGGAATCGGATACATAAGTTATTTAAATCTTTAGCTGCTTTCCCCCGGAGGAGATTTGAATTCCGGTGAAATCCAGGCTTTGTTCATTTTAATAAGCGTCAGCCTGTCAGCGCTGTCAGTTGACAGGCGTGATGACGCTACCAGCACTGAATACCCGCTCTGACAGCACGCTAGCGGCAGGGCAGGCCAGCACCTCCAAGGCGTACAGCGCCAGTTCAGGCCATGTGTCCAGCTTTGAAACCCAGTAGTTGTATGGAGCAGAGTGATCGCTACGGACATTGGTATGGTCAGCTAGGTACTCCCTCACCATCTTTCTGTACAGCTCCCCCCTACTCTGCCTAGACTGGGGACAGGTGACAGTGTCTTGCTGGGGTGACATAAAACTGGCAAAGGCCTTGGAGAGCATTCCCCTGCCAGTGCTGCCAAGCTGCCTGCTCGCCTCCTCTCCCCCGCTACGTGGCCCACAGAACCATGCCCTCTGCCGCTAGCGGCGTCAGATGTGAAGAATTGTTTCAGCTTGTGCACCAGGGCCTGTTGATACCTATTCACTCTCATACTCCTTTCCTCTGCAGGGATGAGAGTGGAAAGGTTCTGCTTGTACCGTGGGTCCAGGAGAGTGAACACCCAGTAATCGGTGTTTTAAAAAATTCTTCGCGATGGTCACGGGATAGGCAGCCTAATATGAAGTCTGCCATGTGCGCCAGAGTCCCAACACACAAGAATTCCCTCTCCTCACTGACCTGACTCTCCATTTCCTCCTCCTCCTCCTCCTCCTCCTCCAAGTCCTCCTCTTCAGCCCATACACGCTCAAGAGTTAAGAAGGACTGAGCACTTGTACCCTCTTCTGTCTCGCCAACATTCTCCTCCTCTTCCTCCTCATCCTCATCCCCCTCCTCTGATACGCGCTGAGAAACAGACCGGAGGGTGCTCTGGCTATCAAGCGACGTATCTTCCTCCACCGTCTCTTGTGACAAGCACAAAGCATCCGACTTGATGCTGAGCAGTGATTTTTTCAACAGGCAAAGCAGCGGGATGGTGAGGCTGATAATGGCGGCATCGCCGCTAACCATCTGTGTTGACTCCTCAAAGTTGCTCAACACCTGGCAGATATCAGACGTCCACGTCCACTCCTCATTGTAGACTTGAGGAATCTGAGAGACCTGACTACCAGTTCTGGTGGAAGATGACATCTGGCAGTCTACAATCGCTCTGCACTGCTGGTAAACTCTGGATAACATGTTTAATGTGGAATTCCATCTCGTGGGCACGTCGCACAACAGTCGGTGAGCGGGCAGTTGTAGGCGGCGCTGCGCTGCCCTGAGAGTGGCAGCATCTGTGCTGGACTTGCGGAAATGCGCACAGATGCGGCGCACCTTGGTGAGCAAATCAGACAGATTGGGGTATGTCTTGAGGAACCGCTGAACTATTAGATTGAACACGTGGGCCAGGCATGGCACATGTGTCAGTCTGCCGAGTTGCAGAGCCGCCACCAGGTTACGCCCGTTGTTACACACAATCATGCCTGGCTTGAGGTTCAGCGGTGCCAGCCACACATCGGTCTGCGCCGTGATGCCCTGTAACAGCTCTTGGGCGGTGTGCCTTTTGTCACCTAAGCTCAGCAGTTTGAGCACCGCCTGCTGGCGCTTACCCACGGCACTGCTGCTGCGCCTAGAGCTACCGACTGAAGGCGCCGTGCCCACGGATAGTAATTCGGTGCAGGAGGAGGGGTCGGAGGAGGAGGAGGAGGCATAGTACGTTTGAGAGACCGTGACCGAGGTAGGCCCCGCAATCCTCGGTGTGGGCAGTACATGAGAGGCCCCAGGGTCATTCTCGGTCCCAGCCTCCACCAAGTTAACCCAATGTGCTGTCAGTGAGATATAGTGTCCCTGCCCGGCAGCACTTGTCCACGTGTCCGTGGTTAGGTGGACCTTCTCAGAAACAGCGTTGGTCAGGGCATGGATGATGTTCTGTGACACGTGCTGGTGTAGGGCTGGGACGGCACATCGGGAAAAATAGTGGCGGCTGGGGACGGAATACTGAGGGGCAGCCACCGCCATGAGATTTCGAAAGGCCTCGGTCTCTACCAGCCTATAGGGCAGCATCTCCAGGCTAAGCAATTTGGAGATGTGGACATTGAGGGCTTGGGCATGTGGGTGGGTGGAACTGTATTTCCTCTTGCGCTCCAGCGTCTGCTGTAAAGACAGCTGAACGCTGCGCTGGGACACATTGGTGGACGCTGTGGAGGATCGTGGAGGCGAAGGTGTGGTTTTCCGGCGGGAGGCGCTCGTGCCGGGGTCCTGGGCAGGGGGTTGACTAGCAGAGGCAGCGAGTGACACAGGGGAAGGAGCAGTGGTGTGACCCGCAGGGGGTGGTGAACGGCCTTGGTTCCATTGAGTGGGGTGTTTAGCACTCATATGCCTGCGCATGCTGGTGGTGGTTAGGCTAGTAGTGGTGGCACCCCTGCTGATCCTGGTGTGGCACAGGTTGCACACCACAGTCCGTCGGTCATCCTCACTTTCTTTAAAGAACCTCCAGACTTGCGAACATCTAGGCCTCGCCACGGGAGCTTCCCTACGTGAAACAGTTGCTGCTGATGCACCAGCTCTGGCCCTGCTTCTCCCTCTGGCCACACCACTGCCTCTTACAACCTGTTCTGGTGCAGCACTCGCCTCCGCCTCAGAAGCACTGTCTTCACTCGGCATATCAACCCAGCTTGGGTCAGTCACCTCGTCATCCTCCGATTCCTGAGTCTGCTCCCCCCTCGGAATTCCTCCCCAAACAACAACTTCACCACTGTCTGACAACCGTGTCTCCTCATCGTCCGACACCTCTTTGCAAACTTCTTCCACTAACTCAACATTGTCATCATCATCATCATCACCCACAGACTGCGACAGTTGGAAAACTTGGGCATCGGGAACGAGGTCAGCAGCAACCTGAGAAGTGGTTTGTGACTCTGGGAAGGGTCCAGAAAACAGTTCCTGAGAGTATGCCGGATCGCATTCCAAATTTTCCTGGGAGGGGGCAGACTGGGGGGAAGGAGGTTGAGGTGGAGGAGCTAGAGGAGTGCTCCCTTGGGTAACGTGGGTGGACTGCGTGGAAGACTGACTGGTGGACAAATTACTTGAAGCATTGTCCGCAATCCACGAGATCAGCTGTTCGCACTGTTGTGGTTTCAACAGTCCTCTACCACGTGTCCCTGTAAGTTGAGACATGAAGCTAGGGAGTGTAGCTCTGCGGAATTCCCTTGCTCCCTCATCAGCGGGTACTGTCTCACCCTGCCCAGGACCACGGCCTCTGCCCCCTGCAGTTATTGAATGCCCACGCCCACGCCCTCGCCCTCGACCCTTAGCCCTGGGGTTCAACATTTTTTGTATATAGGTGTATGATAAAAAAAAATTAAAAATTAAGTCCGGTAGAATTAAGTGACGTACAGAAAGTGTCACCTGGACAGATTATACGGATTGGAGCGAGTGTGCTGAACTGTGACACACAGAAAGGTTACACGCAGCTAAGTAAAATGGATTTGTATCACTGAACTAAAACAACTGAAAAAATTATTTTATTTTTTTTATATTTTGTTTTTTTGGGAACGTGACGTGCAGGAACTATGGTAGGACTGACTGACACCCTGTTAACGGTGGCTATTTAGTCTGCGACCCAGACAAATGTCGCACAGAGAATTTTCTGGATCGAGCGGTAGATGATATTGGTAGCAAATGACTTGGTTGTATTGTGTGACGTACAGAAAGTGTCACCTGGACAGTATATACGGATGGGAGCTAATGTGCTGAACTGTGACACACAGAAAGGTTACACAAAGCCGAGTAAAATGGATTTGTATCACTGAGCTAAAATAACTGAAAAAATAATTTTTTTTTAATATTTGTTTTTTTATATTTTTTTTACAATTTTGTTTTTTTGGGAACGTGACGTGCAGGAAATATGGTAGAACTGACTGACACCCTGTTAACGGTGGCTATTTAGTCTGCGACCCAGACAAATGTCGCACAGAGAATTTTCTGGATCAAGCGGTAGATGATATTGGTAGCAAATGACTTGGTTGTATTGTGTGACGTACAGAAAGTGTCACCTGGACAGTATATACGGATGGGAGCGAATGTGCTGAACTGTGACACACAGTAAGGTTACACAAAGCTGAGTAAAATGGATTTGTATCACTGAGCTAAAACAACTGAAAAAATAAATTTTTTTTAATATTTTGTTTTTTATATTTTTTTAAAATTTAGTTTTTTTGGGAACGTAACGTGCAGGAACTATGGTAGGACTGACTGACACCCTATTAACGGTGGCTATTTAGTCTGCGACCCAGACAAATGTCACACAGAGAATTTTCTGGATCAAGCGGTAGATGATATTGGTAGCAAATGACTTGGTTGTATTGTGTGACGTACAGAAAGTGTCACCTGGACAGTATATATGGATTGGAGTGAGTCAGTGCTGAACTGTGACACACAGAATGGTTCCACAGTGCTGTGTGCAATGGATTTGTATCACTGAGATAGAACAATAAAAAAAAAACAGGGTTAGATATGGCGATAGCTGCACTACTAGTGCCAGCCAGCCAAGTGACAAAAATAATAAAATAAAATGTCTTCTAGCCCTTAGAAGGGCTGTTGGGTTCTTTGTGGGTGATCCCTGCCTAACAGACAACTAAATGCAGGCCCTAACACTGTCCCTGAAAGGCAGCAGCTCTATCCCTAACGACATCCAGACGGCATCTGAGACAAGCACCGCGGCCAGTCGGTAGTATATTCCTGGGTCACCTGATCAGGCCAGCCAACCCCTGCTATCGACATGTAAGGGCCCCACGTGATGCTGGGTGGTACGCAGAGTCTCCTGGCTTGTGATTGGCTGTGTTTTTAGGCGCCAAAAAAGCACGATGCGGAAGTTGCCATTTCCTCGAGTATGGCGAGATACTCGTCCGAGCTGCGAGTACTTACGAGTACCCTAATACTCGAACGAGTACCAAGCTCGGACGAGTATGCTCGCTCATCTCTAATCAGGGCCTAATAGAATTGCTTATCTATTAATCAATGTGGACGCGCCACAAACAGTATAATGAGACAGGTGTATCATTTCAATTTGTCAATCAGGACCTAATATGTAGAATTGCTTATCTTTTAATAAATGGGTCTGTCTATAACAGAACAGAATAAGTATGAATGTTGCAGCAGATGAACTAGAAAAATGCACCTAAATTTGACTGCCTGTTGACAATTAGTCTGATGCACAGTAAGTCTATGTATAACAGAACAGATTAAGAATGAATGGGGCAGCAGAGAACAAGATGCACAGGGCAATTGTCCCTGCAGTCTCCCTATGCTCTCCCTAGTGTCTAAAAACAATCCCTATGATTTCCCTACACTGTCCCTGCACTTTCTCTGCACTGTTCCTATCAAATATTGTACAATTAAAGGTTTTCTAACACATTGTCCCTAGCGCTTGCCAAGTCTCTCCCTATGTTCAGCTCACAGTGAAATGGCAGAGACCCCGTGGGATGAGGGTTTTTATAAGGGATGGCTGATTGGCTGGCTACATGGCATTATGGTTCATATTGTGTTCCTGGACTTCTTACTTTCACTTTGTAACAAGTGTAGCCATCATTTTAGGAAGAAAATAATTTGTCACCACAAAGAGTGAGGAAATTTGGACTCGTGGCAAATCAAAATTTTCCTGAAATTAGGATTGAAATCAATTTGTTTCACTTCAATTTACTCAACACTAGTTATGACCACCCTGTAATGCAGCAACAGAGCCCGTGCTTGTACATTATAAAACAAAATTTCTAGACTATGAACACTCCTGTGGTCCACCAGAGAGGAAATCAGTTTTTCCTATATTGTGAAAGCACGACCAATGCTTATGGATTACAGCAAAGGAGGCAATGTGGACATTATAAATGTCATTTGCTGAAGAGAGACAATCCCTTTAATCAAAAATTGCGTAAAATTTTAACAGACATCAAAAAATAGTCCACATTGCACCATATATTTATTATAATAGTGCCTCTGAAAAACTAGCTAACACTTTCTCCTTATGGTCAGTTCATGGCTAGCATTTTTCATACCAATATTTTGTGCCCTAAAAAGTCGCACATGTTAGCAAATTAAGTGCGTTTTATTACTTTTATTTCCCGGGACAATTTTTTTAAATTATTACGGAAGGAGCAACTTCAGAGGGTTGGGCTGTTTCTCATCTGTAGATGCAGGGGTGAGATTCAAACTTTTAACAAAAGGTTCCCTACTCAACGGCAGAAACACGTCGTTGTGACATGTTTACGTATACATACACCATATATATATGCAACACACATAAATACACCATATACATGGTACACACACATAAATACACCATACATACACTACACACACATACCACCCAACTTTTAAAAAGCCTAAGGAGCTAAAATATGGAATGGAAGCGCTCATCTCCAGCTGCCACTGTAATTTTAACAATCGGATCTGGAGAACCTGAGGGAACTGACTGAATCCCATGTCTGTATAGACAGAATTGCTTCAATGTTCTTTTGTCCCATTCGTACACAGCAGGGTATTGAAGGGCTGACTGAGATGCCAATGGAAAGCTGCTCACAGGAACCTGTATCGGTACCAGCACTGTACAATACTGGCACTGGGGCACAATAATTTTTATTGATGTATCTTATAAAAATGAAACCTTGCTTTTCTTGTGATATAAGGAATCCTCCTGCTCATCATAGACCGCTGCATTACAGGATGGACTTATTGGGTTGAATCCCCAATTCACAGTTCTCGTAGTATTTACATAATTGGCAGAAAAAAGGGACAGACATGCATTCACGGGAAGGTAGTGAGGCAGCAATGGTGGGGGTGAAGTCAAGTCAGAAGTTCAAATCAGGGGTCAAACTGGAGAGGTCAACAGAAGGAGACAAATCCAGGTGTTAAGCAAGAGGCCACACATGGAAAAAGGGTCAAACACATACAGGCCGGGGGAATGAACTGCAGGCTAGAGACAGCATCCAGAAGTCAAATGACACTTTGTCAAGGGACCGATTCGGACAGAGGAAAACATTACTGGAGTGAGGAATGATAGCTAACAATGGTGTAAACACATAATAAATGTTGTACACAGCATGTACTCCAGTATTTATCAGAACCTTTCAAGATATTGAAAGACAAAAAGTTGCAATCTCATATATTAGTTTTAAACAATGTACCGAGTTGATTGAAATCTAATATATATATATATATATATATATATATATATATATATATATATATCCCTGCAGTATTGGCCAGACATGCAGACAATCCCGGCTGTGGCATTTCGCCAGCTCGAGTAACTGCCAGGGAGAGATAAAGATATCTCTTCTTGAAGGTATCTGAGTCCAGCAGCCTTGGCATCTCTTTGTAGATAGCATTGATTTTGTGGAATGGTAAATGGAATTATTTATATGTTCATTATGTTGTCAGAAAATAAGAAGCTTTTGCCAGAAATCATTGTTAATGGTCAAAGCTTGAAGTGAAATTTGTCACCTGAATTCAATTACAGAGTACATATCAAATATTAATTTCAGAACACATTTTCTCTTCTGTAATACAACCAGTTCTTCATCCAGGCATTTTACACAAAGTTTAGTGCAGTCCGATAACAAATAGTTCTCTTGCCGCCATCCTAAATTGCGTCCCAGCCATTTAATTTTGATTAAAAAGGGTCCGCATGGATTATAAATAAAATAATTCATACCTTAACAATTCACATTCAGATGCCTCCTGGATCCCCTTGCTGGTTCCTCTCAACACATAAGAACTGATAGGTTCACCCAATTACTGACCACTGTGACGACCCATGTGAGCCATGCTGAGAAGTAATTTCCTGTGTGTAGAGGGGTACCAGGAAGCAGAGACTGGGAAGAAAGTATTGTATCGAGAGAGGGAGAGGATTGGAGATGTATTACTTGTGTTATTATTTTACACCAAGTGGAGTCAAATAACTGGACAAAGAAGGTGGTCTCCTTTCAAAACTAAAGTACATATACAATAGTACTTGAAAGTTTGTGTACCTATCAGAATTTTCTATTTTTCTACATATTTTTGACATCAAATTTTTCACACAAGTCCTAAAACAGTATAAAGATAACAAAATCAAACAAATGCATATATTTATTTTAAGCACTTATATAGCGCTACTATATTATTCAGCGCTTTACAGATATCACCATCAAAGTTTCCCCAACGGGGCTCACAATCTAAGTTCCGTATCAGAATGTTTTTGGCGTGTGGGAGGAAACCCACACAAACACGGAGAGAACCTACAAACTCCATGCAGATGTTGTCCTTGGTCCGATTCGAACCCAGGGCCCCAGCATTGCAAGACACTGGTGCTAACCAGATATATTAAAATTGGTCAATTATTTATTGAGAAAAATGATTCAACATCACGTGTCTGTGAGTGGCAAAAGATAAAATTATAGGTGTTCTCAATCAATGGGATGACAATAAGGTGTGAGTGGGCCACATGTTTTATTTAAAGCGGCTCTGTCACTAGGTTTTAACCTATGTATTTAAATACATAGGTTAAAACCCCTTGACTTCTACAGTTAGAACATACCTTTATTGCAGAGTACAGCGCAGCGGTTGTGCTGAAAAAAGACCTTTAATCTTTATGTTAATGAGCCTTCGGAGCACCGGGGGGCGGGCTCTTTCTTCCTGAGCACCGCTTCTTCACCGCCCCCCGGGTCCCGAGGCTCTCTCCGATGCCGACGTCCACGCCCCTCTGAAAATTGATTGACAGCGCTAGGCCGTTTGGCCTAGCGCTGAAATCCCGCCGGCGCATGCGCAGAAGCGCTTGCAGTGCCGAACACCGCAAGCGCTTCCATCCTTGTGCGCACGCGCCGTCACTTCGCTGAACCCGGAAGTGACGGCGCGTGCGCACAAGGATGGAAGCGCTTGCGGTGTTCGGCACTGCAAGCGCTTCTGCGCATGCGCCGGCGGGATTTCAGCTGTCAATCAATTTTCAGAGGGGCGTGGACGTCGGCATCGGAGAGAGCCTCGGGACCCGGGGGGCGGTGAAGAAGCGGTGCTCAGGAAGAAAGAGCCCGCCCCCCGGTGCTCCGAAGGCTCATTAACATAAAGATTAAAGGTCTTTTTTCAGCACAACCGCTGCACTGTACTCTGCAATAAAGGTATGTTCTAACTGTAGAAGTCAAGGGGTTTTAACCTATGTATTTAAATACATAGGTTAAAACCTAGTGACAGAGCCTCTTTAAAGAACAGGTATGTAGCAAATTCATGTTTGTGGAAATGTACCGCAGCACAAGATTTCTGAGGACTCCAGAAGAGTTGTTGATGCACACCAGGCTGGAATATTTTGGTCTCCAGCAATCCACAGTGAGACATATATAATAACTAGGGATGAGCGAACCGTACCGTAACGAACCAGATTCGTTACGAACTTTCCCAAAAGTTCGGTTCGTCATCGAACCGAATTTTCAGAAAGTTTGTGACGAATCTGGTTAAAATAACGGCGACGCAAAATATACGCATATTTATTGAGAATGTACGCTAATGCGTACATATTCAGTTAAGTAGCGTACAATTGACAACGCTACACTGTATGTTCGTTATTTGAGTAGGAATGTTCGCAGACGCAGTGTATGCGTACGCTAATGCGTACATATTCAGTTAAGTAGCGTACCTTTAACAACGCTACACTGTATGTTCGTTATTTGTGTGGGAATGTTCGCATTAGAGTACGCATTAGTGTAAATTCTCAAATATGCGTAGATTTTGCGTCGCCGTTGTTGAAGTCACTTGGATTTTTTCCACTTTTTTCATTGTAATAGCAACTGCAAGTAAACGAAACTATACCCTATCAGACTCCCATTATTGTAGAAGCAATTATTCAGCCGTTATAGCAAGGTTCGTTTTAGGTTCGGTTCGTACGAATCCGAACTTCACTAAAGTTCGCCGAAGCGAACCGAACCGAACTTTTCAAAAGTTCGCTCATCCCTAATAATAACATATATAATAAGTAGAGATGAGCGAATCATTAAAAAAATTATTCGCGAACATTCGCCAAACTTTTCCTAAAATTTGTATATTCGACGAATAGATTTGTTGTATTTGCGTACAAAATATACGTTATTATGTGCTATTAGCGAACATTCGCTCACTAATAACGAACGTTCATTTACAAAATGTACACAACTTCTTAGAAGACGTACGCATGAGCGTACAAATAGCTTACGAATCTCAGCGTACTATTGTCTAAGCGATTACGTAATACGCAGGCACGTACGAGGAGAGACCGCGGCGTGCACTCCTCAGAGGCAGAGCGAATATTCGAGACATATATATGGTAAAGTGCAAATACATTATTATAGGTATAATATAAAAATTTTAAATATCACCTACCTAGTATGCTCACGGACACGTTTAAGTCTCTTTTCTTCTGACGCTTGTCATAGAACTGGAGCAGAGTCCCAAACTCAGTCGCAATTTGTAATCCACATAGGTAAAATTGTAATCCAAATGGGTAAAAAAAAAGCAGCAAAGGTTCCTTAAAAAACCCTCTTTCAAAGGGCTCCCCAAATAACCTGAAAAGGGGGAAAAAGGGATGAGGCGCACGAATGCGCAACTTAATTTCCTGAGTTGCCTCATCATCCTCCCACGCTGGCGAAAGGGGCGGAACTACCAGGGAGGAGTCTGCATCGCTGAATTAAATTCGTACGCAACAGCGTATAGAGTAACTAAATTATACGTAGAATAGCGTATAATTTATAGGACACACTACGTAGCGAATGCGTACAAAAGCGAAGCGAATCACCTAATATTCGGATTCACTTCGCAGCTGAAAAATCCCAAGATTCGATACGAATCTACGAAGAGATTTGTATCGAATAGATTCGCTCATCTCTAATAATAAGCATAATAACAGTTTATAAGGCTGAAAAAAGACATCTGTCCATCCAGTTCGGCCTGTTATCCTGCAAGTTGATCCAGAGGAAGGCAAAAAAAACCCTGTGAGGTAAAAGGCAATTTTTCCCACTTCAGGGGAAAAAAATTACTTCCTAACTCCAATCAGGCATCAGAATAACTACCTAGATCGAACCTCTAGTAACTATAACCTGTAATATTATTACCCTCCAGAAATACATCCAGGCCCCTCTTGAACTCTTTTAGTGAACTTACCATCACCACCTCCTCAGGCAGACAGATTGCGTACAAATGGAGAAAATTCAAGACCGTTATTACCCTCGACAGGAGTTGTCAAACAACAAAGACCACCCAAGAGCAAAGCTATTTAAGTATCTTAAGGCCTTTCTAGCATTAATTAATATTAATGATCATGAGTCCACCATCAAGAAGACCATGAACAACAATGGTGTGCATGGTAGGATTACAAAGAGAAAGCCACTGCTCTCCAAAAACAACATTGCTGCCCATCTGCAGTTTGTTAAAGATCACCTGGACAAGCAGAAGGCTATTGGAATAATGTTTTGTGGACAAATGAGACCAAAATAGAAGGTTTTGGTTTAAATGAGAAGCGTTCTGCTTGGAGAAAGGAAAACATTACATTCCAGCATAAAAACCTCATCACATCTGTGAAACACAGTGGTGATAGTATCATGGTTTGGGGTGGTTTTGCTGCACCTGGTCCAGGATGGCTTGCCATCATTGATGGAACAATGAATTATGAATGAGTCTAGCAAATTATAAATGAAAATTTCAGGACATCTGTACGTGAGCCCCCGTCATTGAACCCTTTAGGCGCCGCGTTCATCGCTGACCGCTATATCTAAGATTTAGTGATGAGGTATGTTTTATTTAAATGCCATTTTGGGGAAAATTGATTTGTTACCACGAAGCATGAAGAAGTGCGGCTTTGCGGTCCACTCTGGATACTTGGATTCATGGCATAGGCAAAGTACCATTTTTTATCAGGGACGAATTGGCCATAGACCTTACAGGGAAATTCTCTGGTGGGCCGATGCCTAGGGGGCCACCTGAGCCCTCCTCATGGCCAACCAGCGGAAGTTTTTGGAGATGTATTTTGCGCTGCTGGCAGTATTTTGTGATGGACTGTGGTATTTGGCTCTGTTGGGGCGGTATAATGTGCCACAATATGGTATTGCTGGCCCTGCCTTCCATCAATTTGGACCCGACTACAAAATGGGGCCACTTTTAGTATTTTTCCAGGGCCACTTTAAGTTCCCAGGCTGCAGAACATAGTGAATAATGAGACCCTGCCCCTCACTCCCCTAGGCAGCTCTGCAAGTGGTGGCAACCATTACTACTCACATTCTTGGATAGGTTGCTGGTGGCCATTTTAAATATTCCCGGAGATCCCATTTAAATGGATGTCTAGGTGATCTAGCCCTTTTAGGGTGTTTTCCAGTATTTTGAGATTGATGAAACATCAATGTCAGATCAGCGTTGTCTGACACCCCTCACTATGGCCGATCAGCTATTCAATGTAGCTCCAGCTCTGGAAATACAAATTATGTGGTGGATACAGCAGGTTACTGCAGTGCTGCTCCCATTCAGTTTAATGTGAGGATCGCCGGAGCTACCACGAATAGTTGATGGGTAAGGGTGATAGATACTTGGATAGATAGATAGGTAGATAGATAGATAGATAGATAGATAGATAGATAGATAGATAGATAGATAGATAGATAGATAGATAGATAGATAATCTCACCCATCAATTCATATATCTCAACCATCAATGGGGCCACAGGGACTGATATGACAGCATGTGGCCCCTGCAGGAAAACAGCTTATGGGCCCATTGCTTTCATCATAGATTACTTGATTTCTATCTACTAATCTACCAGTAATTCTGAACCATGGCAGTTATGTAATCTCATAGACTCTAAAAAGCTTTTAAAATTTTTGTAATTAAAGGACTCCAAAAAGTTTTTATTTATTTATTTTTTTCTGTAAAGTCAGCATGGCTGTGATCTCCGCATTACATCTCCATTCCCGGACAAACGTGAAAGAAAAATGACTGTAGTTTCTTCCAGATGTATTTTTCATCTGCTATATAGTGCAGAAGAGAAGTTGAACAAACACATATATTTTCATAGAGTGTGAGAAATGAGACCATCTACAATATGAAACTGTCATCTTATCCTGAGATATGTTTCTCCCTGTAATGCGTATTTCAGTCACTACTCCGGAGTTTGCAGAAGAAAAATATCTTGGCTCATGTAATTGCTCTGGTAGCTGCATAGATGGCGCTGTTGTCCATCACTTAAGAAATCTGTCATCATTACTGGCGTTTTCTACATTGCAAATATTTTGCATTAAGAAGTGGTTTATTTCCGTATAATTAATCATTTAGCAAGAGGTAAAATTCTACACTGTACTTATCCCTTCTTACAATTATTATTTTTTATTTGACTCACTTACATAGCACTGACATAATAGTACAGACATTATCATCATGTGCTGTCCCCAGTTCCCTATCAGTATGTCTTTGGGGTGTGGGAGGAAACCCACGCAAACACGAGGAGAACATACAGACTCCATGCAGATGTTGTCCTAGACTCAAGCCGAGGACTTCAGCACTACAAGGCACCAGTGCTAATCACTGGACTACCACATTGTATTTTAATTAGCAAATTTGCTGCTCATGTTTAACCCCTTCCTAACACAGCATTTTTTTTTATTTCTGTGTTTTTATTTTTAGCTCCCTGTTTTCCCGGAGCCATAACTTTTTTATTTTTCCATTCACGTAGCCGCATGAGGGCTTATTTATTGCAGGACAAGTATTAATTTCTATTGCCACCATTTAATATGGAATAAAATGTAGAGCGAAGCTGGGTGGTATTGAAAAAGAAAAACGCAATTCCACCACAGTTTTATGGGTTTTGTATTTATGGCATTCGGTAAAACTGACTTGAGCCCGCAAAAGATGTGGACAGTACATGCACGTACGTTCCACTTAACAATGTTGCGAACAAGAATAAACAGTTCTAACAGAAAGCAGGACGTAGAGATCGGCAAAATGTGGATTCACAATTTATGGTCTGCAAAAATGGCTACGGCTGTATGCATGAGGCCTGAATATGATTAACGTAGAACATCTATTATCAGTCATCTCATTCATGGCTCTTGCGAAAATAATGTGTCTCACACTATACCAATCCACCAGTAATTGAGAGATATGTTTAGAAAATGAAGTAGTATAGCCCATTACACGAGATCTAAAGTTCCTTTTAGATGGACAAGTTCTGTCTGTCCTTGAACTGAACAATAACCCTCTGAGTTCAATGGTTATATTCAGGTGGGTGATGTTCCGCTCAGACCATTGGTCCATGCAGAGAAAAAGGTCCATTCTCTTGATGAGCTTCGAGAGGTAGTCACCTGAAATGGTATTCCACAGTCTTGAAGGAGTTCCTTCTTGGTCAAATAGCCTTTACACAGCCTGGAGGTGTGTTTGGGGTCATTGTCCTGTTGATAAATAAACGATGGTCCAACTAAACGCAAACCGGATGGAATAGCATGCCGCTGCAAGATGCTGTGGTAGCCATGCTGGTTCAGTATGCCTTCAATTTTGAATAAATCCCCAACAGTGTCACCAGCAAAGCACCCCCACACCATCACACCTCCTCCTCCATGCTTCACGGTGGGAACCAGGCAAGTAGAGTCCATCCATTCATCTTTTCTGCGTCGCACAAAGACACGGTGGTTGGAACCAAAGATCTCAAATTTGGACTCATCAGACCAAAGCACAGATTTCCACTGGTCTAATGTCCATTCCTTGTGTCCTTTAGCCCAAATGCCCTGTCAGGTTTAATAAGTGGGATTTCTTACCTTATAAATGGGGTTGGGACCATGAGTTGTATTGGGCAGAAGTCAGGTGGATACACAGCTGATAGTCCTACTGAATAGATTGTTAGAATTTGTATTATGGCAAGAAAAAAGCAGCTAAGTAAAGAAAAACGAGTGGCCATCATTACTTTAAGAAATGAAGATCAGTCAGTCCGAAAAATTGGGAAAACTTTGAAAGTGTCCCCAAGTGCAGTCACAAAAACCATCAAGCACTACAAAGTAACTGACATGAGGACTGCCCCAGGAAAGGAAGACCAAGAGTCACCTCTGCTGCGGAGGATAAGTTCATCCGAGTCACCAGCCTCAGAAGTAGCAGGTTAACAGCAGCTCAGATTAGAGACCAGGTCAATGCCACACAGAGTTCTAGCAGCAGACACATCTCTACAACAGGAGGAGACTGTGTACAGCAGGGCTTCATGGTAAAATAGCTGCTAGGAAACCACTGCTAAGGACAGGCAACAAGCAGAAGAGACTTGTTTGGGCTAAAGAACACAAGGAATGGACATTAGACCAGTGGAAATCTGTGCTTTGGTCTGATGAGTCTAAATTTGAGATCTTTGGTTCCAACCACCGTGTCTTTGTGCGACGCAGAAAAGGTGAATGAATGGACTCTACATGCCTGGTTCCCACTGTGAAGCATGGAGGAGGAGGTGTGATGGTGTGGGGGTGCGTTGCTGGTGACACTGTTGGGGATTTATTCAAAATTGAAGGCATACTGAACCAGCATGGCTAACACAGCATCTTGCAGCGGCATGCTATTCCATCCGGTTTGCGTTTAGTTGGACCATCATTTATTTATCAACAGGACAATGACCCCAAACACACCTCCAGGCTATGTAAGGGCTATTTGACCAAGAAGAAGAGTGATGGGGTGCTACGCCAGATGACCTGGCCTCCACAGTCACCAGACCTGAACCCAATCGAGATGGTTTGGGGTGAGCTGGACCGCAGAGTGAAGGCAAAAGGGCCAACAAGTTCTAAGCATCTCTGGGAACTCCTTCAAGACTGTTGGAATACCATTTCAGGTGACTACCTCTTGAAGCTTATCAAGAGAATGCCAAGAGTGTGCAAAGCAGTAATCAAAGCAAAAGGTGACTACTTTGAAGAACCTAGAATATAAGACATATTTTCAGTTGTTTCACACTTTTTTGTTAAGTATATCATATATAAATCATAGTTTTGATGCCTTCAGTGTGAATCTACAAATTTCATAGTCATGAAAATACAGAAAACTCTTTGAATGAGGAGATTTGTCCAAACTTTTGGTCTGTACTGTATATATATATATATATATATATATACATATATATATATATATATATGATGCATTATTCTGGTTCAGATGGTTTGCAGGTTATAATTGATGAATGAAATAACATTTTGTTATATACATTATTTCAGTCAATGTGGTGAAGGGAGGAGGGCGCGGGATTTGGGGTTGGGTATTCAAGGCATGTGTTATGGTGGAAAGTTGGGGTCATGGATGAACTGGTGGTGGCTGTGTGAGTATGGGTTTGTTTCGGTTGGAATATGTATGAATTTCATATTGTTCATCTGAAAGAAGGCATAAGTAAATGCCAGAACTACACATCTCCTTCCATTGTGTAGTGGACCGAGCTGATTACTGCAGCTCTGTTCCCGTTCACTTCAGTGGGAGCAGTGCTGCAGTAACCAGCTTTTTCCACTACATAGTTCTGCATCAACTTCTGTTGCTAGCTCTACCAGGTAACAGCTGATTGCCTGGGGTGCGATATTTCAGAATCCCCAATCAAAAATTTGATGGTAATTAATTGCAATAAGTTCCTAAGCTGCAACTAGTGGTGGCTGTAGGTTGCCACATTTTTTTTTATTTGACGGGATTATCTGACTTATTTCAAATACTCCCCAAAATGTGCAAAAATAATAAAAATTGCACGCTCATCAGTTAGCTTCCTTACATTTTCAGTGCTGCTCAGGTCCTCACCTCCAGTTTACATTTATTCAATTAGTCTTCATAATTCTTCCTTTGTCTAGCAGCGACCATATCCACTACAAAAAAATGTACAAATTTGGATATGGATTCCAACTTTTAATGAAGCTATTTCAATACAAAATCATACCATGCTACCACAATCTTTGACAGGCTGCAATTTACTCAACCTTTACAAGACATCACATGATTCATGTTGTATCACATAGTCATAATTTGTTTCAAAAAGTTAGTCACCTCAAAGGTTAGAAGGTATTTGCTACAGTGGCTGCTCTGAACACCTGCCAGGGTCCAAGTGGAGTCCTGTCTACCATTCTCCTGGAAGATCCGGCAGATCCGGTTGTCAGGGTTGCTCTGTCCCTCAACACAGGTTATGCCAAATGTTTCTTGGTAAGTTAGATAGTTGTGACTGATCACATTTGTTTTGCCTTAAAGTGTAATTGTCATATTTTCATATAAAAAAAAAAAAACAATTTTAGCATATGTTATTGTTGGTGGAGCATTATGCATAAAGCAATCTTTAGTTTCTTCACATACCACAGTTTTCCTTGAATTTTTCCCTTAGTTATGGTTAAACCTTTACAATATTAGGATCTATTCAAGATGGCTCCTCTGCCAGTTCTCTGAGGCCAAAACTGTCTTCCCTCACTTCACATACACACTTGCTGTAGCCAGCAGCTCCCTGCCAGCCAATCAGATTGGATTATTGAGAGACACGCCTCCGCACTCTGAAGCCTAATGCAGGCATGCAGTGTGGAGGACCCCCTTGTCTTCTGTTTACACTAAAGGGAAGACAGAAAAGCCCTAGTAACAGTCTTTTAAGGGGCCAGTTGAAATGAACAGGGGACATTAATAAAAGGTGTTATTTTAAGGTAATTACAGATCTTTTGACAATAATTGACAGACTAATGTGGGTATACATGCCTAGCTCTATTAAAATAGCAAATAAAAATATGATAGCTACACCTTAAAGAAAAATCTTCAATGTTGATTTTTATTTTGCCCTAACTATACAAAAACTATTTCTCTCCCCCTTAATAGAATGGTAAAATTATTTGGCCTAGTTTAAAAACCTGATGTTCCTTTGATATAACACTAGGCATTGACAAACAAATGCTTTTCCCTTTTTTACTTGAAATTTGTACATGTCATCCAAGTGAAGCAGAGATGATGTCCCAGATTCTCCCTTCAGATTTTGAGGAGAAACTGGAAATTCATAATAAAATATTGTTCTTACAATGTACGGTATCTTATAATACTGGACACATTTTCTAAATATGTTATGGGAAATCGGCTCTTCGCCTGCTGTTTTATTGTTATTATGTGGTAGGTATACCTCTGACCACATCATTTGTGTCTCCCCATGATAATACATTGCTTTCATTAGTCCTTGCAGTCCAATGTCCCAAATGACAACCTTACCCTGCTAGATCTATACAATAGCTTGTTTAGGCAAGTCCTGACATTACTGTTCAAGAATACATTGTCTGTTTTTCTTATCAGTAAAAATATATTAGGCAGGTTGATTTTTAAATGTGTTTTCTATAACTAGAGATGAGCGAATTTCTTGAAATTTGTTTAGGGCCTGATTTGCATGCATCAGTTGTCAGTTTACCTTCAGGTCTTAATAAATTCTGTCTGAATGAAAATTGCCCCAATTACCCTGAAAACTTGAGCATGACACTATGGGGTCTCCTAGGACTGTGTCTAAAGCCCTTCAAGCTCTTTAATGTCCAGATGACATATGGCTATGGATAAAAAAGTTGGTATAACATATTGCACTGTCCGATTTTTTTTAACCTGTTAAGTACCCAGTGTTTTTATTATTTTTTCTTTTTGTTTTTTTTTTTTACTCCTGGTCTTCCCAGAGCCATAAAAATTTTTTTTTAAGTTCACATACATATATGAGGTCTTGTTTTTTGCAGGACAAGTTGCACTTTCTAATTGCACCATCCAATGTAATGGGAAGATGTAAAAAATTCCAAATGTGCTAGAAGTGGAAAAAAAAGAATGCAATTTTGCCATAGCTTTATGAGTTTCGCTTTTACCCTATGCGGTAAAACTGATCTGTTAACTTCATTCTGAGGGTCAATACCATCACAGGGATATAACAGTTTTATAGTTTTTCTTGTATTTTCACACAAAAACTTTTTTTTTTTTTTGCATTGGCATATTCTGGCACCCAAAACTTTTTTACATTAACATAACTCTGTATGGGCTAATTTTTTGCAGGACGATGAGCCCTCACTTTTTATTCATTTTTTGGGGGGGAAGTGAAGCAACAAAAAAAGGCTAATTGAACATGTTGTTTTTCTATTATATGCCATTCACCATACAGGATAAATATTTTTATATTTAAATAGCACAGATCTTTTGGGATGCTGTGATGCTAAAAATATTTATTTCTTTAATGTCTATTTATTTTAGATATAGAAAAGACATGTTATTTGAATTTTTATATTTTCTTATATTTTTAAAAGCTTTTTTATTTAATTTTTTTTTTACAGTAATTTTTAAGTCCCCCTAGGAGACTTTAACATGCGATTGTCTTAATGCTTCTCCCATACACTGCAATAATTCCCATGGGAGTTTCATTATGTTCCTATCAAGCCCTATCAGAGGCAGGGCTTGAAAGGAACTTCACTTAAGCAGACTTCAGAGCATTTAGAAGACCTGAGGCTGCAATAGCAACCACACAGCTCCTTCGATCTTTACGCATTAGAGTCATATGTTACCCAGGAATGCTGCGCTCTTGGAGAAAGACGGCTTAGGTACCGAATTTGTAATTTACAGCATGTAAGGGGTTAGGTGTTTGTGATTGGCATTATCGCCAATCACAAACGTTACCTCTGGATGTTTTCTGTGTAAAACAGCAGGAATGTGGAGCCTAAAGACCCTGCTCACCTGCTATGGGGGCACCATCTTTAAAACCGTAATATGCGCGTTAAAAGTCCTGAAGGGGATAAATTAAAAAAACAGGTCCAAACATTACCCATTTTTGGTGGCAGATGCCATCTTATTTGTCTTTTGACTTGAGAAAATAGTAGCTGAAATTATGAGCAATTTGTCCAAAATTCATAGCAAAAGTTGAGGATTTGCTAGATTCCTAATTTTTGGGTAAAATCATAACAAATTTAATTTTTGTATAAATTAATTTGCTCATTTCCAACTGTAATGCTTATAATTAGGAATATGATTTAATGTATTCATAGTCTTTTGCTAAGCAATTTTCCAATGTTTACAGGTAGCTATAAGCCAATTACATGGACCAATTGATGAACAACATTGTGCACTCAGCCTATCAGTCTTACATTACATTTTAAAATAAATAGACCAGGTCTATTTGTCGAATTAGCCTTTCATTTATAGAAATGTAGAAAAGTGAAAATTTTAGATTTATGATAATCTGAAGTCCAATTATTCACTTTGAATGGGATATACTTAAAAAAGTCTTCAATATTATTATAATGGCTTTTACTCAAATCCATGAGAATACCTAACATTTTTTAATATAAATTATTTTAGGGAAAAGTAGCATCTTTCTAACCTTACAGTAGTCTCTAGTACCCTTCGCTTGCCTGCAGGATCTCTGTAAAGCCTCCTCAATCCTCCAATGAAAAACAGAAGAGAGGAAGGAGGGGGAGGAGGAGGATGTAAATGTATGTCTGTGAGGCTTCATGCTGTGAGAGGAGAGAGAAAGCAGTCAGGAGAGACATATGATTGGCTCAGATTATATATCACTCCTGGAATGGCTCACTCATTTAGCAAGCATGGAGATAGAAAATGTACATTACATACTAAGGAAGATATCACAGTATATTTAATATTTTACATCATCTGCACAAGAAGGGGTTATATTTTCTGCATTATAGGGAAAGGTACATTTTCAAGTTTTATCTTCAAATAGTATACACACTCCTTTCCTTTTTGTAAGCCAAGAAAGTATCTGGCATCCTTTATTCTGAAGAGCCTCAAGATATTCTTGTTGATTAGAACTTTCCCATTTGATCCTGTGCCCAATTTTCTTTCTGTGTTCCACTCGGCTTCATGGCATTACCTTACCTATTCTTAAGTCTGTTTCTGTGTCGGAGTTACGCTTGGCTTTTACTCTGATATTAATTACGACTTATCAGGCTAGTTGCCTCTAGAGCCTTACCTACTTTTATCAAGAGTGAAGGCACAGCTGAAAAAAAATCTGCTTTGGATGATACAGAGAATTAGCAGCACCAGATCAAAAATTCATTTGAACGAAATAAATTCCCTGATCTCTTCAAATTCAAACATAATGTTATGGAGATAACTTCAGTTTTAGATGCAAAATTTAGACACCAGGCAAAAAAAAAAAAAAAAATCCAGTGAATCACATAACTGAGTGTGTTAGACCTGGGATGAAAACCATGAGGAGAATTTATTATGAGGGAAATATTTGAAGTAAGTTTTGCTTAAGTCTGAGTTGTCATGCTTAATGTCACATTTATCAAATTTCACATGTTTGATACATTTATCTCATTCTTAAAGGAGTTTTAAAAGACTACGGGGTTTTGTGGGCAAATACACCCTCACCATTTGGCTGGACCTGTAAAGAGAAGATTACTTACCTTCTTCCTGGAACTGGATCCCCGCTCCTTTTTCTGGGCTGAGATGCTCCACTGTGTGTATGTACAGTTGTGCTCAAAAGTTTTCATACCCCTGCAGAATTTTGGCTGTCTTGGCCTTTTTTCAGAGAATATGAATGATAACGCAAAAACATTTTTCCGCTCATAGTTAGTGGTTGGGGTAAGCCATTTCTGAGGCTACGCCATAACTTGGGCTCACCAGGGAGGCCTCTTATCCTCAAGCTCACTTAAATGTAAAGGGCTATGATCTCATAAACATAAAGTCTAGCCAGGGAGTCCACATCTGGAGGAACTTCGTTCTAGTATGGGACTGCCAACCCGCCAGCTCCTCTAATCTACAAATCTGGTGCACTTTATTGATCCATTGATCTAGGGTCATTTTGTTTGTATTTGGAAAGTGATGGCATTTTCAAACAGCTTGAGCAAAAATATGGTCAATGTAATTTATATGGGTTACCGATGAGGAGACTTGTCTAGAGGGAAGGTAGGAAGAGATAAATGAAATGGCATGCAATAGGAGACAGTTGTCGCCCAGTGACCTACATTTTTATTATGATGATATAGCGGGTGAGGTCAATGAGAGATCAGTAGCAGAAGCTGGTTGTAATACACAGCATTGCGCCTGTTGCGATTGCCAGGATCGGCGAAAACTCTAATCTCAGCAAATAAAAGTTGCGATATTGTACAACAGTTTTGATTGAATGTCCCGTTGACATAATCTCCATGGCTGGCATCTCAATGGAAGTCCTGAACATAACAATGGTCAACAGGATTCTCTCATGTGTATACCTATTAAGGTACTTGCCTGTGCATATCGCTATGCACGGCACATTGGCAGACATATATCAATGTCACTGTGCCAGAATTGTGGTGCAGGCTTGCTTTGCCAAATATATGAAGTGCTTAAATCACAATTTTGTTTCATTTCTGACACGCTAGACACAGATTTCTTGAAGGCAACTTTTCCACCAAATTTTCAATTTTTTTTTCTAGTCTTAGAGAATTTTTTTAGAATTTGTTTAATTTACAATTCGATAAATTAAATAAATAAATAAATAAATAAATAGAGTCCGAATTGATTTTACCGAATTGGCATATCACACTGGTATGCTACAGGCTTCTTGGGAAGGTGGGGGTGGCGGGAATATATATATATATATATATATATATATATATATATATATATATATACATACACAAGCTAGCATATGCTCCCATTGTCTCAGATGCCACCAGCAGAAATGAAATACACTAATTGCCATATGTTCCCCAGAAACCCACAGGAGTGTTGTCTGGCCTACAATACTCTTCATGCATCTCATGCTCTTCCATCACAAGAAATTTGGCTTCTTTAAAATCTCAATATTTGGGTGAATTCTGGACAAATTTTTGAATCCGCAGAATCTGTATTTCGTGCCTTCTTTTGTCGCAGACAGGTTTGGGAGCATTATTGTGGTCAAAAACTATACTAGCTCTTAATAGAGTTAGTTAAGACCTTGTGCTGTGTTGTATCTCATCTTTAGACTGACTTACAAAAAAAATGCACCAGATTCTTAAAAAACTGAACTAAAAATATCTAAACACATTTAACAATACAAATACATACTGTACATACCATTAAGTTGACACAAAATAAAAATGGCGGTGACACAATATATTGTCACAAAAAATAAACCTTAACGTATGTTCCCCAGTATGCTGAAATGATGAAATATTCCATCATATTGTTAGTAGAGATGAGCGAAGCATTCAAAAATTCAATTTGGCAGCTTCGCCAAATTTTACAAGTTCCAAATTACTTTGTTGCCAAGAGAACAGGAGGATTGGGAAGCTGTGAATGCAGCGCTCCTCAGGCTCAACACTTCCTAGTTCTTGGCAATTCACTATGCTGTGACTGCACACAATGTGAAGATGTCACTGTGCTGTGACCTCACGCAGTGCGCATCAGGTCACAGCACGCCGGCAGCAAGAAGAAAAAGAAGAGTGCAGGACTCATTCAGGTCCAATCTGAGGTATGACCGGGGGTCATTCACATAGAGGTCTTATCAGAGGTCTTATTGGGAGACTTATTAACATTGGGGGGTCTGCAGATGGTACTTCAGGTTTGAAAAACTAGCATAGTAATTCAAATTTTGGGTAACGGCTGGCAGAGTTCATGTAACAAGGTATGAAAGATTCTGGGCAGGGAACAACGTAAAGGCAGAGTTAGGAAATAGCTCAAGAAAAATCCAAAATATCAACTAAACACCTTCGCAAATGTATAGGAACCAAGGAAGCTTGCCATAAACCAAGTCACAGATTTGATGGTAGTCTAGAGCAAGGAGAGAGGCATCAGTGACACAGGTACAGATTTCTTCTTCTTTCCTGAACCTGGCTCTAAAACCAATCAAGATGTAAGGCGCCAGATGATAAACATGACAAAAACTATACATATGGAGGATTTCTCAATGGATCCTATCCACCAGACATAGCCTCCCATGTTAAGAAAGAATGTATAAATATAAAGCATATATATTTTTTACTGGGTGGCTGTGACAGATGTCTCTTATGAATACCATCCATGGCTACCTATTGTCCATTGTCCATAGACTCCTATGTTTTTTTTTTTTTTAATTGAATAGCGCAGGATTGTATTGAACTTGTAACACGACACATTGTATAACTAAAAGCAATTCAAGAAACGCTAAAGGGTTTGGCCACTCCTGAAAGAATCTCCATAATGGCCTAACATTGGGGGCACTAGCCTATGAAAACCCAAACTCCCTCATTTCTTACTTGAGCATTCCGGTTCAGTGTCCCCCACTGCCCATTGATTTGCTTCGGAAGCAGTGAATATGTCACATGATTTACAAACATGAGCACTCTCCTGGACACATCTTCTGCTCTTGCCCTGAAAGCATTCCGTGTCTGTGGAGATAGATGCAGAGAGGTCTGTTGTATATGCACTTGCACTAAATGCTTTCAGTACAAGCAAAGTAGAGAATATTTTCAGGACAGAGGTCACATGGGAATATTATTTGACTTCCACCATCTTGATTGTCATTGACATGGCCACCAGCGTTCACTGATTACAGACCAAAACCATGGGTAGTATGGGTAACCGAACTGAGGTCCTCAGGAAAGAAATGAGGGGCTTTGGATTTACTAGGCTAGTGTTCAAAAGGTTAGTGACCAGAGTGTCTCAGAAATTCTTTTGAAGAAGGGCCAATCTCTACAGCCGGCCTACCATTTAGATAGCTAATCTAAAAAATATTTTGTTTCCACTTCACATAAAACACCAGATACCTAGCTTTAAAAGATCTGCAAATCTCAGGATATCAATGTTTTTCTGAAACTCGTGTTGACGTGAGATGTTACTAATAGAGATGAGCGAGTAGTGTTCGATCGAGACGGTATTCGATCGAATACTACGCTATTCGGCATACTCGATTTCAATCGAGTATAACGGCGATGGCGCACTTAGAATTCGTTTCCCCTCCCACCTTCCCTGGCGCTCTTTTTCCACCAATCAACATGCAGGGGGGGTATGACAGGCACGCTGAGCACGCTGGCAGCGCGAAAACAGCGTCTACATGGATTGGCTGGAAAAACCATGTGACCTCGAATATTAAAAACTCAGCTCTTCCTGCTCGTACGCATATGCTGCGTGAACTTAGTCAGGGACAGAGGCTGGAGAAGGGACAGACAGGTTTTAGCAGTTGGACAGGCAGGAGCGTGATTAAAAGCCCTTATCAGGGCTACTATAGTGCACTACAGTGATAGCTTTACTACAAGATACACTTTACAGAGAACGGCTGCCGTATTCAGGGATAGCTGCTGGAGTAGGGACAGAGAGAGGCATTTAGTGGTGTATTAGGTGCTCTGCTACATACCAAACTATATTTGGCACTACTGTTCAGCGTTCTTTTTGGCTGAAAAACCCTGTTATATAACTAGTGTGTATATGCACCATCTGATCTGGCAGTATACGGCTGTGAATTTTATTTTATTTTTTTAAATACAGTTTATTTGGCTCTAGTGTTCTGGGTTCTGTGTGCCTGCAATACCCTTTTTGTATACCAGGTGTAAATACCCACCGTCTGTTCAGTTAGTACACGGCTGTGTACCTTGAAATATACAATATCTAGGCCATTTAATTGGCCACTGTACTGTGCGTTCTCTTGCTAAATTATTTCACATACCTGGTGTAAATACCCACCGTCTGTTCAGTTAGTACACGGCTGTGTACTTGAAATATACAATATCTAGGCTTTTAATAGGCCACTGTACTGTGCGTTCTCTTGCCTAAATTATTTCACATACCTGGTGTAAATACCCACCGTCTGTTCAGTTACTACACGGCTGTGTAACCTTGAATATACAATATCTAGGCCTTTTAATTGGCCACTGTACTGGTGCGTTCTCTTTGCTAAATTATTTCACATACCTGGTGTAAATACCCACCGTCTGTTTCAGTTACTAGCCGGCTGATGTACCTCTGAAATATTACAATATCTAGGCCTTTTAATAGGCACTGTACTGTGCGTTCTCTTGCTAAATTATTTCACATACCTGGTGTAAATACCCACCGTCTGTTCAGTTACTACAACGGCTGTGTACCTTGAAATATACAATATCTAGGCCTTTTAATTGGCACTGTACTGTTGCGTTCTCTTGCTAAATTATTTCACATACCTTGGTGTAAATACCCACCGTCTGTTCAGTTAGTACACGGCTGTGTACCTTGAAATATACAATATCTAGGCCTTTTAATTGGCCAACTGTACTGTGCGTTCTCTTGCTAAATTATTTCACATACCTGGTGTTAAATACCCACCGTCTGTTCAGTTAGTACACGGCTGTGTACCTTGAAATATACAATATATCTAGGCCTTTTAATTGGCCACTGTACTGTGCGTTCTCTTGCTAAATTATTTCACATACCTGGTGTTAAATACCCACCGTCTGTTCAGTTAGTACACGGCTGTGTACCTTGAAATATACAATATATAGGCCTTTTAATTGGCCACTGTACTGTGCGTTCTCTTGCTAAATTATTTCACATACCTGGTGTTAAATACCCACCGTCTGTTCAGTTAGTACACGGCTGTGTACCTTGAAATATACAATATCTAGGCCTTTTAATTGGCCACTGTACTGTGCGTTCTCTTGCTAAATTATTTCACATACCTGGTGTTAAATACCCACCGTCTGTTCAGTTAGTACACGGCTGTGTACCTTGAAATATACAATATCTAGGCCTTTTAATTGGCCACTGTACTGTGCGTTCTCTTGCTAAATTATTTCACATACCTGGTGTTAAATACCCACCGTCTGTTCAGTTAGTACACGGCTGTGTACCTTGAAATATACAATATATAGGCCTTTTTAATTGGCCACTGTACTGTGCGTTCTCTTGCTAAATTATTTCACATACCTGGTGTTAAATACCCCACCGTCTGTTCAGTTAGTACACGGCTGTGTACCTTGAAATATACAATATCTAGGCCTTTTAATTGGCCACTGTACTGTGCGTTCTCTTGCTAAATTAATTTCACATACCTGGTGTTAAATACCCACCGTCTGTTCAGTTAGTACACGGCTGTGTACCTTGAAATATACAATATCTAGGCCTTTTAATTGGCCACTGTACTGTGCGTTCTCTTGCTAAATTATTTCACATACCTGGTGTTAAATACACACCGTCTGTTCAGTTAGTACACGGCTGTGTACCTTGAAATATACAATATCTAGGCCTTTTAATTGGCCACTGTACTGTGCGTTCTCTTGCTAAATTATTTCACATACCTGGTGTAAATACCCACCGTCTGTTCAGTTAGTACACGGCTGTGTACCTTGAAATATACAATATCTAGGCCTTTTAATTGGCCACTGTACTGTGCGTTCTCTTGCTAAATTATTTCACATACCTGGTGTTAAATACCCCACCGTCTGTTCAGTTAGTACACGGCTGTGTACCTTGAAATATACAATATCTAGGCCTTTTAATTGGCCACTGTACTGTGCGTTCTCTTGCTAAATTATTTCACATACCTGGTGTTAAATACCCACCGTCTGTTCAGTTAGTACACGGCTGTGTACCTTGAAATATACAATATCTAGGCCTTTTAATTGGCCACTGTACTGTGCGTTCTCTTGCTAAATTATTTCACATACCTGGTGTTAAATACCCACCGTCTGTTCAGTTAGTACACGGCTGTGTACCTTGAAATATACAATATCTAGGCCTTTTAATTGGCCACTGTACTGTGCGTTCTCTTGCTAAATTATTTCACATACCTGGTGTTAAATACCCACCGTCTGTTCAGTTAGTACACGGCTGTGTACCTTGAAATATACAATATCTAGGCCTTTTAATTGGCCACTGTACTGTGCGTTCTCTTGCTAAATTATTTTCACATACCTGGTGTTAAATACCCACCGTCTGTTCAGTTAGTACACGGCTGTGTACCTTGAAATATACAATATCTAGGCCTTTTAATTGGCCACTGTACTGTGCGTTCTCTTGCTAAATTATTTCACATACCTGGTGTTAAATACCCACCGTCTGTTCAGTTAGTACACGGCTGTGTACCTTGAAATATACAATATCTAGGCCTTTTAATTGGCCACTGTACTGTGCGTTCTCTTGCTAAATTATTTCACATACCTGGTGTTAAATACCCCACCGTCTGTTCAGTTAGTACACGGCTGTGTACCTTGAAATATACAATATCTAGGCCTTTTAATTGGCCACTGTACTGTGCGTTCTCTTGCTAAATTATTTTCACATACCTGGTGTTAAATACCCACCGTCTGTTCAGTTAGTACACGGCTGTGTACCTTGAAATATACAATATCTAGGCCTTTTAATTGGCCACTGTACTGTGCGTTCTCTTGCTAAATTATTTCACATACCTGGTGTTAAATACCCACCGTCTGTTCAGTTAGTACACGGCTGTGTACCTTGAAATATACAATATCTAGGCCTTTTAATTGGCCACTGTACTGTGCGTTCTCTTGCTAAATTATTTCACATACCTGGTGTTAAATACCCACCGTCTGATCAGTTAGTACACGGCTGTGTACCTTGAAATATACAATATATAGGCCTTTTAATTGGCCACTGTACTGTGCGTTCTCTTGCTAAATTATTTCACATACCTGGTGTAAATACCCACCGTCTTCAGTTAGTACACGGCTGTGTACCTTGAAATATACAAT
>ONZH01001279.1:0-94047 GCA_900303285.1 Rhinella marina | reverse complement strand
GATATTATTAGGGTGCTTATCAGGATACTACAGACTGAGGAGGGAGACAGAAGTCAGAGCTGACTGTATCACAAATTAGATACAAGAGCAGCTTGTATCCATATAAACATGAAGAGAGATAGGGGCCCCAACAAAACAAAAGGGCCCCAGAGGGAAACACTCTGCTGAGCTGTGTATCTAATCCTTTCTTCTGTGATACTGTCTGCTGAGCTGTGTATCTATCCTATCCTGTGTGATACATTCTGCTGAGCTATGTATCTAATCCTATCCTATCTGATACATTCTGCTGGGCTGTGTATCTAATCCTATCCTGTGTGATACATTCTGCTGAGCTGTGTATCTAATCCTCTCCTGCGTAATACAGTCTGCTGAGCTGTGTATCTAATCATATTCTGTGTGATACAGTCTGCTGAGCGGTGTATCTAATCCTATCCTGTGTGATACAGTCTGCTGAGCTGTGTAATCTAATCTATCCTGTGTGATACTGTCCTGCTGAGCTGTGTATCTAATCCTATCCTGTGTGATACGTCTGCTGAGCTGTGTATCTAATCCTATCCTGTGTGATACATTCTGCTGAGCTGTGTTTCTAATCTTTCTTCTGTGAATACTTCTGCTGAGCTGTGTATCTAATCCTTCCTGTGTGATACATTCTGCTGAGCTTGTATCTAATCCTATCCTATCTGATACATCTGCTGCTGGTGTGTATCTAATCATAGCTGTGGTATACAGTCTGTGAGCGGTGTATCTAATCCTATCCTGTGTGATCTGTCTGCTGAGCTGTGTGAATGAGCTGTGTATCTATCCTATCCTGTGTGTATCTAATCTATCCTGATACATTCTGCTGAGCTGTGTATCTATCCTCTCCTGTGTGATCAGTCTGCTGAGCTGTGTAATCCTATCCTATCCTGTGTGATACTGCTGCTGAGCTGTGTATCTAATCCTATCCTGTGTGATACAGTCTGCTGAGCTGTGTATCTATCCTATCCTGTGTGATACAGTCTGCTGAGCTGTGTATCTAATCCTATCTGTGTGTACTTCTGCTGAGCGGTGTAATCTAATCCTATCCTGTGTGATACATTCTGCTGAAGCTGTGTATCTAATCCATCCTGTGTGATACTCTCTGAGCTGTGTATCTATCCTCTCCTGTGTGATACTGTCTGCTGAGCTGTGTATCTAATCCTGTCCTGTGTGATTACTGTATCTGCCTGTGTGATAAGCTGTCTGTATCTAATCCTCTCTGTGTGATATCTGTGTATCCTTCCTGTGTGATACAGTCTCTGAGGCTATTGTGTGATATCTAATCCTAATCCCCTGTGTATACTGTCTGCTGAGCTGTGTATTAATCCTATCCTGGTGATACAGTCTGCTGAGCATTGTATCTAATCCTATCCTGTGTGATACTGTCTGCTGAGCTGTGTATCTAATCTATCTGTGTGTACATAATGCTGAGCAGTGTATCGTAATCCTATCTGTGTGATACTGTCCTGCTGGTGTGTATCTAATCTATCCTCCTGTGTGATACTGATCTACTGAGCTGTGTATCTAATATATCTGTTGTGATACAGTCTGCCGAGCTGTGTATCTATCCTATCCTGTGTGATAACAGCTGAGCTGTATCTAATCCTATCCTGTGTGAATACAGTGCTGAGCTGAGCTGTGTATCTAATCCTATCCTGTTGATACAGTCTGCTGCTGTGCTGTGAGCTGTGGATCTAATCCTATCCTGTGTGATACAGTCTGCTGAGCTGTGTATCTAATCCTACCTGGTGTATACAACCCTACCAGTAGTCCACATGTGGTCCCTGGAGGGCCTGACACCTAACCCTGTATACTGTAGGGGGCGCCGTGGCCCGGGGGGTTGAGGGAGAAGGAGTCACCAGTAAAGGCTCCTGGAGGCGTGTATAGGAATGTGTCCCGTCATGTGGGCGCTAACAGGCACACGGGGATCCATGCTTAGCGGCTCCTGTGTCGGGCGGTTACTGCTCCCCAAGTGTAGGGTGTCTGTGGGGGGTGTGGATGGATCCCGCCAGTGATATTGGGCCGGGGGCGTCATACACAGGTTCTCCGCTTGTTTCTCCTTTCGTTGGTGTTCGGAGATTCCGAATCTTTGCGATTCTTTCACTGAACACCACGAGCCCCGATCCCCACCGTATTATACCGTATGGGTTCCGCCAGTAACGTGAGACTATGTGCATCCCGTGTATCGCAGTTATGTAAGTACCGGCACCGACTGAACTGCATCACACAACAAACCGGACTCATTAAGCCTCAGTATCAGCATTACAGCTCCTGCAGAAGGAGACAGCACCACTGGTGTCCATCCATCTACACAGTGACTGCACCAGCAGAATAGTGAGTGCAGCTCTGGAGTATAATACAGGATGTAACTCAGGATCAGTACAGGATAAGTAATGTATGTACACAGTGACTGCACCAGCAGAATAGTGAGTGCAGCTCTGGGTATAATACAGGATGTAACTCAGGATCAGTACAGGATAAGTAATGTATGTACACAGTGACTGCACCAGCAGAATAGTGAGTGCAGCTCTGGGGTATAATACAGGATGTAACTCAGGATCAGTACAGGATAAGTAATGTATGTACACAGTGACTGCACCAGCAGAATAGTGAGTGCAGCTCTGGAGTATAATACAGGATGTAACTCAGGATCAGTACAGGATAAGTAATGTATGTACACAGTGACTGCACCAGCAGAATAGTGAGTGCAGCTCTGGAGTATAATACAGGATGTAACTCAGGATCAGTACAGGATAAGTAATGTATGTACACAGTGACTGCACCAGCAGAATAGTGAGTGCAGCTCTGGAGTATAATACAGGATGTAACTCAGGATCAGTACAGGATAAGTAATGTATGTACACAGTGACTGCACCAGCAGAATAGTGAGTGCAGCTCTGGAGTATAATACAGGATGTAACTCAGGATCAGTACAGGATAAGTAATGTATGTACACAGTGACTGCACCAGCAGAATAGTGAGTGCAGCTCTGGAGTATAATACAGGATGTAACTCAGGATCAGTACAGGATAAGTAATGTATGTACACAGTGACTGCACCAGCAGATAGTGAGTGCAGCTCTGGAGTATAATACAGGATGTAACTCAGGATCAGTACAGGATAAGTATTGTATGTACACAGTGACTCCACCAGCAGAATAGTGAGTGCAGCTCTGGAGTATAATACAGGAATGTAACTCAGGATCAGTACAGGATAAGTAATGTATGTACACAGTGACTGCACCAGCAGAATAGTGAGTGCAGCTCTGGAGTATAATACAGGATGTAACTCAGGATCAGTACAGGATAAGTATGTATGTACACAGTGACTGCACCAGCAGAATAGTGAGTGCAGCTCTGGAGTATAATACAGGATGTAACTCAGGATCAGTAACAGGATAAGTAATGTATGTACACAGTGACTGCACCAGCAGAATAGTGAGTGCAGCTCTGGAGTATAATACGGATGTAACTCAGGATTCAGTACAGGATAAGTAATGTATGTCACAAGTGACTGCACCAGCAGAATAGTGAGTGCAGCTCTGGAGTATAATACAGGATGTAACTCAGGATCAGTACAGGATAAGTATGTATGTACACAGTGACTGCACCAGCAGAATAGTGAGTGCAGCTCTGGAGTATAATACAGGATGTAACACAGGATCATTACAGGATAAGTAATGTATGTACACAGTGACTGCACCAGCAGAATAGTGAGTGCAGCTCTGGAGTATAATACAGGATGTAACTCAGGATCAGTACAGGATAAGTAATGTATGTACACAGTGACTGCACCAGCTGAATAGTGAGTGCAGCTCTGGAGTATAATACAGGATGTAACTCAGGATCAGTACAGGATAAGTAATGTATGTACACAGTGACTGCACCAGCAGAATAGTGAGTGCAGCTCCGGAGTTAATACAGGATGTAACTCAGGATCAGTACAGGATAAGTAATGTATGTACACAGTGACTCCACCAGCAGAATAGTGAGTGCAGCTCTGGAGTATAATACAGGATGTAACTCAGGATCAGTACAGGATAAGTAATGTATGTACACAGTGACTGCACCAGCAGATAGTGACAAGATGTAATCAGGATCAGTACAGGATAAGTAATGTATGTACCAACTCAGAATAGTGAGTGACTCTGGAGTATAATACAGGAGTAATCAGGAAGTACAGGATAAGTAATGTATGTACACAGTGACTGCACCAGAGAATAGTGAGTGCAGCTCTGGAGTATAATACAGGTGTACTCAGGATCAGTACAGGATAAGTAAGTATGTACACAGTGACTGCACCAGCGAATAGTGAGTGCAGCTCTGGAGTATAATACAGGATGTAACTCAGGATCAGTACAGGATAAGTAATGTATGTACACAGTGACTGCACCAGCAGAATAGTGAGTGCAGCTCTGGAGTATAATACAGGATGTAACTCAGGATCATACAGGTAGTAATGTATGTACACAGTGACTGCACAGCAGAAAGTAAGCTCTGAGTATGTAGTATGATACACCAGCAGAATAGTGAGTGCACTGAGTGACAGGTATCAGGATGTAGGGTACAGGATAAGTAATGTATGTACACAGTGACTCAGGAATAAGTCAGGAATGTATGTACATAGTGATCCACCAGCAGAATAGTGAGTGCAGTCAATAATGTTGAGTGCAAGCTCAGGTATAATACAGGATGTAACTCAGGACAGGCTCATTCACACGACCGTATTTTTTCAGTTTTCTGATACTTTTTTTTTTTGCGGACCGTATGCGGAACAATGCATTTCAATAGGTCCGCAAAAAAAAAAGGAAGGTACTCCGTGTGCATTCCGTTTCCGTATGTCCGTTTTTCCGTTCCACAAAAAATAGAACATGTCCTATTATTGTCTGCATTAAGAACAAGGATAGGACTGTTCTATTAGGGGCCAGCTGTTCCGTTCCGCAAAATACATACGGTTGTGTGAATAAGCCCTAAGTCTTGCTGACGACAGTGACTGGTTTAGTTTTGGAGTCCTGAAGGTTTCTGCTTCGCCTCAGTCCCAGTAACTCTTTCTCAGTGATTTCTGATGGTTGCTGTAAACCATTGACGTTCTCCCCAGAATACAGGCTCCGCTCCTGGACACAGGTTGGTGCTGCCTCAGATATGAGGTATGTGGTGCCTCACGCCTCAGTGGTGAATCAGGTTTTCTTGCTCTTTTCATCCAGGATGAATCCTGACATCACAGAGAAGCTGGTGCAGGAGATGGCAAGCTTCACCTCTGAAATGGGGGAAATTGGGGGCGTTGCCTTACTAAAGGGAATCTGTGACGTATGGGACGCAATATACAACTTCCAGGCTCGGGACGGTGACATTGTGGTGGTGTCTTACCCAAAATCAGGTGAGGTCCTGGTAAGGAGTGGGAAGGAGTCTCTGCAGTAAGAGCAGATCATGGAGCTCTATAGATCTGATGACCTTCTCATGGCAGGGACCACCTGGATGCAGGAGATCCTGGACCTGATTGTCCAGGGAGGAGATGTGGAGAAGAGCATGAGAGCGCCAGGCTTCGTCAAGGTGCCATTCCTGGAGATGGGGCATGCCTGTAAGTACTGGCACACACCGAAGGTATCTGCACCTGTGTGGGAGGAGCCAGCGGATGAGTGATGTCATCATTACTGTTATATGGTAGACCAATGACTACACAGCATCAAGAGACAGATAGACAGGTGGATAGATAGATAGATAGATAGATAGATAGACAGATAGATAGATATGAAATAGATAATATATGAGGTGACCTGCGTTTCGCGCTCTTCTAGCTCTGGCGGTTGCGGACAGTATGCCGTCTCCTCGTGTCCTGAAGTCCCATCTTCCGGTGCAGTTGATGCCGCCATCATTCTGGGAGAAAGATGTGAAGGTGAGAGACGAGCGGAGACCTCAAATCGGTGGCGTCTTCTTCTGATACATAGAGCTGTGAGGGGCCGCTCACCCAGCCTTGTAGTCGCCCTCTCCACGTGTATGGAGGACAGGCGGGGCGGCCGGGCGCTGAGGTCCAGAAAATAAAGGGCCACGTTTACGAAGAGCAGCTTTATATGCCGGTCTCAGTGCGGATACTGCTCGCTATTATGTATTTACTTGTATAATTGTATCATGGTTCACATTGAAGCCACGCCCCCTTATTATTTGTTGTGTTTCACTTTGAAGCCACGCCCCCTTGTTTGACATGGAGGCGTACGACATATTTTATGCCGCGATTAACAGTGCGGTGTCCACTCGAAATGCGTAGGTCTTGTTTATGGATTTACTTTTACGCTGGAGTCCGTCACTTCATTTTCTGGACCGTCCTCTTCTGACATCCAGGAGTCTGGGGCAGTTGGGTGTCGCCCCCTGTAGGGTCTGTAGTGATGTCCCCCGGATCATGGTCAGCTGTATCTATACCGTGACTCATGTCCTGTCGCTCTCCGTCAGATCGTCTACGTTGCGAGGAATCCTAAGGACTGCATGGTGTCCTACTACTACTTCTACAAGATGGACCAGATCTTGCCAGATCCCGGGACCTGGGACAACTTCTTCTCCATGTTCATGGCTGGAAACGGTGAGTCACTGATCGATCTGACCACCAGGATGGTTCTATCCTGCCTTATAGGGCTTTTCCAAGACTTTTTTTTACTGATGAATATATCCTCTGGATAGGTCACCAGTATCTGACCGGTGGGGGTCTGACATCCATGACCCCCGCCAGTCAGCTGTTTGGGAAGGCACTGGCGCTTGCAGTAGCTGGAGCGGTGGGTAAACATGGCGACCACTCGCATGTGCAGTGGGCGCCATAGCCGGCGGATTTCTTCTGTTTCAATGCTGATTGCGGTCATTAAAGCCTTTAGTGATCAAGTGTAATCAAGGCATCTAAAAGCTCAAAAACCCGGAAGCATGCACTTCCGGGCTTCATACTGTCATCCTTTGTGGCCAGTGAGGATGCCGGTAATTGGTTTCAATACGCTTGGTCTCTCTGAAGAGATCCAGGGTATTGGAGCTGCAAGTATTATTTTGGCCAGCAGGTGGCAGGCCAACATAAAGAATGAAAATGAAAGAATTTTTAAAAAATGAGACTTGTAGACTCAAATACAAGCTACAAAACCACTAAAAAGTTTTAAAAAAGTTAAAAAATATATAAAAATTTAAATCACCCTTCTTTCCGTAGAATAAAAAAATAAATACATAAATAAAAAATATAAACATCATGGGCATCACTGCGTCCAAAAATGCCCGAACTATTAAAATATAAAATATTTTTTCAATACAGCGAATGGCGTAACGGAAAAAAGGGTCAAAATGTCCGACTAGCCATTTTTTTCATCACTTCTCTTACCCTAAAAAAGTAATAAAATGTGATTAAAAAAAAGTCACAGACACTCCAAAATGGTATCAATAAAAACTACAGATCGTCCCGCAAAAAAATGAGCCCCTACAGTAGATGTAACTATAATAAAGTTATGGGGGACAAAATATGGTGATGTAAAAAAAAAAATGTTTTTTTTCAAAGTTTTAATCTATTTTTACAGTATTTAGACATAAAAACCTCTACATATGTGGTATCTTTGTAATTGTACTGACCCAGAGAATGAAGGGCATGAGTCAGTTTTGCCACAAAGGGAACGCCATAGGGACAAAACTCGTAAAACAGTGGAGGAATAGCGGGTTTTTTTTCAATTTCACCCCATTTAGATTTTTTTTTCCAGCTTCCCACTACATTGTTTGTCATATTAAATGGTGGCATTAGAAAATGCAACTTGTCCCAGAAAAAATAAGCCCTTATATGGATATGTGAACGGAAAAATAAAAAAGTTATGGCTTAAGGAAGATTGGAGGAAAAATTAAAACACACAAGCGAAAAGCCTGCAGCCTGCCATCTACTGGCTGTGGTTAACCCTTTCAGTACCGCAGGTTTTTCCAGTTTTCATTTTTCTTCCCTATTTTCTGTGAGCCCTAACATTTTTATATTTTCGTTCACATAGCTGTAGGAGGGCTTATTTTTTGCGGGACAAGTTGTACTTTCCAATGCCACCATTAATTATGGCATAAAATGTAGCGGGAAGCGGTAAAAGATTTCCAAACGAGGGAATTGGAAAAAAAAACACAATTTCTTCACCGTTTTACGGGTTTTGTTCCCACGGCGTTCCGTTTGTGGCAAAACTGACCCTTGCCCTTCGTTCTCTGGGTCAGTTCAATTACAACGATACCCTATGTGTAGGTTTGTTATGTTTAAATAGTGTAAAAATAGATTAAAACTTTGAAAAAAAAGTTTTTTTTTTCTTACATCGTCATATTCTGACCCCCATAACTTTTTGTAGTTACATCCATTGAGCTGTTTAGGGGCTCATTTTTTGCAGGACATAGTGTTTATTGATACCATTTTGGAGTTTGCGTGACTTTTTGATCACATTTTATTACATGTTTTTGGGTAAGAGAAGTAGTGAAAAAATGGTAAATTGGCCATTTTGACCCTTTTTCCCATCACGCAATTCGTTGTATTGGAATTTTTTTTTTATATTTTAAAAGTACGGGCGCGGTGATACCCATGATGTTTATATTTATTGTTATTTAGGTATTTATTTTTTATTATACAGAAAGGGGGGTAATTTAAACTTTTATATTTGTTTTATTTTTATATATCTTTTAACATTTTTTTTAAATGTTGTGATTATTTTAAGGCTCATATATGAGCATATAGATAATGTTTTTTAATTTTTCATTTTGAGCAATCAGGGATTTTTAAAACTCCATTTTAAGTCCCTTTTGCTAATTTCTTATCCTGGCCTGCCATCTGGTGGCCAAAATAAGAATTGCAGATTGAAAGCTGTAAACCTCATCAGCGAGGTTTACAGCTTTCAGATCGTGTGCAGATACCCCGACTGACCACACAGGGCGTCTGCACAACACCTTGAAGCGCGCGCTTCCAGGTTTTAGTGCTATTAGATGCTGTGATCTCACGTGATCACGGCATCTAATGTCTTTATTTACCGCGATCGGCATTATTGGCGGTTGCAGTAAGTAGCTGCAGCTTGCTGGCCATGACGCCCGGCCGCATGTACATCGCTCCAGCGCCGTACATGTACTGTGCTGGGAGCGTAAGGGTTAAACAGTTGTCATGGAGATAAGTGAGAAGTTGCTACAATGTAAAAACCATACTGTAACAGGGAATCCAGAGACCATGGAGCAGAGGGCCTATAGACAGAGATGAGCTCCTCTTTATGGACATTCCCTTTAAATATAACACATCACAAGACTTGTATTTATCATTGCATAATTTATCACCCCCCCCCCCCCCCCCCTCTAATTTCTGCCACCAGTAAACCTGGCGGAAAGCTGGTTTTGACCAATGTTCTGGATGGTGGAAGGCGAAGGACAAACACAAGATCCTCTACGTCTTCTACGAGGACATGATTGAGGTAACAGAGATTCCTGCCGGGTCATAAGTCGTCACGCCGGGTGTTAATACTTCTGCTCTTCCTCGGACAGGACTCACAACGTGAGGTCCAAAAAGTGGTGAGGTTCTTTGGGGCGAAGACTTCTCTGAAGACGTTGTTCAGAAGATCCTTCACCACACGTCCTTCAAGGCCATGAAGAGCAACCCAATGGCCCAATTTTACTTCCCTCCCGGAGTCGGTTTTTGACCAGTCTGTGACTTCCTTTATGAGGCAAGGTAATGCTGGTGGGTCTCAGTATGGCCTGTGTTCTCAGAGGTATCTCCGCACTGGAGAAACTGTGCCACCACCACCCCACGATTGGGCTACACCAAGGCCCAAGGCTTCTCTGGGCCAACCATTCGAGGCTGGGGACAATCATGGCCTTTCCCTCTGTTCTCAGGGATTGTCGGAGACTGGGAAAAACCAATTTCCTGGAATCTCAGAACATAGTATTCGTGAAGAGTACAATAGAAGCATGGAGGGTAGCGGCCTGGGTCTTTCCGTATGGAGTTGTGTACCTCTCATGGTCACCGGAATCGGGGGCTCAGGACCAACCCGCTGAGGAGCTCACACCAGAACCTCGGCTGAGGAGTTCACAGCACCAGAACCTCGGCTGAGGAGTTCATGGTCACCAGAACCTCGGCTGAGGAGCTTATGGTCACCAGAACCTCGGCTGAGGAGCTTATGGTCACCAGAACCTCGGCTGAGGAGCTCACGGTCACCAGACCTCGCTGTGGAGCTCATAGTCACCAGAACCTCAGCTGAGGAGCTCATAGTCACCAGAACTCGGCTGAGGAGCTCACTGTCACCAGAACCTCGGCTGAGGAGCTCATAGTCACCAGAACCTCAGCTGAGGAGTTCATGGTCACCAGAACCTCGGCTGAGGAGCTCACAGTCACCAGAACCTCGGCTGAGGAGCTCACGGTCACCAGAACCTCCGCTGAGGAGCTCACGGTCACCAGAACCTTGCCGCTGAGGAGCTCGCGGTCACCAGAACCTTGGCTGTAGCGAAGGAATGTGATGTTAGGATGCCTATGACTTCATGATTTTCCAAAAGTGACGGTGACATATGAAATAAATGTGACAGTACGTACCGAACATGTGACATCTCTGAACGCTGGAAACTGACGAGTGCAAATTCAGATTGAGGTTTCTGAGGGCGAAATATCAACACCCCATGGAAGGAGAAGAGATAAAAGGTGACTGCATTATGTAACATAAATGACCCCGCCAAACCATGCCCCATACGGTCCCAAAATAATCACATATAAAATATACATATGTACATATAAAATAGTCATACAGTGCTAAAATAATACTGCCATACTGTGCTCAAGTAACATGACCATACAATGTACATATAAATAGTCATATAGTGCTAGAATAATACCGCCATACTGTGCTCAGGTAACATGACCATACAATGTACATATAAATAGTCATATAGTGCTAGAATAATACCGCCATACTGTGCTCAGGTAACATGACCATACAATGTACATATAAATAGTCATATAGTGCTAGAATAATACCGCCATACTGTGCTCAGGTACCATGACCATACAATGTACATATAAATAGTCATATAGTGCTAGAATAATACCGCCATACTGTGCTCCAGGTAACATGACCATACAATGTACATATAAATATCATATAGTGCTAAAAATAATACCGCCATACTGTGCTCAGGTAACATGACCATACAATGTACATATAAAATAGTCATATAGTGCTAAAATAATACCGCCATACTGTGCTCAGGTAACATGACCATACAATTTACATATAAATAGTCATATAGTGCTAAAATAATACCGCCATACTGTGCTCAGGTAACTTGACCATACAATGTACATATAAATAGTCATATAGTGCTAAAATAATACCGCCATACTGTGCTCAAGTAACGTGACCATACAATGTACATATAAAATAGTCATATAGTGCTAAAATAATACCGCCATACTGTGCTCAAGTAATGTGACCATACAATGTACATATAAATAGTCATATAGTGCTAAAGTAATAGTGCCATACTGTGCTCAAGTAATGTGACCCTATAATGTACATATAAATAGTCATATTGTGCTAGAATAATACTGCCATACTGTGCTCAAGTAATGTGACCCTATAATGTACATATAAATAGTCATATTGTGCTAAAATAATACTGCCATACTGTGCTCAAGTAAAATGACCATACAGTGTACATATAAATAGTAATATAGTGCTAGAAAAATACCACCATACTGTGCTCAAGTAACGTGACTATACAATGTACATATAAATAGTCATATAGTGCTAGAATAATACCGCCATACTGTGCTAAGGTAACGTGATCATACAATGTACATATAAATAGTCATATTGTGCTAAAATAATACCGCCATACTGTGCTCAAGTAACATGACCATACAATGTACATATAAATAGTCATATAGTGCTAGAATAATACCGCCATACTGTGCTCAGTTAACGTGACCAGTACAATGTACATATAATAGTCATATAGTGCTAAAATAATACCGCCATACTGTGCTCAGTTAACGTGACCATACAATGTACATATAAATAGTCATATAGTGCTAGAATAATACCGCCATACTGTGCTCAGTTAACGTGACCATACAATGTACATATAAATAGTCATATAGTGCTAAAATAATACCGCCATACTGTGCTCAGTTAACATGGCCATAAAATGTACATATAATATAGTCATATAGTGCTAGAATAATACCGTACCTGTGACCGTGCGCTGATACAATGTGTTCAGTATCACTGCCTGTCCTGTAACGTACTCCAGTCACATCCAAAGCTGCGTTCACTTTTCAGCTGGTTCCCTGTCACCATCAACTGTCCAAGCAGCAGATTTTGTGATGCAGCTTTGGATGTGATTGGAGTATACGACAGGATCATAAAGCAAATGATGCCTGAACACTGCAGTTAGATACGTGCTGGGAGGCAAGGGCTTAGATACATCCCATATAAAGTCACTCCTCCCGCAGAGCTTGTCTCGTTGTGAAACCGTAAAGAGTGTTTGTCACGTGGTGAAGGGTCAGGACGGCCCGACCGGGCGTATTATAATGGGGGTGTGGAGGGGGACGGATTTTATCAAAGGGGCAAACCCAGACGGGAGCGATAGCTGTCTCCGCCGCCACGTAATGTCCCTTTAATTGGCGAAGTTTCACAGGACGGAGCGGCGTCTGCCGGAAAAGAGGGTCACATGGAAGAAGGCTCCATAGAAACCGCCTGAGGAGCGGCGCAGGAGTCCTCGCCCCCGCAGCTTCGGTCGTCTCGTCCTCATGGCTTTCCAGCGCCATGCCCAGCACTTCGGAGGTTACGTGATGCAGAGGCCGCGTATCGGATACATCTCCGGCGTTCCACTGGACCAGAACACCTGCGACACCTGGGACGACATCTGGAGATTTCAGGCGCATCCGGAGGACGTCCTGGTGGTCGCTTATCCAAAAGCAGGTACCGAGAAACCCCATCGCTGGCATACATCCTGCTTTATACTCCAGTCACAACCAAAGCTGCAGCGTGCTCTGGACTCTATACTGGGGTTTACCTACCTTATACAGACCATGGTGATATCGTAACAGGATTGTGAACGCAGCTCTGGATGTGACTGGAGTATAAGTGACGTCTCATACTCTAGTCACAACTAAAGCTGCAGCGTGCTCTGGACTCTATACTGGGGTTTACCTACCTTATACAGACCGTGCAATGGTTTTGCAACATCAGAATTATGAATACAGCTCTGGATGTGAATGAAGTAACATCTCTTATACTCTAGTCACAACCAAAGCAGTGGCATGACTGTATATCGAAGTTTACCCACCTTACATACACTGTGCAATGGTCTTATGACAACAGAATTGTGAACGCAGCTCTGGATGTGACTCAAGTATAACTGACGTCTCATACTCTAGCCACAATTAAAGCTGCAGCGTGCACTGGACTATATACTGGGATTCACCTACCTAACGAAGACCTGATAGCTCAACTGTGCAATGGTTTGACAACAGAATTGTGAACACAGCTCTGGATGTGACTGGAGTATAAGGCATGTCTCATACTCTAGTCACAACTAAAGCTGCAGCATGCACTTAACTATATTCTGGGATTTACCTTACGCAGACTCAACAGCTCAATTATGTAATGGTTTTACAACATCAGAATTATGAGCGCAGCTCTGGATGTGACTGGAGTATGTGACACCTCTTATACTTTAGTCACCACCAAAACAACAGCGAGCACTTGACTGTATACTGAGACTGACCCACCTTACATATATGTGCCATGGTTTTATGATAACAGAATTATGAACGCAGCTCTGGATGTGAATGGAGTATAAGTGATGTCTCATACTCTAGTCACAACCAAAGCTGCAGCGTGCTCTTGACTATATACTGGGGTTTACCTACCTGACCTAGACTGTGCAATGGTTTTATGATAACAGAATTATGAACGCAGCTCTGGCTGTGACTGGAGTATAAGTGACATCTCTCAGGATAACGTTTTCCTGTCTTTCCAGGCATCACGTGGATGCAGGAGATTGTGGATATGATCTGCCAGGAGGGCGACGCTGAAAGATGCCGCCGGGCGCCGACCTACGACAGACACCCGTTTCTGGAAGCCGTAGCTCCTAAACCCGTCCCCTCAGGTGGGACCGGTATTCTTGCCCCCTGTTATCATCCACTGCCTATGACGTAGATTAGGTAACTGCCGCCATTTTCCACGTCTGTGGAGCCAGAAGTCACCCGGTCACCGATGCTTCAGTGAACTGCACAGCCCCTGCTCGGCCACGCCTCTCTCCGGACTGATCCATCTCTGTATGCGAAGGGGGGGGGAGATGAACCATATAACGTCTTCTCTTTCAGGACTGCAGTTGGCAGAAAACATGGAGCCGCCGCGGATCTTAAAAACCCACCTACCCGTCCAGCTGCTGCCGCCATCTTTCTGGGCACAAACCTGCAAGGTAAGTCCAAGGTACAAGGAGGTGCTGAGGAGCCACCCCCGTCATCAGGTCGTTTTTGGACTGATCCAGATTTTATCCCCTCCCCCTCCCTGTACAGGTGATATATGTGGCCAGGAACGCCAAGGACAGCATGGTGTCCTATTATCACTTCCAGAGGATGAACAGAGGCCTCCCGGACCCCAGCGACTGGGACACTTACTTCTCCACCTTCCTGGCTGGAGACGGTGAGTGTCAGTCCTCCAGAAAGTAAATTAAAAGGAGGACCCCTGGTAATGGAATATTCCTGAATGACGTGAGTGGCGCCGCTGATCTCTGCCAGGACATCCTCCTCCAGCTGCGGCCTGTTACTAGGAAATCACCCCCAGTGACAGATTCCTTCTCTTGAGATGATATAATACACAAGGATTTACTAAAGCAGAGACAGCCACATCTGTGACGTAGAGTCTCCTTAAAGGAGAACTCCACATTTGAAGCTACATAAACTGCATCAAGGACTTGTGAGCTTCACTGGTGTGAGTCCAGCGTTTGTCACTCACAATCTGTGTGTATACAGAAGAAGAGCAGAATCAGATTATGGCCTCTGGTCCGTGCCCATGGCGGTCCCTAAAACCCACAGCAATGAAATCATAGAATTATTGAGTGATGCAGCAACGGGGCGGGGCTGTGACAACCCATTAGGTTTATTATGATGGAGGTCCCCTTTAACACTGGATTCCCTCTTGTTGCAGTCACCTGGGGGAGCTGGTTTGACCACGTCTTAGGCTGGTGGAAGGCGAAGGATCAGCACCAGGTCCTTTACATCTTCTATGAGGACATGATGGAGGTCAGAGGTCACAGACCGGGGGGGCGGGACAAGTGACTTCCAGGTAAATCTGACGTTTATCGCTTTTGACAGAACACGAGGCGAGAGATCGAGAAGGTGAGGAGGTTCCTGGGGAAGGAGCTCTCGGAGGAAGTCCTGGAGGACGTCTACCACCACACCACCTTCCAGGCTATGCAGGAGAACCCTATGGCCAACTACAGCTCAATCCCCTCCTTCGTCATGGACCAATCCGTCTCCCCCTTTATGAGGAAAGGTAAAAGGTCCCATTTCTTATTAGCCCTGGAGGTGGAGCTGTGAAAAACATTCCCTGATAAAAGGAAGTGGGAGCGTGATAAAAAATATTTTAGAAAATGACAACAACAGTGCCCCCATAACAGTGACATCCACAGTGCCCCCATAACAGTGACATCCACAGTGCCCCCATAACAGTGACATCCACAGTGCCCCATAACAGTGACATCCACAGTGCCCCCATAACAGTGACATCCACAGTGCCCCCATAACAGTGACATCCACAGTGCCCCCATAACAGTGACATCCACAGTGCCCCATAACAGTGACATCCACAGTGCCCCCATAACAGTGACAATCCACAGTGCCACCATAACAGTGACGATCCACAGTGCCCCCATAACAGTGACATCCACAGTGCCCCCCCATAAACAGTGACATCCACAGTGCCCCTAACGTGACATCCACAGTTGCCCCCATAACAGTGACATCCACAGTGCCCCCATAACAGTGACATCCAACAGTGCCCCATAACAGTGACATCCACAGTGCCCCCATACAGTGACCTCCACAGTGCCCCCATAACAGTGACACCCACAGTGCCCCCATAACAGTGACATCCACAGTGCCCCATAACAGTGACATCCACAGTGCCCCCATAACAGTGACATCCACAGTGCCCCCATAACAGTGACATCCACAGTGCCCCCATAACAGTGACATCCCACAGTGCCCCCATAACAGTGACCTCCACAGTGCCCCCATAACAGTGACACCCACAGTGCCCCCCATAACAGTGACACCAACACAGTGCCCCCATAACAGTGACACCCACCAGTGCCCCCATAACAGTGACACCCACAGTGCCCCCATAACAGTGACACCCACAGTGCCTTATGTCTTCTCATTCAAATTCCTTATTTCTACTGCTTCCAATGACAAGCTGTTATGTCCTCTAGTCACCTCCAGAGATGCATTCACAATTCCCGCAGCATTATGGGAGCTCTGCTGTTGGGTCATGGATGGAGATGAACAAGCAGCAGAATGTTGACTGCAGCTCTGGCTGTGACTGGAGAACATGAGCCGGTTCCTCAGTGTCGCTGATGTCAGGGTCTTACGCCGTCTGCTCTATTCCAGGCGTGGTGGGAGACTGGAGGAACCATTTCACGGTGGCACAAGATGAAATCTTTGAGAAGGAATATTGGAGAAAAATGGAGGGGACCGACCTGACCTTCCGCACGCAGCTCTGAGGGCGACCGCCCCCTGCTGACGAACGTTCACATATCCTGTTGCCCACAGACACCGTCAGGACACCATAAAGTTTATTAACCCTTTTGGGTCTGGGTTTTTTTTACAGCAGCAGTGTGCAGCCGGGGCTCTCCAGCTGTTGTGGAACTACATGTCCCAGCATGACACGGAAGCTGCAGACTGTTATGGCATGCTGGGACCTGTAGTTCTACAACAGCTGAAGAGACACAGATCAATGATATACCTGTATATACTGTACGTACCGCCCTGACTGGTCCGTCTGTAACAATGTATGTATGTATCAATAAATGTATCCAATACCATCGTGTGTATCTAATCCTATCCTGTGTGATACTGTCTGCTGAGCTGTGTATCTAATCCTATCATGTATCATACTGTCTGCTGAGCTGTGTATCTAATCCTATCCTGTGTGATACACTCTGCTGAGCTGTGTGTCTAATCCTATCATGTATCATACTGTCTGCTGAGCTGTGTATCTAATCCTATCCTGTGTGATACACTCTGCTGAGCTGTATCCAATACCATCGTGTGTATCTAATCCTATCCTGTGTGATACACTCTGCTGAGCTCTGTGTCTAATCCTATCATGTATCATACTGTCTGCTGAGCTGTGTATCTAATCCTATCCTGTGTGATACACTCTGCTGAGCTGTGTATCTAATCCTATCCTGTGTGATACACTCTGCTGAGCTGTGTATCTAATCCTATCATCTGTGATACTGTTTTTTGACCTGTGTATCTAACCCTTATCTTATATGATACTGTCTGCTGAGCTATGTATCTTAGATATGTATCTGAGCCATGCATCTAAGCCTTATCATGTATGATACTGTCTGCTGAGATGTGTATCTAACCCTATCCTGTGTGATACTGTCTGCTGAGCTATGTATCTAAGATATGTATCTGAACTATGTATCTAACCCTATTGTTAGAGCAGCTTCCTCTACTGAAAATGAAGTTGTCAAGGATCAAGTGATTCACCGGCCGGGGGACAATAAGCACACACAGAGTTGGGGTACAATAGAGTCCGGGGTTCCCCTTCCTCAGTGTTTATACATAAAGACACAAATAGAAAACCAATCAGATGTTTACGGTATAGGACACTGAGCCAATCAGATGTTTACGGTATAGGACACTGAGCCAATCAGATGTTTACGGTATAGGACACTGAGCCAATCGGATGTTTACGGTGTAGGACACTGAGCCAATCAGATGTTTACGGTATAGGACACTGAGCCAATCAGATGTTTACGGTATAGGACACTGAGCCAATCAGAGGTTTATGGTATAGGACACTGAGCCAATCAGATGTTTATGGTATAGGACACTGAGCCAATCAGATGTTTATGGTATAGGACACTGAGCCAATCAGATGTTTACTGTATAGGACACTGAGCCAATCAGATGTTTACAGTATAGGACAATGAGCCAATCAGATGTTTACGGTATAGGACACTGAGCCAATCAGATGTTTACGTATAGGACACTGAGCCAATCAGATGTTTACTGTATAGGGACACTGAGCCAATCAGATGTTTACGTATAGGACACTGAGCCAATCAGATGTTTACGGTATAGGACACTGAGCCAATCAGATGTTTACGGTATAGGACACTGAGCCAATCAGATGTTTACGGTATGGACCTGAGCATGTAACGGTATAGGACACTGAGCCAATCAGAGGTTTTACGGTATAGGAACATGGCCAATCAGAGGTTTACGTATAGGACACTGAGCCAATCAGAGGTTTACGGTATAGGACACTGAGCCAATCAGAGGTTTACGGTATAGGACACTGAGCCAATCAGATGTTTACGGTATAGGACACTGAGCCAATCAGATGTTTACGGTATAGGACACTGAGCCAATCAGATGTTTACGGTATAGGACACTGACCAATCAGATGTTTTACGGTATAGGACACTGAGCCAATCAGATGTTTACTGTATAGGACACTGAGCCAATGAGATGTTTACAGTATAGGACACTGAGCCAATCAGATGTTTACGGTATAGGACACTGAGCCAATCAGATGTTTACTGTATAGGACACTGAGCCAATGAGATGTTTACGGTATAGGACACTGAGCCAATGAGATGTTTACGTTGTAGGACACTGAGCCAATCAGATGTTTACGGTATAGGAGACTGAGCCAATCAGAGGTTTACGGTATAGGACACTGAGCCAATCGGATGTTTACGATATAGGACACTGACCAATCAGATGTTTACTGTATAGGACACTGAGCCAATCAGATGTTCACGGTATAGGAGACTGAGCCAATCAGAGGTTTACGGTATAGGACACTGAGCCAATCAGAGGCTTACGGTATAGGACACTGAGCCAATCAGATGTTTACGGTATAGGACACTGAGCCAATCAGATGTTTACGGTATAGGACACTGAGCCAATCGGATGTTTACGGTGTAGGACACTGAGCCAATCAGATGTTTACGGTATAGGACACTGAACCAATCAGATGTTTACGGTATAGGACACTGAGCCAATCAGATGTTTACGGTGTAGGACACTGAGCCAATCAGATGTTTACGGTATAGGACACTGAGCCAATCAGATGTTTACGGTATAGGACACTGAGCCAATCAGATGTTTACTGTATAGGACACTGAGCCAATCAGAGGTTTACGGTACAGGACACTGAGCCAATCAGATGTTTACGGTATAGGACACTGAGCCAATCAGATGTTTACTGTATAGGACACTGAGCCAATCAGATGTTTACTGTATAGGACACTGAGCCAATCAGAGGTTTACTGTATAAGACACTGAGCCAATGAGATGTTTACGGTATAGGACACTGAGCCAATGAGATGTTTACGTTGTAGGACACTGAGCCAATCAGATGTTTACGGTATAGGACACTGAGCCAATGAGATGTTTACGGTATAGGACACTGAGCCAATCAGAGGTTTGCGGTATAGGACACTGAGCCAATCAGATGTTTACTGTATAGGACACTGAGCCAATCAGATGTTTACGGTATAGGACACTGAGCCAATCAGATGTTTACGGTATAGGACACTGAGCCAATCAGAGGTTTACGGTATAGGACACTGAGCCAATCAGAGGTTTACGGTATAGGACAATGAGCCAATCAGAGGTTTACGGTATAGGACAATGAGCCAATCAGAGGTTTACAGTATAGGACACTGAGCCAATCAGATGTTTACGGTATAGGACACTGAGTCAATCAGATGTTTACGGTATAGGACACTGAGCCAATCAGAGGTTTAAGGTATAGGACACTGAGCCAATCAGATGTTTACAGTATAGGACACTGAGCCAATCAGAGGTTTACTGTATAGGACACTGAGACAATCAGAGGTTTACAGCATAGGACACTGAGCCAATAAGAGGTTTACGGTATAGGACACTGAGCCAATCAGAGGTTTACAGTATAGGACACTGAGCCAATCAGATTAGAGATCACAGTGCATGACTGTCTCATGTCAGGACAGAGCAGGTTATGGTGGAACGTGTGGACAAGAGCTGCTCTTTGTCTCTTTTTGTTCCTGAAATGTCCCATTTGAGAGCCGAAAGAGCTGCAAGTGACGCAAAGTCGTGGGGTCCTCTGCCTCTACTGTACTATCTTTGCTTTCAGCTACCGGTGCTGTTGGCTCTTCCCATCTTTCCAAGGGCTTTGGGTCAGACACTGGAGGAATCCACCGCACCTCGAAGATGTCTGGTCGTTCAGGAAAGGGAGTCGACCCCGGTTCTGCCTTGGGTAACCTTCCAGCAAAGGTGTAGGACCGCAGAATATTCCTGTGCACCACCTGTGAGAATCCTCTCCCACCTTCTGGCCTCACTGGGATATCTGGATTCGGCTGTCGCACCACCTCATAAGGCCTGGACTCCCGTTTCTCAGCCCCTTGAGCTGTTCAGCTCTGCACCATCACCCAGTCTCCTTGGTGCAAAGGCAATTCCTTTGGCATTCGGTTAGCCAGCAGTGTATGTGGTCCCAATCTCTGAGCCACCAGATCATACATCTCTTAGATCCACCTCTGAAGTTCCTTCTCCTTCTCACGTTTCCTTGAGGGTGATATGGACTTGTCCGGTTCTTCTTAATCTGGTAGAGCCGACATAATGACTCTACCCTCAGAACAAGCACCCTGCTCCAAATGCAACTGAGCAGGACATCTGTATGCCACTGACTCTGCTCTCTGATCCTGGGTGGGGACAGCTACCGCCATCCTTCTACTCGTCATCTATTGGTCCCTAAGCTGACGTTACGGCCATTCTTCACTAGATCCTTCCACTGGACCAACCATACCAAGCTCTGTCCCTTGGACTGTGATTTCTCGTACATCTGGGGTCTCATCTTCCTCTCGGTCATCATCAGTGGGTCCAGTCAGACCTTCCACAGGATTTCGGCACAGGACGTCAGCATTAGTATTCTCTAGGCCTGGCCCATTATAAAGGGGTTCTCCGGGAATTAAGAAAATAAAAATTCGTAAATATTACTTTATTATAAATATATTCCCAAATACCTTTCATTAGTTATAATGGCTCGTTTTGTCTGGGGAGCAATCATTAGGAGAAATAAAATGGCCGCCGTCCTATTAGTACACACAGAACCTGTCCTAATCACACAGGAGGACAAGTTACTTCACAACACTGAGGTAAAGAGCTGCCTCATCCTCCTCTCTGCTTGTCAGGGATTATGATCCTGAATACAGTTTAATATGATCTTCAGCTGAATCTCTGTGGGAATGGCGATCATGAGGAGACATGAAGTACAGAGAGGACGGACTGTGATAATGGAGACTCATAAGCTGCATCTCCTCATGAACTCCATTTCTTCAGAGATTCAGTTAAAGTTCTTATCATCTGTATTCAGGATCATCATCCCTGACAAGCAGAGAGGAGGATGAGGCAGCTCTTTACCTCAGTGTTGTGAAGTAACTTGTCCTCCTGTGTGATTAGGACAGGTTCTGTGTGCACTAATAGGACGGCAGCCATTTTGCTTCTCCTAATGATTGCTCCCCAGACAAAACGAGCCGTTATAACTGATGAAAGGTATTTGGGAATATATTTATAATAAAGTAATATTTAAGAATGTTCATTGTCTTAATTCCCGGAAAACCCCTTTAAGGTTTAAAAGTGAATTTGCTGAGGCGAGCCATCCACCGCTGTTCCAGGGCCCCCAACTTGCCTGTGCTTCCGGTGAACCGAAGGATTGTTGACAGTTAGTAAAGTGTACTCTGGCCCAGTTACGATGTCAGCAAACTTCTCGGTCACTGCCCAGACCACAGCCCACAGCTTCAGTGTGAACAAGCTATGATTCTCAAGTATTTTTCTACTCCTTGCGCAATCACCCGTTCTTGTCCATCTTGCACCTAGTTGAGTGCTGCACCCAATCCTCACAACCTCCCATCTGTCTGTGACAGCAAGGGTGAAGTCGGCATAGGCCAGTATGGGAGCACAGGTCAACAACTTCCAGGCATGGTCATCTTCCATATTCCAAAGGAGGGCTCTGTTCTTTGTCTCCCGAGGTGAACCCCCAGCAAGCAGGGCCTACAAAGGTGCTGCCACCTAAGCAAAGTCCTTGATAAACCTTCAGTAGTAATCGATAGGACAGACCATAATTTGCTACCCTTGGTTGGCACTGGCCATTGTTACACGGCTCGGACCTTCGAGTCCATGGGTTGGACCCTCTCTTTGGAAGCTCTGTGCCCCAAGTACTTGAGACTTTCCCTGAAACGGTGACACGCGTGGGGTCTTAGCGTCAACCCATGCTCTTCAAACCAGGAAGTCGTTCAAGATGCTCCTCAAACATGGAAGAGAAGACAATATCATCGAGATAAATAAGCAGGCACTCATGATTAGCTCCATTAGCCTCTGAACGTGGCAGGGGCATTATTCACTCCAAAGGACATCCTCAGAAACTCATACAATCCCAAAGGTCTGTCTGCGTCTGGCCGGTTTTCCTAGCCTCGCCTTCTAGCGCGCTCAAAGCGAGTTCCGTCTTTACGTGCTGCGCCACATTACACAGTCTGACCGCTCCCGCCAATCTCTGCTTCCAATCTTCCACCATTGGATGGCGTCACAGGCAGGGAGGGGAAGACGCCCACTGAGAAACCCGGGCGTGCCCTCCTCCCAATACCGATGGTGAAAATTAACATATGAGGTCCCAAAAATAGCGGGGGGCACAGCGTCCCCATGGAGCGACATTTTTGACATTTGTCCGGGAGCGGGGTAAGTATAACCTGTATGAGGTGCCACGGCATTTCAGGGGGCATTATAGAGGTTGGATAACCCCCTTTAAAACGAAGTTTGGAGCAAAGCGACTTCAGATCTTGGATCCCGAGCTCACGAAGCTCATCCCTAAATGCGACGCTCAACACTACTGCCTGTGTGTGCGTCTCGCTATGGCTGACAGCCCTCACTAGGTCCTCTCAGGACACCCTGATAATCTGTGGTGTGCACTGCGCGGTTCACTGCCGACCTCTGTCCCTGTTGGTACACCGGCCTTGGAATTTCATGGTCCGGCTTTCAGCCAGGTCTGTGGTCTGGAACCGGCTCCCACAGCGGCTCGGCTCCCACGGCCTCACATGTCCACCTCTCCCTCCTGCATCCTGACCTCCTCCAGGCGGCTGTACACATCTCACAGCTCCCTCTGCTGGGAAGTCCTGTGCATTGCACCGGCTGGGCTGTGTATCTAATCCTGCCATGTGTGATTAGGGTCGCTGCCCCTCCTGCCGATGCAGGTAATTTTTTTTCTCCCAGCAATATTAATTTCCGGTATTTTCTTACAAGGACTGTTACTGATGAGCGCTTGCAGCTCTCGTTAGTACAGCCTTTACCTCCTGCTCCTCCCCCAATTGTGTTAAAGGGGTTGTCCCATGAAAAATATTCTACAGTTTTCAAACCAGCCCCTGGATCTGAATATTTCTTTAATTGCATGTATTTAAAAATTTAGCCACTGAGCCATTCTATAAAATGTATCTGTATAGCGCCACATGCTCTTTGTTTTTTCCTTATTTCTTTGTCCTGCTCACTGAGAAGGCCGCACATGCTCAGTTTCATCCTTCAACTGCCTCCTGAGCTATGATAGGGAGAGCTGAGACACGCCCCCTAAGCTGTGATAGGGAGAGCTGAGACACGCCCCCTAAGCTGTGATAGGGAGAGCTGAGACACGCCTCCGGAGCTGTGATAGGGAGAGCTGAGACACGCCCCCTGAGCTGTGATAGGGAGAGCTGAGACACGCCCCCTAAGCTGTGATAGGGAGAGCTGAGACACGCCTCCTGAGCTGTGATAGGGAGAGCTGAGACACGCCCCCTGAGCTATGATAGGGAGAGCATGGATACGCCTCCTGAGCTGTGATAGGGAGAGCTGAGACACACCTCCTGAGCTGTGATAGGGAGAGCACAGACACGCCCCCTGAGCTGTGAAAGGGAGAGCACAGACACGCCCCCCTGAGCTGCGGCAGAAAGGACACTCCCCTGAGCTGCCAGCTTGATATCTAAATCTAGCAGAGCAATGAATGTGGAGCTCTCTGGATCCATGTAAGGTACAGGGCTGGTTCTAGCTTTGTTAGATAGAGATTCTCATGTCCTATATGATGCCTGATTTTCATTTTATACATTAGTCCTTGGAGAACCCCCTTTAAGGGAAAAAAAAAATCACTCTCCTCCTCCATTTGATGGCGCCGCGGTGAACAGTCGCACTGACTGGAGGACAGGACCTGTGAGACGTCATCACGCTGGAGCGCAGGTCCTGTCCTCCAGTCAGCAGTGAGCGTTCACAGCGGTGCGAGCAAATGGAGGAGGAAAGGGCTTTTTTTTTTTTTTTTTTTTTTTTGCTGAAGCAGAGAAGGGGCACTAATGGGGGGGCACTATTAATTCTGGGGCACACTAATGGGGGGTTGGTACTCTTACTGGGGCACTAATGGGGGCATTATTCTTACTGGGGGGCACTAATGGGTGCATTATCAATTATGAGGTGCACTAATGGGGGCATTACTATTACTGGGGGGCAATACTATTACAGGGAGCCACAGTATCACAGCACCTTTGGGGTGTGTCTTAACTTGGCCATAATTTTTGTTGGGAAAGGTGGCAACTCTATGTGTGATACAGATAGTGAGCTTTGTATCTGATCCTGTCATGTGTGATACAGATACTGAGCTGTGTATCTGTGCCTATATTGTGATACATTGTGACGAAAAGCTCTGTCTGTCCATACACACTGCTTTACCATTCCATTATTTAAAATATAAAATATATATACCAGTAACAAATATGGCGGATACTTGACTTCCGCTGTGCCCGGAAGTGTGTCTCTCCTGTTGTAGCTTCAAGAACTCTATGATTTTGACACGTTGCACGTCAGGTCACGTCACCCCGCTGGAGCATCCTGGGATGTGTAGTGCTCTTGAGTGACGTCATCTTTTGCTTTACCTGAGGAGAGGTTTGGGCGCGGACTACAAGTCCCGGCAGACAGTTCGTCCCTCTGTTAGTGATTGAAGCCGGCTCCTGTGAGCGGTCTCCGAGAAGTCAGCATGTCTGGGAAGGTAAAGGTTCGGGCGGCCGCCAATGCGGACTCTATGGCCGGGGCTGTGTCTGTGAATGAGAGGATCCTGAGAGACTGCCATAACCTGTACACCGACCCGGAGAACGGTAAGTCACTGAACCGAACCCTCTGCTGTGGTAAAGCATCTTCCTGGGCCCAGTGCTTCAGAATTTGCACATTACTGTCCCCCAATATATATGTTGGTGCCCTCCAGTATGTATGTATGTATGTATGTATGTCTGTCTGTCTGTCTGTCTGTCTCCCCCCCCCCCAGTATACGTGTATATAGATGTCTGTGCCCCCCAGTATATTGGCAGTGCCCCCCTCCTCCCAGTTTGATACCCTTGTGACGTCCTGTGCCTCCCCCGCAGGTCTCATCGCTCTCGCCTCTCACCTCGGCCTCACGTTTTTACCTCCGAGGAAGAAGATCACAGTGATGTTAATGGGGAACCACTCCGCCGGGAAGAGCAGCTTCATCAACTGGTGAGGGGACTGGTGAATACTGGTGAGGAGACTGGTGAATACTGGTGTGACTGTCCCCCCTCAGTCCTGACCAGGACACGTTCCCTGGACCCCAGAAATAACCGCCCCCTTAGCAGTACTGAGGGGGCTGCTTTTCAGGTGCTGTCCCCCCTCCCCCTGGCCGCTCACGGTGTCCTCTCCTCCGCGCAGGTACATCGAGGAGCACATACAGCGCACCGGCGTCGCCATAGAAACTCAAGGCTTCGCGTTCATTACAAGCGGCCGCAAAAGAGAGTCTCTGACGGTAAGCGGGGGAGGTCCGTACGATGGCGGTCTGGATTATTGCGCAGGAGTGATGGGCGGGTAGATTGTGAGCTCTTGGGTCTCAGTCTGACGATGACTTCTTCCGCAGGGCGATGCCACCCTTCACCTCTACCCGCACTTCAAGCCGCTGCAGACCTTCCAAGGTAAGGAGACCCCTCCCCCACACAGTGATCTAGCGGGTCAGTCGCCCCCGGTGTCCTCTGAGCCCTGTCCTCGCTCCTCCAGGTGTGTCTGAATACCTGTGCACCGAGATCTCCACCTCACGACAGAAGAAGTTCAGCCTCGTGACCTTCGTGGACACCCCGGGGCTGGTGGACGGCGACATGAAGTATCCCTTTGATGTGAACGGAGCCCTCCTGTGGCTAGGTGTGTGTACTGCACGTCCATCTGTTCTGTGATCTGATCCAGTAGGACCTGTGGGGTCAAGTGTTCTGGATTATCGGATGTCGCCGCCACGGTTATATGGTAGAGGTGACACGTAATCTGCCACCACGGTCGCCCTCTGTCGGAGGAAAATCCTAAAACTGTGATCCCCCCTGACCTGTGGGACGCCTGTTAATAGGCCAGATGATGAGATATTCCAGTTTACCAGACGTAGGTGGGGTTAGCCCCGCCCACATGACCGGGGATTGGGGCTGATGGTGGGGTTAGCCCCGCCCACATGACCGGGGCTGATGGTGGGGTTAGCCCCGCCCACATGACCGGGGCTGATGGTGGGCCGTTTCTTTCAGGCGAGCTCTGCGACCTGGTTCTGGTTTTCTTCGACCCGATGGGTCAGGCGCTGTGTAAACGCACCCTGGATATCGTGGAGAAGCTCAACGAAAGCCACGGAGACAAACTGCGCTTCTACCTGAGCAAAGCGGACGAGGCCGGGGGCGAGAGCGACCGCCAGGTGAGGGGGGGGGGGAGCCGGCGACATCACGGTTTGTACTCCAGTCACATCCCGAGCTGCTGCGTTCGTAGGTCCGGTGTCTGGGCGCCTTAATTCTCTACAGGACACCGAACCAGCAGAATTATAAATGCAGCTCTGGGTGTGACTTTTTTTTTTGTCTTCAGAGAGTCCTGATGCAGATCGTCCAGGAGTTGTGTAAGAGGCCCGGGCTGAACAAGTGCGGCTTTGACATGCCGACCATCTACGTCCCGAACCCCAATAAGGTAATATTACCCATCATGCCAAGCGGCACAGTACCGCCCCCTGGTGTCTGCCGCCGCCGCCGCCGCTCATAATCCGCCTCTTTCCAGCCGAGTCGCTGCGTCAATCAGATTGAAGACGTTTGTAAAGCCGTTGAGAAAACCATCACCCAGACGGTGCAGACCACGCTGAACACTCTCGGGAGAGACTGCCAGAGACTGAGCGAGAGCATCGAGAGCAGACTACAGGAGGATGAGTGAGTGCTCGGGGGAGGGGTCCTGTGATCCAGCTGCTTGTATCCGGTGCTGATCTTCTCGTCGTCTCCCCCTAGTGACACCGTGTGGAGTAACAGACGCGCCCGTGTCCGGGGCTGTCTCTTTGGACTGACCGCCTTCCTGCTTCCGGTCTTCCTCTTCGCCTCCATATTGTTTGGCGCCATCCCCCGCACCTTCTGGCTGAGTCTTCTGGGGTTGTCAGGGGTGGAGACCCTGGAGATCTACCTGGTGAGGACGACCCTAGACTCTGTGCTTGCTGTCAGTGAACGGGAACATTCTGAAGTAAAGCACATCCTGTTCACAGCTGGTGTTTTGGTACATTGTACAAGCGGAAAGGAATATCTTCTCCTCGGCTGATACATTGCAACAAACCTTCTGGTCAGGAGAGATCCGTGCTGTGTTCATCTCACACAATGCATTGTACCAAACCCTCAGCTCTGAGAAGTGTTAGGTCAGGATGGGTTTTCAGCCAACAGCAAGCAGAGTTATTACTGAGGAAATCCAAAGCTGCAGACCTTCTCATGATAAGTGACTGGATGCTGTCCCTTTGTATGGGGCCACATCCTGAGCGGGGGGCCCCATTGCTGCGTGTCCTGTGTCTGTCTGACTAGTTTCCTCTCCTTCTCGCCCCAGTCCCCGCTGCACACCCTGTGGTCCATGGTCCCGGATGACTACGTGCTCTACACCTTCGTGGGGCTGCTGCTCCTCAGCCTGATCTTCCTGTTCGTGGCCCAGAGATGCTTCAGGTACCAGACACGTGATGCTGAGGGTTGTAGTCCTTGGAAGCTGAGATACGTGCAGCTGTTTGAGTCTTCCTGCCGACAGCCCCCGTATCTCAGACCTCAGTGCGTTGTCTGACCCGCGCCCCGTCTGTGTTTTCCTCAGAACCCGCGAGACTCTCAGCAAGAAGGAAAGACGCTATCTGATGGACCGCCGCGCCTACGTCACCGAGGTCGTGGAGCACAAGCGGGTGAGGCGCTCCTCGTGTTCGCGGCGGCCGTCTGTGTTGTGCCGCACCTGGCGCCGCTTCTCACCGCTCTCCTTCTTGTCTCTGTAGAAGCAGCTGTACGAGGATTACCTGAAGCAGAGCGTCGGCGAACACGACATGATCTGAGGAGCTTTAACCCCTACCGTGCCACAGGGGACACATCAGCCGCAGTAACCCCCACACTCCCCAGGACTGACGGCCGCCATACTGAGGAGTTTACAGTGTCGTCCTGAAGGCGAATCCTCCTCACCAGCAATAAGTATTGATCAGGACGCCCGCCGCCCCCCCCACAAATCACAGACTGAGATTTATTTTTTTAATACTAACTACCCCCCCCCCCCCTTCATGTCTGGACCTGTCTGACTGCGCGATCAATTATAGCGGGAAGTAAACACCCCCCCCCCAGGATAGATTTACATCTACATCACCCATTGGTGTCCTACCGGGACCCCCAAAATGTACGAGGCTTTGCAGTGCCAGAAACTGCTACGTGTGATATGTATAATCCAGATGTAGCAGAGCTGAGTGTAATTGTGTATGTTCTGTAGTGTTACATAGGACTGCAGGTAACTGTACAGATAATGTAGTAGATGACACCTGCAGTCCTATGTAACACCACAGATAACAGTGATAACTCTCTGAGTACAGATAATGTAGTAGATGTCACCTGCAGTCCTATGTAACACCACAGATAACACAGTGATAACACTCTGAGTACAGATAATGTAGTAGATGTCACCTGCAGTCCTATGTAACATCACAGATAACAGTGATAACTGAGTACAGATAATGTAGTAGATGTCACCTGCAGTCCTATGTAACACCACAGATAACACAGTGATAAATCTCTGAGTACAGATAATGTAGTAGATGTCACCTGCAGTCCTATGTAACACCACAGATAACACAGTGATATCTCTGAGTACAGATAATGTAGTAGATGTCACCTGCAGTCCTATGTAACATCACAGTAACAGTGATAACTGAGTACAGATAATGTAGTAGATGTCACCTGCAGTCCTATGTAACACCACAGATAACACAGTGATAAACACTCTGAGTACAGAAATGTAGTAGATGTCACCTGCAGTCTATGTAACACCACAGATAAACACAGTGATAACTCTCTGAGTACAGATAATGTAGTAGATTGTCACCTGCAGTCTATGTAACACACAGATAACACAGTGATAACTCTCTGAGTACAGATAATGTAGTAGATGTCACCTGCAGTCCTATGTAACACCACAGATAACACAGTGATATCTCTCTGAGTACAGATAATGTAGATGTCACCTGCAGTCCTATGTAACACCACATATAACACAGTGATAACTCTGAGTACAGATAATGTAGTAGATGTCACCTGCAGTCCTATGTAACACCACAGATAACACAGTGATATCTCTCTGAGTACAGATAATGTAGTAGATGTCACCTGCAGTCCTATGTAACACCACAGATAACACAGTGATGTACAGAGTTATCACTGTGTTATCTGTGGTGTTACATAGGACTGCAGGTGTCATCTACTACATTATCTGTACTCAGAGAGTTATCACTGTGTTATCTGTGGGGTTACATGGGACTGCAGGGGACACCTACTACATTATATACTCCGCTCTGCTACATCTGCATACCGTATAGCTTGCTGTATCATGTGTGTAGATTTACGCTCCTGTAGACGGATCATGGTGCTCTTACGGAAGCTGAGGAATGGCGCCGGACTCTGTTTTTTGTGCTTTGTTCGGTGCCTTTTTTTTTTTTATTGTTACAAGTATGAACTGTGACCGGGATTCTTACACTGCCAGTATCAAGCAGCAGGGGGCGCTTGCTCCGCACTCCATGTTACTCCCCTCCTCCCCTCCTCCCATCTGATCTCATCCATATTCTTACATTTTTGTACAAGAGAATAAATAAGTTATTTATACTGGTGGAGATTTCTTGTGCCCGGTCATCTGCACCACAGGCCGCCACCATGATCAGGTGGTGACGGCTCTTTACAGGTCCATACAAAGTCTTCAGTAGGGACCAGGCAGGGATGGGCGGTCCCTAAAAGAGGCTACGTACAATACAGAACGTGCTGCGAATCTTCCTGAACGCAGAAATGATGCGAGAAATGAATGGGTCGGGGTTCTGTGTGTTTGCTTCAGGGCTGTGGAGTCGGTATAAAATGGACCGACTCTGACTCCAAAAGTATATAATAAATCGGTCCAGTTAGTTCAGTGCAGTATGTGCTGAATATATTTTCATAAGAATTTGGGAACATGATGAAATGTCCGTTCTATTCCTCATCTCAGGATCTAGGCTTTCAGTTGAGATGACTGTGTGCTGCCCTTTATGTAGATGCTCAGAAGGGAAGCTCCTCCGCTACAGATCAGAGGAAAAAGGCACTGGGAAGGAATGGCTGCACTCATCTCAGATCTGCTGGACAAAACAGGATTAAAGAAGTTTTCTCACTAGTTACACAGATTAGCTTTCTACATAAAGGGACAGTTAAAAGAAGACATTTTCTAAATACATTGGTCAGTCATGAACTATAGACAGTTCAGCAGGTCTCTCACTGCACACAGGTTTCTATGGTAACCTGCAGACCAGAAAGACTGTTGGCTGAGAGCAGTGAAGAATGATGGGACTGAGCTCTGAGTGATTACCTGCAGTTAGCAAAAGGTAGAAGTGTTGTGAGGACTGAGAAGCTTTACCTGTAATTGTGTTAGAGGTCACAATCTCCTGCTCTGTCGGAGTAATAACTGCTGGAGACCCACCCACAGCCTGAGGAGACCGAGTGAGTGCAAACTGCCTGTCAGCCAGTGAATCAATGTGCTGAGAAAACCCCTTTAAGGCAAGTACTTCTTAGTATATCTAAACCTTCTATAAACTGTGCATAAATAACTTGTCCGGTGCATGTTCTCTCTGTATGTGTCCTCTGAGCTCATGTTCGGAGAGGTGCTCTCATGGCGTCTATATGTTATACATAGAATATAAGGGGGAAACTGTTTTCTAACGTTATATTCAGAAATACAGAAACACACATGTAATAAAGTCCTCTAGGTGTAGAAGCCATTGCTGAGCCTCTGTTATCAGCACTGCTCGTAGTGTCTCTCTCTAGACTGTGGAGCAGTATGATGGAAAACATCTCGGGCCTTATGGATGAAAACTGTCTCATAGCAACCAATCAGAGCTCCCCTTACATCTCATATAGTGCTGTGGAGAAATGAAAGGGGAGCTCGGATTGGTTGCTATGGGCAACATAGAAAGTCTTAGGCCTAGACAGTGTTCATGCATCAGGCCCTTAGTGATCTGTACCCAGAGAGAAGCCTGATCCTGGAAGTTCAGAGTAAAGATATCCAGTAAAACATATATAACAGACAGATCTGTCCTATTGATTTGTGTAAAGTTATCACTTAAACATGCGCCATGTATGAGGGAGTCGGAGTCAGGGGAAATTAAGGAGTCAGAGTTAGAGTCGGGGCTTTGGCTTACCGACTCCACAGCCCTGGTTTGCTTCACGCACCCTGATGGAAAACTCACTTGTGTGAAGATGCTGCTCTCTTCTATGTTCTATGTGAAACCAGTGTCAGACAGCTGCTGCCGAGGCCAATAAGATAATGGGTTGCATCAAAAGAGGCATAGATGGCGGTGATGAGAACATAGTCCTGCCACTTTACACATCACTAGTCAGACCACACATGGAGGACTGTGTACAGTTCTGGGCTCCTGTGAGCAAGTCAGACATAGCAGAGCTGGAGAGGGTTAACCCTATTAACCCCCCCCCCCCTCTTGTTTATTACTGCTTTACAAATCCCTTTGTGTTGTGCTGCCTGAAGGACAATAAGGAAACTCTAAATTTGCTTACCGAAATTTATCTATCCTTGCGTCCAAAGGCAGCACAAGGATCCCTCCCTGAAAAAACCTGTCTGCCTAGTGGGTGTGCCCTCCTTTATAGGGGGGTTAATTAGTCAAATTACTAATGATTATCTTCTGTCCTAGATGGGAGGAGCAAGACATTAACCCTTTGTGTTGTGCTGGCTTTGGACTCGAGGAAAAATAAATTTCGGTAAGCAAATTTAGACTATTATACATCAGAGGTATTGCTTTGAGTTTTCTGGACCAGTTTATAGAGACCCCTCTCCAGAGTTTGGTATCTAAAGCAGAAGATCTAGAAGAAAGAGAAACTGCTCAAAATACTTCTAGTCCCCAAAGCAAGGCGCCTGATCCTCAACCTGAGATCTCAAAGAAAGAGAAAACTGGAATTTTGGACGGAGACGGGAAGATCGAAAGTGAGTCCAATGGAGTAAACGTGTCGTACCTGCATACCATAGAACTCAAAGTGGATACCGTAAGATCAGTCACCAGCAGGATACCACACTGTCTTGTCTGTCCTTCAGGAATCTTCTGAGGGTTACCAAGGCAAGATATGTCATGTCCTGTCTGCGGTCTTCACTGCAGCTCCATGAATCTTCACCATTGATTCTAATGGTCGCAGCGGTTCATCTTCAGTGTGCTGAGGTCATACTGTATCTAAACTGTCTTGATAGTCCTCTTATGAGAACTGCCACCGTCTGCACACAATTGGCTTCTCCAAGATCTGGGATTTTTCAAAAACTAGAAGAAATCTGCTCCTGTCCTGAGGCTGAATGTTATACTCTGGGTGGAGCGAAACCTCTGAAGATCTTCCTTCACTTGCAGATGCAGTCACCTGAACCTTGACCTTCTTCAGGGACCTTCATGAGCATCTCCTCTGGGCCTGGGATGGGAACTGCTGCCAGCTACATCTTCCAGGGATTTTGAGTGTACCGATCAGGACAGGCCTGAGGGTGAAGAACATGAACTACGAAGAGCGAGAAGTTTTCAGATCTCAGGATCTGTGGTTTCAGGGATTGAAACGCGGCGCACGTCCCAGTCTTCCAGTGTCAAGGTCTGACCGGCGAATGGATCGGTGCTCGAATCTACTTTACCGAAACTGCTGGAAGTGGCTTCATAAGTCACTCATATAAGAAAACCTGCCCCCATGTCCGAGCTGTGAGATTTTACGTCTCACATGTTTCGGTCTCTTCCCTACGACTCTTCTGTCTAGAACATGGCCGCTGATGGAGGAGGAGAGGACCAGGCCCGTCCTGCACTTTGTATATGTTAGCTGCTATAGCCATGCACAGTGTTCAATGGTGGAGGACAGGTCTGGTCACGGGTGGTCACAGATTCTGACACTAAGGGGTCTTTATTTTTCATTTGGGGGGGGGGGGGTCATTGTCACCTGGACCACACTTTTAATTTAAATAGACCTTAAAGGGCTTCTCCTGGGCCCAGCAGGTCCCACAGAAACCGCCTGTACGATCACATCTGTAATACACCTCAGCGTGGACCGGCCCCTCAGGAGCCCACTCGTCTCACGCTCCTCCCGCTTCTGCTGACATCACGTCCTTCACCTGGTTTCCGGCCTGGACATGGACAGGGCGTGGCTTCTGCTGTGGATGGGCCTGCAGCCATTGGTCTCCCTAACTCCTCAGTGTAATTAGGGCAGGGTCTGTGGGACTCGTGGCTCCTGACACCTTTTAACGTGGGCAGGATTATGTGACAGGAACCGAACAATGGAGCGAGTGTAATCTGCGGCAGACGTGGACCCTAAAGGGGTGTTCCAGGTCGTGACCTATCCTGGAGGAGACCAGTCAGCGCTGGAAGTAGACCGCTCTCTACATTATAGGGAGCGTGCCCCATTACTGCAGTGCTGCTACTCAAGTGAAGGGTAAGGAGCACGCCCCCTACAGAGCGGAGCAGTTCCAGCTGATGTCCTAGGGATGGGTCACCACCAAATTACTGCTGGAAACCCCCTGTACATCAGGCATTCAGTAATCAGACCCCATGAAGGGGATGGCGGTGGAACACGAGGCGGTGGAATAATTCACAGTCACACGTCCTCTACATCAAACATCTTTATTTTAACCTCTGAGAAGATTTCTGCGCCCTGCAGCCATGAAATGGTTAATGGAGCCGTGACTCCGCCCACTGACTGAGGGGTTCCTGTAAAACACTACATCACAGAAGAGCGGACAGAGGGCAATGCTCTGCGTCCTCTCTACAGTGCTACTAACAGATGCAATGTGCTGCAGATCTCTGCTGCTGCCGCCGCGTTCTCTGCTGGTCGAGACGGCGAGCTGGAGCAATACTCTGCAGCCGTTCAGGCGTCTCCAGCATCTGCTCCGTATCGTCCTGGTGAATGGCGGAAACTTCTGTCCACCGTCCCGGACTCTGCAAGTTCTCTGTGTCTGTCACATGCCATCGGTTCCTGCGCCCTGGTGCCGTCCGGAGTGAAAACCTGGGGGGAGGGGAAGAAAGAGCTGAAAAACGCAGAACTAGAGGGCGGTATTATAGTAGTTATATTCCTGTACATAGGAGCAGTATTATAGCAGTTATATTCCTGTACATAGGAGCAGTATTATAGTAGTTATATACTTGTACATAGGAGCAGTATTATAGTAGTTATATACTTGTACATAGGAGCAGTATTATAGTAGTTATATACTTGTACATAGGAGCAGTATTATAGTAGTTATATACTTGTACATAGGAGCAGTATTATAGTAGTTATATCTTGTACATAGGAGCGGTATTATAGTAGCTATATTCTTGTACATAGGAGCAGTATTATAGTAGTTATATTCTTGTACATAGGAGCAGTATTATAGTAGTTATATTCTTGTACATAGGAGAAGTATTATAGTAGTTATATTCTTGTACATAGGAGAAGTATTATAGTAGTTATATTCTTGTACATAGGAGCAGTATTATAGTAGTTATATTCTTGTACATAGGAGCAGTATTATAGTAGTTATATTCTTGTACATAGGAGGCAGTATTATAGTAGTTATATTCTTGTACATAGGAGGCAGTATTATAGTAGTTATATTCTTGTACATAGGAGCAGTATTATAGTAGTTATATTCTTGTACATAGGAGCAGTATTATAGTAGTTATATTCTTGTACATAGGAGGCAGTATTATAGTAGTTATATTCTTGTACATAGGAGGCAGTATTATAGTAGTTATATTCTTGTACATAGGAGCAGTATTATAGTAGTTATATTCTTGTACATAGGAGGCAGTATTATAGTAGTTATATTCTTGTACATAAGGAGCGGTATTATAGTAGCTATATTCTTGTACATAGGAGCAGTATTATAGTAGTTATATTCTTGTACATAGGAGCAGTATTATAGTAGCTATATTCTTGTACATAGGAGCGGTATTATAGTAAGCTATATTCTTGTACATAGGAGCAGTATTATAGTAGTTATATTCTTGTACAGAGGAGCAGTATTATAGTAGTTATATTCTTGTACATAGGAGGTGGTATTATAGTAGTTATATACTTGTACATAGGAGCAGTATTATAGTAGTTATATACTTGTACATAGGAGCAGTATTATAGTAGTTATATTCTTGTATATAGGAGCAGTATTATTAGTAGTTATATTCTTGTATATAGGAGCAGTATTATAGTAGTTATATTCTTGTATATAGGAGCAGTATTATAGTAGTTATATTCTTGTACATAGGAGGCGGTATTATAGTAGTTATATTCTTGTACATAGGAGGTGGTATTATAGTAGTTATATTCTTGTACATAGGAGCAGTATTATAGTAGTTATATTCTTGTACATAGGAGGCGGTATTATAGTAGTTATATTCTTGTACATAGGAGCAGTATTATAGTAGTTATATTCTTGTACATAGGGAGAAGTTATTATAGTAGTTATATTCTTGTACATAGGAGAAGTATTATAGTAGTTATATTCTTGTACATAGGAGCAGTATTATAGTAGTTATATTCTTGTACATAGGAGCAGTATTATAGTAGTTATATTCTTGTACATAGGAGGCAGTATTATAGTAGTTATATTCTTGTACATAGGAGGCAGTATTATAGTAGTTATATTCTTGTACATAGGAGCAGTATTATAGTAACAAATACGAACGATCTCCAGCCACCGGTGTTGGTAAACTCTATTAGATTTATTTCTTCTCCATTAAAAAACAGTTGCAAAAATGGTAAATACAGACAGGCCTTACACTCTGACACGTTTCAGGTGCATCTTTTCAACACCCTTAGTCATAGAATCGAGTCATAGAGTAGCTGGCGTTTGTTACTGTAGCAGTTATATTCTTGTATATAGGACCAGTATTATAGCAGTTATATTCTTGTACATAGGAGCAGTATTATAGTAGTTATATTCTTGTACATAGGAGCAGTATTATAGTAGTTATATTCTTGTACATAGGAGCAGTATTATAGTAGTTATATTCTTGTACATGGGAGCAGTATTATAGTAGTTATATTCTTGTACATGGGAGCAGTATTATAGTAGTTATATTCTTGTACATGGGAGCAGTATTATAGTAGTTATATTCTTGTAACATAGGAGGCAGTATTATAGTAGTTATATTCTTGTACATGGGAGCAGTATTATAGTAGTTATATTCTTGTACATGGGAGCAGTATTATAGCAGTTATATTCTTGTACATGGGAGCAGTATTATAGCAGTTATATTCTTGTACATGGGAGCAGTATTATAGTAGTTATATTCTTGTACATAGGAGCAGTATTATAGTAATTATATTCTTGTATATAGGAGCAGTATTATAGTAGTTATATTCTTGTATATAGGAGCAGTATTATAGTAGTTATATTCTTGTACATAGGAGCAGTATTATAGTAGTTATATTCTTGTACATAGGAGTAGTATTATAGTAGTTATATTCTTGTACATAGGAGCAGTATTATAGCAGTATATTCTGTACATGGGAGCAAGTATTATAGTAGTTATATTCTTGTATATAGGAGTAGTATTATAGTAGTTATATTCGTGTACATAGGAAGCAGTATTATAGCAGTTATATTCTTGTACACGGGAGGCAGTATTATAGTAGTTATATTCTTGTACACAGGAGCAGTATTATAGTAGTATATTCTTGTACATAGGAGCAGTATTATAGTAGTTATATTCTTGTACATAGGAGCAGTATTATAGTAGTTATATTCTTGTACACAGGAGCAGTATTATAGTAGTTATATTCTTGTACATAGGAGCAGTATTATAGTAGTTATACTCTTGTACATAGGGAGCAGTATTATAGTAGGTTATATTCTGTACATAGGGAGGGGCCAAGTTATTATAGTAGTTATACCTCTTGTACATAGGAGGCAGTATTATAGTAGTTATACTCTTGTACATAGGAGCAGTATTATAGTAGTTATATTCTTGTACATAGGAGCAGTATTATAGCAGTTATATTCTTGTACATAGGAGGCAGTATTATAGTAGTTATATTCTTGTACACGGGAGGCGGTATTATAGCATATCCAGCTGCACTTTCTACCTTTCTTCCATCCTACTCACCTCGGTGTCACTCTTTGCCAGACTTAGACTTCTTCTTGACCTCTGTCTTCTGTAGTTTGTCTACAATCTTCCTCTCGTGTCCACAAGGACTGTCTTTATTGGTGTTCTCTCGAGCCTCTTTCTTCGTCCGTCCCTTCCTGGCTGCTCCAGGCACTGGGGAGATGAAGAAATGAGATGATTATCGGCTGTACGCAGGGTCGGCGCTCAGGCAGTGATAGGGTTAATGAGGCTGCTACCTCTGCACTAGTCACATGATGATAATTCAGTCCCAAAGGACGTCTGTGACTATAACAGGACAAATCCGGGAGGCGAGTGGTAATAAGGCATTTCCACTTACATTCCTCCCTTTATTGTGGGAGCACTGGCCCTTTAAGGTCCTGAGATTTCAGGTTGGGTAGAGTAGTGCTGACTGTAACGTATTATGTGCTGGAGTTTATACACATGAACTATTAACGATAGGAGTTGTAGTACTCGGTTACTTACAGGCGTATCGGTCGGTGAGATTGTAGTACTCGTAGTCGTCGAAGTACTGTTCTTCGAATTCGGTGGGCTTCAGCTTCTCGGCTTCTACGTAGGAGATGGCCATGATGGGGTCTCAGCGGACGGTCTCTGGGGTGCGGTCTCGATGCGGTTTTTCGACGTGCGTCTGTCGCTCTCGACGTTTCAGGATGTTTTTGTATCGTGTCTTTGTCTGCCGTTTATATTTGGGAGGCTCCGCCCCTGTCCCCGCCCTGTCTCCGCCTCCTCACATTGCATCAGACCTCGGTGTCCTCTGTTTACATCAGATTACACCATTGCCCTGCAGAGCGTCCCTCCTGGAGATGCAGAACTACAGAACATCACACCCTATACTGCTCTGCAGAGCATTACACACATCTGCAGAGTATTACAACGGAAGTGTTAGCGTGCAACATGCTGCAGGCTTCCGTAAAACACTGTCACTGCTTCATCCTGCAGAACATCTCACTTTATTATAAAGCTCTGCAGAGCTTGCAGCCTTATTTCATAGCATGACAACCTTCTGCAGAACATTGCGCCTTACGGTACTCTGCAGAGTTCCTAAGCTTTCTACATGCCAGTGTCCTGCAGAATATCTCACCATACGTTGCTCTGCAGCTGCTTACTCAGCGCCTGAGTCACATGATACAGTATTCTGCAGAGCATTGCAATCTGATCTACACTGCTCCAGTGTCCTGCAGAGCATCTCAAGCTTCTTTCACACGTCTACCGCGTGCTGCAGGATATTGCGGCTTTATCAAAATCGCAATCTCCTGATAATAGATGCGTTTCTTCGAGGAGCCTGCAGAACGTTCCACCCATGGCGGCCATGTCAGCATTAACCCCTCCAGTGCCAGGGAGATGTAAACACACGCCGGCGCAGTCATCGGGGAGACACATCCTGCTCTGAGTTATCGTTTCCACTCATGGGATCCAATGACACTTCCTCCCGTGTCCCCCGGGGCCCCAGTACCTGGATTAACCCTTACTTCACCACCAGGGGAGATTAACCCCTTGGAACAATATTCCATATGTCTCAGATTTACAGGAGAAGTTTCTGTATTTTTCCAGATTCTTCCCCCGGGGGAGGGGGCGACTGGCTGCCGTCCATGGCAAATAAACAGGGTTTGGGACAGAGGCGGAGTCAGTGTGAGGGGGCGGAGACAAGGCGTCACCCAGACAGTCACGTCTGATGTGTAATGTTTGTTGTCACGGTAATGAGTAACCGTCACCTGAGCGTGTGTCATACACGGACATTACGCCCTGCAACGTGTACATCTGTGCCCGGGAAAGCTGAGTGACCATCACTATGTCCTGCTTCACAGCAATTACCCAGCTTTTCAGGGGTCCTGAATGGTAAATCTACCTCAACACGTGGTAACCCCTCCCCCGCTCCTGTCCTGCCTCAAGATGAAGCAGATTCGCCATTCAGGAGACTGGGAAAGCTGGGTGACAGCCATAAAGATGGCCAGAGAACAACCAGGAGACGACTCCAGAGTCATATGAGGGGGTCACCCTGCTTTCCGAGACGGCTGCACAGAAAATCTGTCTGGGAAGGAAGCCATGAGGGCAGACATATTGGCTGTCACCCAGCTTTCCCAGATGCAGATATAAGTAATTACAGGACTACGGTCACAGGGGATTTTATGCGGATGTTTTGATTGCTAGCTCTGCAGACGAGATCCTTCTGGACGGTTCACTTTGTCCTTGTCGTTATCAGTGCAAAACAAAACAAAGTACACAGCAAATATCTGAGTGAGCGCCGCCCGAGGCGGAGATAATCGCAGCGTTATCTGCTCCGCGCAGAATGCTGGGAATCCGGGCGCTCCGAACACGAGACTGACTGTAAACAACTGTACGTGACTCACACTCCTGTCACCTGCCTCATGACTGCACCTCTCTCCGTGGTCACTATCTCTGCTTGCAGTGAATGGACGGTCACAGGCTGACCAGATATCCGGGATTGTCTCCGTTTTCAGAACGTTCCCATTTACTGACAGCAAGCACAGATCCTGAAAAGACAGAGGAACCAAAAAACGAAGGGGGAGATTTATTAAAAATGGCGTTGCACACATTAAAAGGAGCACACCGCGATAAATTTCAGGCATGCTGGTTTGTCTGAAAGTCCTCTGCGCCATTTTCTGTCAGATGGAGAAACCCCACCCACCGTTTAGATGGCGGATTTTTACGTCAGACCCTTTTCACGCTGTGACTCTGAACACGGATTATCCCGCTCCCCATGCGGCTTCTCTCAGGCATGCCGTGTTTCCTGCAGTACTGGTTTCAGATGGAGCGGATTCCCACTGAAAACGATGGGAGTAGTAGTAAAGACGGATTTCACACGGATTTCGGTGGCGAATATGGTTTTCATGCGGACCCACTTTAGGTTTACTCCCATTGAATGAAGTTAGACCACGAGCAGGCGCCCGCTGCGGGTTGTGAGGGGTCACATGAACTGTGGCGCGACCTTCCATTGAAATCAAGGGGAGGCGGATTCAGCGCAGGCTCGGTACGGTTTTCTGCAGCAAATCCGCATTGAAACCCGCTGCCAAAATCCTCTGTCTGAATCTACGCTAATAACGCTGGCTTCTGTCACTCATAATTGGCTCCCCCAAGTTCACCGCGGTTTCTTTGCGCAGAAAGCTTCTCCGCGCCGCGCAATTCTTCCTGTCAAATCTAGTGTAACTCAAATGTGAACATAACCTTGGACCTCTGCTTGTCTACGGCCGCCTACGCCCTAGGAGGTTACAACCCAAATTAACACAGCATCATGCATGCTGGGGATTGTGGTTCCACAAGGTCATATGTGGACTGATACACTGCTGGGTGTAGTAGTCACAGGTCTGACCTCCAAATCATTGTGAAATCTAAAAAAAAAATCCAAGAAAAAAAAAAATTAAAAAAACAAACAAAACCATACCACTCACGCATGCGCAGTAAGCTGCCGCCCAGAACTACACTCCCGCCATGCCCCGCGATCTCTCCACCGCTGTCTCCTTGGTGATGGTGACGTCATCAGCCCGCGACCACTATTCCCCGTTGCTGGTTTTTCTCGGTGAGAGGCCTCGTCTCCTGCCCGGTGAGTCCGGCGCCTCAGTGTCGCGATATTATTGCCTGTTGCGCAGGTGTCTGTTGTGATATATCGGCTCCACCTCCTGGGGCTTATAAAGGGGCCGTGTTCATATTGCGCTATGAGTGTGGAGAGGTTGCGCCTCCTCCTCCGCTGCTAGCATGCTGTATGTATTGCGATATATCGTGACCAGGGCTGTCATTAGGGGGCTGTAAGGCTCAGCATGCCCTGCCAGTTTATGTATCAGTGGCCTCTAACTGCTGCTAAACTACAACTCCCAGCATGTGCTGACAAACATCAGCTCTCATAGCATGCTGGGAGTTGTAGTTCAGCAGTCTGGACGGTATCTGCACCTCACGGTTGTTTCCCCCTTTCTGTCCTCAGGACGATACAGGAAGCGAAGATGGCGCTGGTGTCTGCGGACACGAGGATCTCCGAGCTGCTGAGTGAGCTGCATCAACTCATCAAGCAGACGCAGGTGAGGACTCGGGCCTGGTTCACATGGTGCAGTTTTCTGCCGCACAGCCATGACGGTTCACTTCTTACCTTTCAGGAGGAGCGGTCGCGGAGTGAACACAACCTGGTGAATATCCAGAAGACGCACGAGCGGATGCAGACAGAGAACAAGAGTGAGTGCCAAGATGGCTGCCCGGACATGATGGGAGTTATAGCTCAGTGACCAAACAGCTGGGGTCCGACCACGAGAACCGGCTCCTGTGAACCCCCCCTCCTGGTATGGACGGAGCAGTGGACGAGCGTGTGCGCTGCGGCTCTGTTCATCTCTGTGCTCAGCTCCACCGCTCACACACAGGACTCCTTGTGATCTGGGGGGTCATAGAGGTTGGACTCACACCTGTTAGTAAGGCCGAGTTCACACTTCAGTTATTGTGAGGCCTCCACAGAGATGTAAGGGAAAGATCTGCACCTCCTCTGGGTTTCTGACCTGCACCTGGTTCTGGCTTATAATACCTGATGGCAATAACCGCAATGTGAACTCGGCCTTACTCCTCCTCCATCCTGTGGATAAGGGGATCACTTTAAATCTTGGCACAGCTCCTTTTAAAGAGGTTCTGTGGTTACAGGAAGGAAGCGGACAACACCTGGGTGGTACCTGATCCTGCAGCCGCTCCGGTTCTCCCAACCGAGCTCAGCTGCAGCCAATCACTGCCTTCTTATTTGTGCTGCTGCAGCCAAGAGCCCAACTGAGGGAACTGGAGCGGCTGCGCAGGATCAGGTACCACCCATGTGTTGTCCGCTTCCTTCCTGACAACCCCATAGTCTAGAGGGTGCAGCTGCACAGATCAGATATCCCTTTAAATGGCAGCTGCTCTTTATAACTAGGTGGTGTATCATGTGACCACATGGTTTGTGGGGGGATGGGCCTATTGGACCAGCTGTTTTCCAGCTCTCTGATCCCCACATGTCGCCCCTGCAGTGACCTCCAGGGTAGATGTGATCGGCTGCAGTTCTGAATATTATAACCCGGTTCCTATTTTCTTCTCCTCAGTTTCCCCGTATTATCGCACAAAACTGCGCGGCCTCTACACAACGGCCAAGGCTGATGCGGAGGCAGAATGCAAGTAAGTGACGGGCAGGAACTCGCCTCCATAGAGACCACCCTGATCTCTAAACTGCCGCTGCCTTAAAGGCTATGGACACCTTTGGGGGCAATTTTTTTTTATTATTACATTATACAATTTTTCGATTGGTCTTTATTAACAATGTGGAATCCTTTTTTCTGTACAGAGCTGAGAAGCTCTACAAGCTGCCTGTGGATTTGTTTCTCCATTCCGTCATCTGAGGAGCAGACGGACTCCTTATCGCTGCTCTCTGACCTTATAAACTCTCATTATAGCTCAATCCTTACCTTACTGATAAGAATGTGGCTTAAATAAGTGTTTATGACCTCTCAGTAGTTTACAGATAAGGGTAATTAGATGACGGCACAAAGTGAAAGTACCAGTCGCCCAGCTAGACAAGCAGTTAACCCTTTGTGACTGAACCGCTCGATATTTTTAATAAAAATTAAAAATTATTTTTGCCAAAAATAAGTTAAATGCAATCATTAAAAAAAAAAAACTCCAAGGGTGTACATAGCCTTTAAGACCTCATTGACCCATCTGTGATGACATCAGTGACAAGATGGTCAGTGGATCGTCCACAAAGGATCAGTGTTTGGTCAGTTTTTTTTGCCCCTCCCCCATGTGACTTCTGTATTTTACGGACATGGCTCAGATGAGCATTTCTTAGCAACGATCCGTAAAACATGGACACCATCACAGACCCATAGATTGTAATCGGCGTGAGAGATCCGGAAACACGGGCAAAGATAGGACGTGCTTCCGTGAGGCAACCACTGCGCCACGGACTGGCGAAATTCACTGACATGTGCGGTCCGTGACTCACTGAGAATTTTATACCCTCCGGATAGGTCATCAGTATCTGATCGGTGGGGGCCCAACACCCGGGAACCCCGCAGCTGTTTGAGAAGGCAGCAGCTCCTGAGGGCGCCGCGGCGTTCTTGCTGCTTTTCCGAGGTCAAGTGACGTCTTGTTCATTGGTCACGTGACCTAGGAGCAGCTCACCCTCCTGAAGTGAATGGGGCTGAGCGTAATACCAAGCACAACCACTATACAATGTACGGCGCTGTGCTTGGTGAGCTGAGAGAAGGCTGCAGCGCTCATAGGAGGACCGGTGCCTTCTCAAACAGCTGATCGGCAGGGGTCCCGGGTGTCAGACCCCACTGATCAGATGCTGATGACCTGTCCAGGAGATAAGTCATCAGTAGTAAAATCCTAGAAACCCCTTTAATACGTCAGTCTGTCCCTGTGACCCGGCGCTGACTCGCTGCTTTCTCCTCCCCCAGCATTCTGCGCAGATCACTAGATAAAATCGCTGAGATCAAGTCCTTGTTAGAGGAGAGACGGATCGGTGAGTATAATAACTGGATCCACCTCTGCTCCAGTCAGTGACCTGCAGAGCTGCGTGCCCTGTGTTTGGTTTACACGTCTCCTCTCTCTGCGCAGCTGCTAAGATCGCCGGCTTGTATCATGACTCCGAGCCGCCCAGGAAGACCATGAGGCGCGGGGTGCTGATGACCCTCCTCCAGCAGTCTGCCATGACCCTGCCACTGTGGATCGGGAAGCCCGGAGAAAAGTGAGTGCCGGCTCTGTGGCCTCTGGGAGAAGGAGACTCAGTCTGTGGTTTGATGGGTTCTGTTTGTCATCTCCCTGCCCAGACCTCCCCCTCTGTGTGGAGCGATCCCAGCATCCAGCGATTACGTGGCCAAACCCGGAGACAAGGTGGCGGCTCGTGTGAAGGCCGTGGACGGTGACGAGCAGTGGATCCTGGCCGAGGTGGTCAGCTACAGCCACGCCGCCAACAAGTGGGTTCCTGACGCAGATGCTCGACTTATGGAAGGACTTCAGGGACTGCCTGGGAGTTACTCACCGCTCTGCTCTCTCTTCTAGGTATGAGGTGGATGACATTGACGAGGAGGGAAAGGAGTAAGTATGACATGACCCCCAACACGTGGAACTATACTCCAGTCACATCCAGAGCTGCAATCACAATCCTGCTTCTTCATTATACTCGGGGAGAGGAGAGGTTATGCTGCGAGGGTTAACAGGAACCAGAATAGTGAATGCAGCTCTGGCTGTGACTGGAGTCTGACATGATGCAGCTCCCGGCCTGTGGAGTTAATCACCTCATCCGATTTTTCTCGTGCCTTCTTCAGACGTCACACGCTCAGTCGCAGGAGGATCATCCCGCTGCCCCAGTGGAAAGCCAACCCTGAAACCGACCCGGAGGCGCTATTCCAGAAGGATCAGCTAGTGCTGGCGCTGTACCCGCAGACAACCTGCTTCTACCGAGCTCTGATCCACACCCCCCCACAGCGGGTGAGTACATGACACATCGGAACCAAGAGAGGGGGGAAAGTGGGGGCTGCCCGGGAGGACTCGGGGTGCCGCTGTAATATGGCTGACTATGAGCGGTACGGGGGGCACACACATAAATAGGCTGATTGGGGGGAGATTCGGGGCACAGGCCAGGTTTCGGTTTTTGGAAGGCTGTTCACTCTGACGCCCTCCTTCCTGTATCTCAGCCCCAGGACGATTACTCGGTGCTGTTTGAAGACACGTCCTATGCTGACGGATACTCTCCTCCCCTCAACGTCGCCCAGAGATATGTGGTGGCCTGCAAGGAGCCGAAGAAGAAATGAAGACGACGAGATCTGGAGAGAATGGGGCTCGGTGCAGTCAGTGCCCGCGGGGTAGGATCGGGGCCTCTGCAGGGAGCTTTATTATTTTTTTTAATGCCATTAAAGGGGTTTCATATTGATGACTTATCCTCAGGATGGATTGGTGGGTCTGGCGCCTCCGCTGCCCCCTGTTCATTACACTGAGCGTTGTCTCAGGAGTATAACGACAAGTACTCGCTCCGTTCTCTTGAATGAAGCAAATACGTGTAATTACACTATACCGCCACTACAGCGGAGACGACACGTCGTGTAATGAAGAGGAAGCGCCGTTCGCTGCATCCATATAAAACCCCTTTAAATCCTTATTCCAGTGATTTGTTGTAAGAACAGTTGCTTGCCTTTCCTTTTCCATAGGGGGCGCTGTTCCTGATGTTCACACATGACTATTTCATTACTGAAGCAAATAAAAAAAATCACAAAATGACAGCGCTGTGGTCTGCGGCAGTGTGTGGGTATTAATGTCAGAGGGGGAAGTGTTAATGTCAGTAGTGAGCTCCCCCTAGTGGTGGCTGCAGGCAGCGCAGTGTTCTTGTATTAGGCTTCTTTCACACGCCTGTATTTTGTTTCCGTTCCGTGTTTTTTTTTTTGTGGACCGTATGTGGAACTATTCATTTCAATGGGACCGCAATAAAAATGGAAGGTCTTCCCTGTGCATTCCATTTCCGTATTTCAGTTCCACAAAAAAGATAGAACATGTCCTATTCTTGTCCGTTTTGCTGACTAGGATAGGCATTGTTACAATGGATCCACAAAAACTGATGCCATACCGAATGTTATCCGTTTTTTTTTTGCGCAAAATGCATACGGTCGTCTGAATGAAGCCTTAGTTAATCTGAGATGTCGGCAGGAGACGTGCGGACTGTGCGCTGATCCACGCTCTGTGTGCGGAAGTTTCCATACTTTTATTCTATCCACAGATAAATATAATAAAAATCAGAATAAATAACCCCCGTCCCGTCCATCACTGGTCGCCAGCTGCTATGAGACTACAACTCCCAGCATGCCCAGACAGTAGTAAAGCTGCAGGTTGGAGTCTGCTGTTCTTGCTCCTCACATACAGAATACTACACACTCGCTGGCCGTGCACGCCCTCTGATGGGTGTAATAGTCTTCCACAATCCTCGCTGCCTGGTGTCCTCCAGCACGGCAGGGGTCAGCTGTGCAGCTCGTCCACCCAGTGTCCCTGCAGAGAATGAGAAGGGTTAATATCCAGGTTACGGCAGAGCGATGGCTGGATGTTACCAGGTCTACTCCACCTGCGTCTGTGACATCTCCTCCAGGTCCCCGTAGCAGCCCTTCTTATATCGGATCAGGTCTCCCCAAAGCACAGAATTCCCACAGCTGCAAGACAGGAGGGGGTCAGAGGTCAGACAGCGGCAAGACCCCCGGGGGGGTCCGGGTCGTCTGTATGAGGCTGGAATCTGTGGTGAAGATTTCTGCAGACTTATCAAACTTGTGTAAAGTAGAACAGGCCCAGTTGCCCATAGCAACCAATCAGATTCCACCTGTCATCTTTCACAGCTCCTTTGGAAAATGAAAGGAGGCATCTGATTGGTTGCTATGGGCACCTCAGCCAGTTCTACTTCACACCATAAATAGATAAATCTCCCCCTTTGGGTTTTGATTTTTCAGTATTATCAAAGTCTTTGCTTGCTGTCAGTAAACGCAAACATACTTCAGAGGCTGAACATCCGTCCTGACCCAATACTTCTCACAGCTGAGGGTTTGTTACAGTTGTGTCCAGCCTAACTAATCCTCTGATCAGCACAAATCTCTCGCCTGTCACAACGTATCAGTGCAGATCTAGACTGGAAACAACTGTAACAAACCCTCCCCTGTGTCAGCAGCGTCATCCTCTCCGCAGTGGTGGCATCATGGCTGACCTGGGGCACGGACCCTCCACAGGAATCAGGTGGTCCGGCTCATTTTGGAGGAAGAGTTTGGCCAGACATAAGATGTGCGCGGTGAGGGAGCAGCCGGGGTGGAAGCAGTGGAGAGCGTCCTCCTTACTCTGTACGGGAAGAAGAAGAGACGCCGGTTATTACCTGCCCCACCCTGGGAACACTACAACCCCCATCATGCCCTGACACCCACCTGCAGCTTGTCATAGCAGACCCTGCACCGCTGGGAGGCGCTCTGGAGCTGGACGCCTCTTTCCTCATCCACACCTTTCTCCCCTTGTGCCTTGGCGAGCGGCTTGGCGCGCACTTGCCCGTACGCCAGCGGCATGTGCAGCGGGGGCTGGAGGAGGGGCGGCAGCTCTCGGTGGTATTCCTGTCTGAGCCAGCGCAGGGTGAGGGGCAGGCGATTCCAGGGGGCCACCCTCAGCATGTGGTAGAGGACCATGAGGTGGAAGTCGAAGCTGGATTGTTTCTTTGTCTTCCGTGGCACGTGGGTGAGCCGGCGGGAGACATGTGGGTGCTGCCAGGCCCACTCAAACTGAGGAGAGAGGGCACGTTACATCCAGAGCTGAACTCATAATTCTTATACTCCAAATCACCTCCAGCACTATACTCTGAACTGTTATCCTCCAGTCACCTCCAGAGCTGCCCTCACACTGTTACCCTCCACAGCTGCCCTCACACTGTTACCCTCCACAGCTGCCCTCACACTGTTACCCTCCACAGCTGCCCTCACACTGTTACCCTCCACAGCTGCCCTCACACTGTTACCCTCCACAGCTGCCCTCACACTGTTATCCTCCAGTCACCTCCAGAGCTGCACTCACTTCTGCTAGCTTCTTGGCTACACAGCAACTGTATGAATTCTACCATAGACACAGGTTAGTAACTCTGCTTTCTTACCCGTAAGGCTGCGATATCACTGGGAAATCCATGGACGATCAGCACCATGTCCCTGCAGGAGGGAAAGGACAAAAAACAGTCAGGCGGATCTCTTATTCTATCTGCACCATCAGGGGCCCCAACCAGAGGAACAAAGGGGCCCACTCAGGGTTTATAAGAGTAGGCACAGACTGTGTTTGCTGCCTAAGTTCAGGATCTCTGCTTGCTTCCAGCAAATGGAAACATTCTTGTATCCGTCTTCTACACCCCAGACTTCAGGGGAAGAGGTTACAGTTGTACCAGTGTAGACAAACCTCTGGACCCCAGACTGACACACTGTAACAAACCACCAGGACAGGAGATGTGTGCTGCTGATGGACTCACCTCACAGAGTCCTTTATAATGGGTGACATTTTACGGTAGGGGCTCGTTTTCAGGCTCTGATGTACAAAAGGAATTTTCTAATTCACTGACAGCAAGCAGAGATGTTAGAAATGAGACAAAGTATAGAAGAAAGTAGAGCACATTCTGCTCCAAAACACGTCAGATTAAAATCAGATTAAAATCAGCTCATCTGACGCGTTTCGAGTGTAGAATCAGTGGCTACAATAGGACGGATAGTTACCAGGGGCCCCTCCCACTCGTCTTCCAGGCTCCGCCCTTCTGTTTGCCTCCATTGTGCTGCAGGATCCGCCTCTCAGGGTTCACGGTGAAGCCGATGTAGATCCGACCTTTATACTTCGGGTTGGTGCAAAAGAGAAGATACACCCCGAAAAATCCTTCCACCTCCACAACCATCCTGCCGAGAGAGGACACCCCGGGGCGAGAGTCAGAGCCTGTGTACATACACCGCACAGTACCGCTTCTCTCCCGTGTACATACACCGCACAGTACCGCTTCTCTCCCGTGTATATACACCGCACAGTACCGCTTCTCTCCTGTGTATATACACCGCACAGTACCGCTTCTCTCCCGTGTACATACACCGCACAGTACCGCTTCTCTCCCGTGTATATACACCGCACAGTACCGCTCCTCTCCCGTGTACACACACCGCACAGTACCGCTCCTCTCCCGTGTACACACACCGCACAGTACCGCTTCTCTCCCGTGTACATACACCGCACAGTACCGCTTCTCTCCCGTGTACATACACCGCACAGTACCGCTTCTCTCCCGTGTACATACACCGCACAGTACCGCTTCTCTCCCGTGTACATACACTGCACAGTACCGCTTCTCTCCCGTGTATATACACCGCACAGTACCACTTCTCTCCCGTGTATATACACCGCACAGTACCACTTCTCTCCCGTGTATATACACCGCACAGTACCGCTTCTCTCCCGTGTATATACACCGCACAGTACCGCTTCTCTCCCGTGTATATACACCGCACAGTACCACTTCTCTCCCGTGTATATACACCGCACAGTACCGCTTCTCTCCTGTGTATATACACCGCACAGTACCACTTCTCTCCCGTGTATATACACCGCACAGTACCACTTCTCTCCTGTGTATATACACCGCACAGTACCACTTCTCTCCCGTGTATATACACCGCACAGTACCACTTCTCTCCCGTGTACATACACCGCACAGTACCGCTTCTCTCCTGTGTATATACACCGCACAGTACCGCTTCTCTCCCGTGTATATACACCGCACAGTACCACTTCTCTCCCGTGTACATACACCGCACAGTACCACTTCTCTCCCGTGTACATACACCGCACAGTACCGCTTCTCTCCTGTGTATATACACCGCACAGTACCGCTTCTCTCCCGTGTATATACACCGCACAGTACCACTTCTCTCCCGTGTACATACACCGCACAGTACCACTTCTCTCCTGTGTATATACACCGCACAGTACCGCTTCTCTCCTGTGTATATACACCGCACAGTACTGCTCTCCTGTGTATATACACCGCACAGTACCACTTCTCTCCCGTGTATATACACCGCACAGTACCGCTTCTCTCCCGTGTATATACACCGCACAGTACTGCTCTCCTGTGTATATACACCGCACAGTACCACTTCTCTCCCGTGTATATACACCGCACAGTACCGCTTCTCTCCTGTGTACATACACCGCACAGTACTGCTCTCCTGTGTATATACACCGCACAGTACCACTTCTCTCCCGTGTATATACACCGCACAGTACCGCTTCTCTCCCGTGTATATACACCGCCACAGTACCACTTCTCTCCCGTGTACATACACCGCACAGTACCACTTCTCTCCCGTGTATATACACCGCACAGTACCACTTCTCTCCTGTGTATATACACCGCACAGTACCGCTTCTCTCCTGTGTATATACACCGCACAGTACCGCTTCTCTCCTGTGTATATACACCGCACAGTACCGCTTCTCTCCTGTGTATATACACCGCACAGTACCGCTTCTCTCCTGTGTATATACACCGCACAGTACCGCTTCTCTCCCGTGTATATACACCGCACAGTACCACTTCTCTCCCGTGTACATACACCGCACAGTACCACTTCTCTCCCGTGTATATACACCGCACAGTACCGCTTCTCTCCCGTGTATATACACCGCACAGTACCACTTCTCTCCCGTGTACATACACCGCACAGTACCACTTCTCTCCCGTGTATATACACCGCACAGTACCACTTCTCTCCCGTGTATATATACACCGCACAGGACCACTTCTCTCCTGTGTATTGCCCACATATTTACCGGCCTCACCTGTACACAAGCCTCTGCTCTCCTCCACCTCTACGTCACTTCCTGGTTACGGATCTCAGAATTCAAGGCTTACATAGCGACAGACCGTCCTTATAACGCCTGGAACAATTTTTTCTTAATATCAGTAAAATCTACAAGGCGAAGGCTTAGACCACCAGATAAGGTGATATTTTATCCGTTGTTATCTATATCTCCTCGTGAAAATTGCATGAAATCCTGATGAAAATATAGAACTATCAAGTTCACATTTTCAGGCAATATCTTAGTCAGCCCAGATCACTGGTGAGGGGGCTACACAGAAGGAGTTTTTGATTGGCTGACTTTGTATTTGTCTCCGCCTCTTTCTTTACTTTTCGGACGTCTTATTGGATAATATTCCTGTCTGTCACTCCTGTAGGAACATTTTGGAGACTTTGGGACCAACCAGAGGTGGAAGAGCTACGCACTATGCGGTAGTATTTGCGCAGGCGCACTGCTGTCGGTTGTGGTGTCATGGCTGGAGACGGAACGATCAGTGCGGAGACCCTGAAGGAGAAGCTGAGGCGGGAGCTGCAGGCGGAGCATGTGGTGAGGAGCTAGACCAAGTCTTTGTGGGGGGACTACAAGTCTCAGCCATACTTACCACACTCCTCTATCATGTCTGCAGTGGTGTGGCACCATGATGTACTGATTGCACTTAGGGGGTCACCCTCTGCCTGTCACGTGACATGCCCTCTCCCCCATAGAATTCAGTGACCTTGTAACATTTTTCCTTTGAGATATTAGTGCAGTGGGAGGAGCTAAATGTGAACTGAGAATCTGATTGGTCTGCTAATCCTATTCCTCAGGGGAGGGGAGGATGAGTCCCTTACTCTGTGGCTCTGACTATGAACCGGTAATGAGGCTGTGATCACCCCCATAATCTCTCATGGAGCAAGTGGAAATCCAGGCTCTAGAACGGTCCAACATTTTCTTGTGAATTCTGGGCTTTGTAGTGCACCAGAAGTGTATTACTGTCCTCCAATAACCATCACTGACCTCCCACCTCTTGTGTCCTCCAGGAAGTAGAAGACACGTCACCCAATCACTGCTCCACCAGCTTCAAGGTGCTAGTCGTGTCTCCGCAGTTTGAAGGAAAAGCGCTTCTCCAGAGACACAGGTGAGAACTACATACATGACCGTACTGCCCCCTAATTACGTCCTGTATTATACTCCAGAGCTGCACTCACTATTCTGCTGGTGCAGTCACTGTGTACATACATTACTTATCCTGTACTGATTCTGAGTTACATCCTGTATTATACTCCAGAGCTGCACTCACTATTCTGCTGGTGCAGTCACTGTGTACATACATTACTTATCCTGTACTGATCCTGAGTTACATCCTGTATTATACTCCAGAGCTGCACTCACTATTCTGCTGGTGCAGTCACTGTGTACATACATTACTTATCCTGTACTGATCCTGAGTTACATCCTGTATTATACTCCAGAGCTGCACTCGCTATTCTGCTGGTGCAGTCACTGTGTACATACATTACTTATCCTGTACTGATCCTGAGTTACATCCTGTATTATACTCCAGAGCTGCACTCGCTATTCTGCTGGTACAGTCACTGTGTACATACATTACTTATCCTGTACTGATCCTGAGTTACATCCTGTATTATACTCCAGAGCTGCACTCACTATTCTGCTGGTGCAGTCACTGTGTACATACATTACTTATCCTGTACTGATCCTGAGTTATATCCTGTATTATACTCCAGAGCTGCACTCACTATTCTGCTGGTGGAGTCACTGTGTACATGCATTACTTATCCTGTACTAATCCTGAGTTATATCCTGTATTATACTCCAGAGCTGCACTCACTATTCTGCTGGTCACTGTGTACATACATTACTTATCCTGTACTGATCCTGAGTTACATCCTGTATTATACTCCAGAGCTGCACTCACTATTCTGCTGGTGCAGTCACTGTGTACATACATTACTTATCCTGTACTGATCCTGAGTTACATCCTGTATTATACTCCAGAGCTGCACTCACTATTCTGCTGGTGCAGTCACTGTGTACATACATTACTTATCCTGTACTGATCCTGAGTTACATCCTGTATTATACTCCAGAGCTGCACTCACTATTCTGCTGGTGCAGTCACTGTGTACATACATTACTTATCCTGTACTGATCCTGAGTTACATCCTGTATTATACTCCAGAGCTGCACTCACTATTCTGCTGGTGCAGTCACTGTGTACATACATTACTTATCCTGTACTGATCCTGAGTTACATCCTGTATTATACTCCAGAGCTGCACTCACTATTCTGCTGGTGCAGTCACTGTGTACATACATTACTTATCCTGTACTGATCCTGAGTTACATCCTGTATTATACTCCAGAGCTGCACTCACTATTCTGCTGGTGCAGTCACTGTGTACATACATTACTTATCCTGTACTGATCCTGAGTTACATCCTGTATTATACTCCAGAGCTGCACTTCACTATTCTGCTGGTGGAGTCACTGTGTACATACATTACTTATCCTGTACTGTTCCTGAGTTACATCCTGTATTATACTCCAGAGCTGCACTCACTATTCTGCTGGTGCAGTCACTGTGTACATACATTACTTATCCTGTACTGCTCTTGAACTACAACTCCCAGCATGCTTTCCCTGCAGGGCCCGAACGCCCCCCGTCTCCCCCACTGTGTACAGTATGTGACTCTGTGCTGCCCCCTGCAGGCTGGTGAACGGCTGCCTGGCAGAAGAACTGAAGACCATTCACGCCTTTGAACAGAAGACATTGACTCCAGCGCAGTGGGAACAAGAGAAGCAGAAGTGATCGGCCGTTGTTGTGTGGACTGTGGACGATCTGCAGCCTGGGATGAGTGAGCGGCACTTAGAGGGTTAATAATGATGTAAGCATATTACGTTCCGGTGACCCCGATGTCTCCTGGTCCTGAAGGCGTTCCACATGCTGCAGAGGGGCGATTTTTAAACTGGACTTGGTGCAGACGGGTTTTGGATTCTTCTGTAGTCGCTTGATGAAATGTTCCCGGAGCCACCACCAGGGGGAGCTCTCTGTGATGTCTCAGTGGGAGCCATGTGCAGTGAGCTCCCTCTAGTGGTGGCTATGCTAATTGCTGTATGGCGCTGCCAGTTCTTAAAGGGCCCCCTTAGCCCTTATCAATAAACATTCTGGACACGAGCCAGCGATCAATTCACTGTTTATTCTCAGATATTAATGAACATTAACCATGAAAATAAAATTAAAAAATCCAGCAATGAAAGAGTCAACTTCTGATGGGTTCTGGGAAAGCTGGGTGACGGCCAATATGGAGTCCTTACAGCTTCCCCACCTCTGAGCTGACCGATGTGCCTTGCAGGGCCCTGGGAAAGCTGGGTGCCGGTCTGTGCGGGGCCCCTGGGGGCTTCACCCAGCTTTCCCAGGATCAAGAACCTGCCGAATAAAACCCTCTTTCTATCTCCTGTTGGCTTCTGGTTTTGGGGAAGGGGCGGCTCTCGTACCTCAAGTATTATTTACACCTTGCTGTGCCCCCTCTGGGTGGCACAGAGATGGGCAGACGGTTGGGGGAGGGGTTATGACAGGTTTTATTAGACCCGCCCCCTGCGCTGTAACAGGCTATTAGAGGAAGAAGTGACAGGAGGTTAAAGGGGACTCCGGTGATGTCATAGGGGGTGCACAGGAGAGATGTCAATGACTGGGGTCCTCCTTTAACAACGCTGGGGGAGGGCCCGGGGCCCCTGCTAATTGGCCGCCTTCTCCTCCAGCTGGGCGATGCGCTTTTCCTGCTCCGCGACGGTCGCCTTCAGCTGCTTCATCTCCTCCATGAGCTGCTCCAGGGCGGAGTCCTGTGTGGAGGAGGCGGGACCAGGTCAGGGTGTGAACCGTTCCCATTCACTGACAGCAAGCAATGATTGAGCGCCATTTCCTTACCGCACACGCCTTGCTCCCGTCGGAGGACTGGCTGCGTTTGGGCAGCCGCACGTTCAGGATGTTCTTGGTGACCTTCAGTTCTCGGTTCTTGCTCGGGACGTATCCGTCCTTCAGGGAGATGAGCAGCGGCTCCGCGTCTTTACCGGACAACCACTCCTCCGCGCTGAGCGCCGCGTCTGGGCCGATGGTGTCTGGGTAGAGGTCCTCCTGGAACAGGTCAGACTGCGGAGGAGAGGAGTGATAGTCACACCGCCCACTGTGCCCGCCTCATACCCGCGTAATGCCGCCATCTTACCTTCCTGGGCACCGTCATGGCGATCGGTTCACATTTCCTCTCGTGCAGCTTGTAAAATCTAGAACGGAACCACAAGGTCCAGGTGAACTTCCAGGGGTCTCCAGGAGGGGGCGCCCCTCCTCCAGACACTTACCTGGCTATCTCACATTTGTTGACCTCCAGGCCGCGCTTTGGCATGTAGCCCATCCCCCGCTGGGACTCTTTGCTGCTGTACAGGGACAGATAATGGACATACGGGGACTCGTCTGTCACCTCAAAGTAGCGGATGCTGCTGTCCCCCTGGGATGAGACACAAAGATGTGACCCCCTAAGACCCCATCACTGACTGTACCCCATAAAATGCGGAAACATGTCGCCCACCTTCCCGCACACGTAGACGATGCCTGTATCAGGGTCGTAGAAGGGAATGAGAACCCCGCTGCTCGTGTCCAGCTCCTGCAGGGTGAGCGGAGAGTCGAAGGCTTTCTGTAGAGGGGAAAGAAAACGGGGAGGTGAGTGAGGGGTCCGAGGGGAGAGGCCCGTGTGTCACCCATCCGGGTGGTGGACGCTGCGTCTGTGCTTCTAGCATATCTGCAGATCATTGCAGCAAGGTGTGATCCTGCTGGCAGCCAGTAGATGGCAGCAATAGTCCTGGAGAAAACGACCCCGTGTGTTGTACTTTACCCCTGTGGAAGCCACGATGGCCACCTGTGGAGTACGTGGACTCACCGTGTCCCATAAGGCCACTTGTCGCTCGCTCATCCGGCTGAACCCTGTGGTCAGTATCTGATTGTCGGACACAAAGATGGCGCGGACCGGCCGGCTGCCCTCGTGGGGCTTCTCCTTCTCCTGCAGGAAGAGAATAGAGAACTTGCTGTAATCATGGGGCAGTGACCAGGGGTTTGTGCTCTCCTGCCGTCTGCTGGTGTATACTGGTTTGTGCTCTCCTGCCCCCTGCTGGTGTATACTGGTTTGTGCTCTCCTGCCCCCTGCTGGTGTATACTGGTTAGTGCTCTCCTGCCCCCTGCTGGTGTATACTGGTTAGTGCTCTCCTGCCCCCTGCTGGTGTATACTGGTTAGTGCTCTCCTGCCGCCTGCTGGTGTATACTGGTTAGTGCTCTCCTGCCCCCTGCTGGTGTATACTGGTTAGTGCTCTCCTGCCCCCTGCTGGTGTATACTGGTTAGTGCTCTCCTGCCCCCTGCTGGTGTATACTGGTTTGTGCTCTCCTGCCCCCTGCTGGTGTATACTGGTTAGTGCTCTCCTGCCCCCTGCTGGTGTATACTGGTTTGTGCTCTCCTGCCCCCTGCTGGTGTATACTGGTTTGTGCTCTCCTGCCCCCTGCTGGTGTATACTGGTTTGTGCTCTCCTGCCCCCTGCTGGTGTATACTGGTTAGTGCTCTCCTGCCCCCTGCTGGTGTATACTGGTTTGTGCTCTCCTGCCCCCTGCTGGTGTATACTGGTTAGTGCTCTCCTGTCCCCTGCTGGTGTATACTGGTTAGTGCTCTCCTGTCCCCTGCTGGTGTATACTGGTTTGTGCTCTCCTGCTGGTGTATACTGGTTAGTGCTCTCCTGCCCCCTGCTGGTGTATACTGGTTAGTGCTCTCCTGCCCCCCTGCTGGTGTATACTGGTTTGTGCTCTCCTGCCCCCCTGCTGGTGTATACTGGTTAGTGCTCTCCTGCCCCCCTGCTGGTGTATACTGGTTAGTGCTCTCCTGCTGGTGTATACTGGTTTGTGCTCTCCTGCCCCCCTGCTGGTGTATACTGGTTTGTGCTCTCCTGCCCCCCTGCTGGTGTATACTGGTTTGTGCTCTCCTGCTGGTGTCTACTGGTATCTCCTTTACATTCAGACTTTACAGAGATGTTGTAGATTTCTGTGATGACCTCACGCTGTGTTCTGCAGGCGCGATGCTCTGCAGACTCACCGTTATAATGTTCCCGCTTCTGGGCTCTATGATCCGGATCTTCTTGTCTTTGCAGGAGGTGCAGATGAGGGACCCGTTGCGGTTCCAGGCCACGCTGTAGATGAGGTCGGTGTGAGTCTCGTCTATGGAGATGATGGACTGTCCGCAGCCCACGTCCCAGATCAGGACCACGTTATCGCAGCCTGGGGGCGAGAAGCGGAGTTATACAGAACGCTGCTCCCCTCCTCCACACGACCACGTTCACACGGCGCCCGCTTCTTACCTGCGCTTAGCAGCACGTTCTGAGCCGTCGGGTGCCACAGCACGATCCCCACCCTCTTAGTGTGCCCTTCCAGGGTGACGATGGGCTCTGTGAGGGAGCGGGTCAGACCGCCATCCGGAATCTCCCAGACCTGGCGGATAGAGAGGAGTCGTGAGGAGGTGGCGGTATACGTGAGCCGGCGGTACGACACGCTGGAGCATGGCTGCAGTCTTACCATGACGGTGCAGTCCTCGGAGCCGCTGGCGATGACATTGTCGTTGTGTGGGCACCAGTCGATGTCCAGCACTGGAGCCGTGTGTCCACAAACCACAGGCTGTGACTTATCCAGCCGCCCCGTCTGTGAAGAGAGGACACGTGAGGAACGCACTGCGCACATCAGTCCTCTGCAGAGCATCGCTCCGAGCTTGAGGCCCTGCAGCCTGAGCGTACAGGAAGTATGGACTTCAAAACTGACAACCATTGTAGTGAGTCAGAAATGTGCACAGGGTGGTTGTCACTTCCCTTCCCCCTCTCCATACTGTACATGAATCAGCAGGGGGAGACACTGAGCACAACACAAAGCCAATAGAAAATCAGTGCGCAGATGCTGAGACGTCTGAGGAGCGGTAGTCTGGTATCAGATGCTGAGACGACTGAGGAGCGGTAGTCTGGTATCAGATGCTGCGGTCTGACGCTCAGTGCTAGTGACAGTAGTGATGTGGGTGTTCACACTCGTCCCTCCCATCTCTGTGGTTTGTACGAAGACGCTGTCGTGGTGATCGATCTTCAGGACCAAATAAGGTCACATCTGAGCGGCGGTGTCACCAGCACTTCCCCTGTCACTGCAGATAACGCTCCGGGGGGTGAAGTCACATACACCTAATACCGCCATACAGTGTTATAGATCATACACCTAATACCGCCATACAGTGCTATAGATCAAATACGGGGATCATACCCTAATACCGCCATACATGTGCATATAGATTACAATACCCAACAGGTAATCATACCTAATACCGCCATACAGTGCTATAGATCATACACATAAACCGCCATACAGTTATAGATCGTACACCTAATACCGCCATACAGTTATAGATACACCTAATACCGCCATACAGTGTACCTATAGATCATACACCTAATAGCCATACAGTGCTATAGATCGCATACAACCTAAAATACGCCATACAGTGTTAGCTATATATCATACACCTAATACCGCCATACACACTATAGTGCTATATATCATACATACCTAATACCACATACATAGTGCTATAGATCGTACACACCTAATACCGCCATACAGTGCTGTTAATAGATGCGTACACCTAATACCGCCATACCGCCATACAGTGCTATAGATCGTACACCTAATACGCCATACAGTGCCATTATATACAGATCGTACACCTAATACCGCCATACAGTGTAGATCGTACACCTAATACCGCCATATACCGCTATACATAATATCATATCCACCTAATACCGCCATACAGTGCCATACAGATCGTACACCTAATACCGCCATTTACAGTGCATAAGATCGTACACCTAATACCGCCATACAGTGCTATAGATCGTACACCTAATACCGCCATACAGTGCTATAGATCGTACACCTAATACCGCCATACAGTGCTATATATCGTACACCTAATACCGCCATACAGTGCTATAGATCGTACACCTAATACCGCAATACAGTGCTATAGATCGTACACCTAATACCGCCATACAGCATCTCCCGCCATCATTCACTCTTGGCTCTCCCTATAGTGCCTGTGGACGGTATATCCTCGGGGTTGGGGCCCCTTCCTCTTACGGCCAATCTGTCACATATAGACAGGGAGGTACAGTATATAGCTATATACCGCTCTAGTGGGCGCCCAGGACTGCTTCACGCCTACGTGTTTGTTATGTAAGTGGCAGAAGGGGTTAAATCGTCATCCTCCGCTCCTCAGCCTTCATGCCGGTCATAAGACGCTCACATCCCCCCGCAGACAGCGGGCATGTCACGGGGACACACAGGGGCCATTGTGTGCCGCTATCGCTGTGATCCGCCTGTATCTGCCCTGTCAGTGCCCTCCTCACCCTGAGGCTCAGGTATCCGGGCACAACGTACACCGCGTTTACTGATCTGTACCGCGGCGCCATTTCTCCCCATCTGAAGCATCACCTCGTTATACCAGCCACTGGCGCACACCGCGGTGTCGCCATATCTGCCAGTGATGTCACCTGTGGGGCCCAACAGATGTCATGTGACACAGTAATGACATCACTGCATGAAGGAGTAGTGAGATGAGGTCATAGGGCGGCCTCCTACTGGTGCCCCTTTTTCCACCCCAGTTCTGTGCCCGGTGTGGCGGCCTCGTCGTGTGCAGTGGGTGGCGTCGCGCTGAGATCTATATGTACATATATGTCTATGGCGCCGTCCGCGGCCTTTTCACCTGCATCAGCTCTCTCCACTTCCTATGACAAAAAACCACAACATCCGGAGCACAGCGAACGATTACAGCTCTGCAGGCACTTCTGTAAAATGAATGCGCCCTCTGCACATCCGTTCGTCACCCACCTTGGAGAGGGGCAAGACCAAGAAGGCGCCTCCGCCGCTGGCCTCCACCACGATGGCCAAGAACTTGGGGTTGACGGAGCAGAAGTTGCTGTCCCATGTGTTCTGGGACACCCGGATGTCGTCGTAGCACTGGTCGGTCTTCACCGGCTGCCCGAAGACGTGGCGGAATTTACTGCTGCGGACGACCTTCCTGCTCATGATGAGGCCTGGGGAATGGGGAGAATAGTGGTGACGGTGGGGGGCACAGAAGACGGGGGCACACATAATGACGCAGGGTAACGGTTGAATCCTGGTGCCAGAGGAGGCCGAGTAAAGGACGTAGTGATCATCATCCCATTATACTGAGTTACTGGTGATCTGAGGCTACTGCAGCCTGGCGGGGTCGGCAGATAGAAGACAAAGCCCCAAAATGATGTGCCACAAACCCCCCCTCGACCTCGACCCAAAATGACCAAGAAGCTGCTTCTGCTCTGTCTGTGCCAGCTCTGCGTCCGGGGTCTCACCTGAGGGAGCGGGTGCTGTGGAGGGTGATGCTATATCTGGGGTCTCACCTGAGGGAGCGGGTGCTGTGGAGGGTGATGCTATATCTGGGGTCTCACCTGAGGGAGCGGGTGCTGTGGAGGGTGATGCTATATCTGGGGTCTCACCTGAGGGAGCGGTGTGGGGTGCTGTGGAGCTCGGGGGTCTCACCTGAGGGAGCAGTGCGGGTGCTGTGGAGGGTGATGCTATATCTGGGGTCTCACCTGAGGGAGCAGTGCGGGTGCTGTGGAGGGTGATGCTATATCTGGGGTCTCACCTGAGGGAGCGGTGCGGGTGCTGTGGAGGGTGATGCTATATCTGGGGTCTCACCTGAGGGAGGCGGGTGCTGTGGAGGGTGATGCTATATCCGGGGTCTCACCTGAGGGAGCAGTGCGGGTGCTGTGGAGGGTGATGCTATATCTGGGGTCTCACCTGAGGGAGCGGTGCGGGTGCTGTGGAGTTCCGGGGTCTCACCTGCGGGTGCGGTGCGGGTGCTGTGGAGGGTGATGCTATATCTGGGGTCTCACCTGAGGGAGCGGTGCGGGTGCCTGTGGAGGGTGATGCTATATCTGGGGTCTCACCTGAGGGAGCGGTGCGGGGTGCTGTGGAGTTCCGGGGTCTCACCTGCGGGTGCGGTGCGGGTGCTGTGGAGGGAGATGCTATATCCGGGGTCTCACCTGAGGGAGCAGTGCGGGTGCTGTGGAGTTCCGGGGTCTCACCTGCGGGTGCGGTGCGGGTGCTGTGGAGGGAGATGCTATATCGGGGGTCTCACCTGAGGGAGCGGTGCGGGTGCTGTGGAGGGAGATGCTATATCGGGGGTCTCACCTGAGGGAGCGGTGCGGGTGCTGTGGAGGGTGATGCTATACCCGGGGTCTCACCTGAGGAAGCGGTGCGGGGTGCTGTGGAGCTCGGGGGTCTCACCTGCGGGTGCGGTGTGGGTGCTGTGGAGGGGTGATGCTATACCCGGGGTCTCACCTGAGGAAGCGGTGCGGGGTGCTGTGGAGCTCGGGGGTCTCACCTGCGGTGCGGTGCAGGTGCTGTGGAGGGTGATGCTATATCTGTTGGTCTCACCTGAGGGAGCGGTGCGGGTGCTGTGGAGGGTGATGCTATATCTGGGGTCTCACCTGAGGGAGCGGTGCGGGTGCGGTGGAGGGTGATGCTATATCGGGGGTCTCACCTGAGGGAGCGGTGCGGGGTGCTGTGGAGGCTCGGGGGTCTCACCTGCGGGTGCGGTGCGGGTGCTGTGGAGGGTGATGCTATATCTGGGGTCTCACCTGAGGGAGCGGTGCGGGGTGCTGTGGAGCTCGGGGGTCTCACCTGCGGGTGCGGTGCGGGTGCTGTGGAGGGTGATGCTCGGTGTCAGCTGCTTGCAGTCTGCATCAAACTTCTGCTTTTTACAAGAATATTCTGCAAGACAGGAGGAGGAGGAGGGCAGGAAGCGGAGGGGGGGTCTCGTCTTCCTCCTCTGCAGAGGAGGGCAGGACATGGTTAATGAAGAGTCTCAGGCCTGCAGCAAATTGAGGGTTAACACGTGTCCATATCCTAAAATGTGACCGACATCACGGGGTTAATGGGGCCCCCACATTACTGTTGGGAGATGATGAATGGATGATGGCGCCATCCAGAATGTGCCCTCACATATGGCAAAGGTTGTGCCAGGGCTTGTACCCCATCCTGACACTGGGGAGGGAATCCTCAGCATCTGCTGGAAGCCGGGCTGTAGATGGTCAGCTCTGTGGTCAGGCAGAGCCCTGGGTGTGACACTGGCAGCTGACTGGACATGGCACCCTGCGGAGCGTCGTCTAGTGCCCCTTCTCACTGGGGTGTGCCCACGGGCGTCCAGTACAGGAATCCGGTGTGTGATGACCCTGCACCCCCGCTCCCTTCCTCTGATGTAACGGCCTCATTGCTTCACCCGCATTGTGCCATCCAGATACCACTTCCTGCTGTGTGCACTGTATTCCCCAACTGATTGCCCCAGGCTGTCAGGGTATGCTGGGAGTTGTAGTCTCACAAAACAAGACCTTAGATTACAGAACAGTCGACTGCTTCCTGATAACCGTCCTGCACTATTATAATACACTATGTGTCACTGATATCGGCCGCTCCTCTGATAACGGTCCTGCACTATTATAATACACTATGTGTCACTGATATCCTCCGCTCCTCTGATAACAGTCCTGCACTATTATAATACACTATGTGTCACTGATATCCTCCGCTCCTCTGATAACAGTCCTGCACTATTATAATACACTATGTGTCACTGATATCCTCCGCTCCTCTGATAACCGTCCTGCACTATTATAATACACTATGTGTCACTGATATCCTCCGCTCCTCTGATAACCGTCCTGCACTATTATAATACACTATGTGTCACTGATATCCTCTGCTCCTCTGATAACGGTCCTGCACTATTATAATACACTATGTGTCACTGATATCCTCCGCTCCTCTGATAACCGTCCTGCACTATTATAATACACTATGTGTCACTGATATCGGCCGCTCCTCTGATAACCGTCCTGCACTATTATAATACATTATGTGTCACTGATATCCTCCGCTCCTCTGATAACGGTCCTGCACTATTATAATAAACTATGTGTCACTGATATCCTCCGCTCCTCTGATAACCGTCCTGCACTATTATAATAAACTATGTGTCACTGATATCCTCCGCTCCTCTGATAACCGTCCTGCACTATTATAATACACTATGTGTCACTGATATCGGCCGCTCCTCTGATAACCGTCCTGCACTATTATAATACACTATGTGTCACTGATATCCTCCGCTCCTCTGATAACCGTCCTGCACTATTATAATACACTATGTGTCACTGATATCCTCCGCTCCTCTGATAACGGTCCTGCACTATTGTAATACATTATGTGTCACTGATATCGGCCGCTCCTCTGATAACCGTCCTGCACTATTATAAATACACTATGTGTCACTGATATCGGCCGCTCCTCTGATAACCGTCCTGCACTATTATAATACACTATGTTGTCGCTGAATATCGGCCGCTCCTCTGATAACCGTCCTGCACTATTATAATACACTATGTGTCACTAATATCGGCCGCTCCTCTGATAACCGTCCTGCACTATTATAATACACTATGTGTCACTGATATCCTCCGCTCCTCTGATAACCGTCCTGCACTATTATAATACACTATGTGTCACTGATATCCTCCGCTCCTCTGATAACGGTCCTGCACTATTATAATACACTATGTGTCGCTGATATCCTCCGCTCCTCTGATAACCGTCCTCACTATTATAATACATTATGTGTCGCTGATATCGGCCGCTCCTCTGATAACCGTCCTGCACTATTATAATACACTATGTGTCGCTGATATCCCTCTGCTCCTCTGATAACCGTCCTGCACTATTATAATACCACTATGTGTCGCTGATATCCTCTGCTCCTCTGATAACCGTCCTGCACTATTATAATACACTATGTGTCACTGATATCCTCCGCTCCTCTGATAATGGTCCTGCACTATTATAATACACTATGTGTCGCTGATATCGGCCGCTCCTCTGATAATGGTCCTGCACTATTATAATACACTATGTGTCACTGATATCCTCCGCTCCTCTGATAACCGTCCTGCACTATTATAATACACTATGTGTCACTGATATCGGCCGCTCCTCTGATAACGGTCCTGCACTATTATAATACACTATGTGTCGCTGATATCGGCCGCTCCTCTGATATCGGTCCTGCACTATTATAATACACTATGTGTCACTGATATCGGCCGCTCCTCTGATAACGGTCCTGCATATTATAATACATTATGTGTCACTGATATCCTCCGCTCCTCTGATAACGGTCCTGCACTATTATAATACACTATGTGTCGCTGATATCCTCCGCTCCTCTGATAACGGTCCTGCACTATTATAATACACTATGTGTCACTGATATCCTCGCTCCTCTGATAACCGTGCTCACTATTATAATACACTATGTGTCACTGATATCCTCCGCTCCTCTGACAACCGTCCTGCACTATTATAATACACTATGTGTCACTGATATCCTCCGCTCCTCTGATAACCGTCCTGCACTATTATAATACATTATGTGTCACTGATATCGGCCGCTCCTCTGATAACCGTCTGCACTATTATAATACACTATGTGTCACTGAATATCAGCCGCTCCTCTGATAATGGTCCTGCACTATTATAATACACTATGTGTCACTGATATCCTCCGCTCCTCTGATAACCGTCCTGCACTATTATAATACACTATGTGTCACTGATATCGGCCGCTCCTCTGATAACGGTCCTGCACTATTATAATACACTATGTGTCGCTGATATCGGCCGCTCCTCTGATATCGGTCCTGCAGTATTATAATACACTATGTGTCACTGATAATCGGCCGCTCCTCTGATAACGGTCCTGCACTATTATAATACATTATGTGTCACTGATATCCTCCGCTCCTCTGATAACGGTCCCTGCACTATTATAATACACTATGTGTCGCTGATATCCTCCGCTCCTCTGATAACGGTCCTGCACTATTATAATACACTATTGTGTCACTGATATCCTCCGCTCCTCTGATAACCGTGCTCACTATTATAATACACCTATGTGTCACTGATATCCTCGCTCCTCTGACAACCGTCCTGCACTATTATAATACACTATGTGTCACTGATATCCTCCGCTCCTCTGATACCGTCCTGCACTATTATAATACATTATGTGTCACTGATATCGGCCGCTCCTCTGATAACCGTCCTGCACTATTATAATACACTATGTGTCACTGATATCCTCCGCTCCTCTGATAACGGTCCTGCACTATTATAATACACTATGTGTCGCTGATATCGGCCGCTCCTCTGATATCGGTCTGCACTATTATAATACACTATGTGTCACTGATATCGGCCGCTCCTCTGATAACGGTCCTGCACTATTATATTACACTATGTGTCACTGATATCGGCCGCTCCTCTGATAACGGTCCTGCACTATTATAATACATTATGTGTCACTGATATCCTCCGCTCCTCTGATAACGGTCCTGCACTATTATAATACACTATGTGTCGCTGATATCCTCCGCTCCTCTGATAACGGTCCTGCACTATTATAATACACTATGTGTCGCTGATATCGGCCGCTCCTCTGATATCGGTCTTGCACTATTATAATACACTATGTGTCACTGATATCGGCCGCTCCTCTGATAACGGTCCTGCACTATTATATTACACTATGTGTCACTGATATCGGCCGCTCCTCTGATAACGGTCCTGCACTATTATAATACATTATGTGTCACTGATATCCTCCGCTCCTCTGATAACGGTCCTGCACTATTATAATACACTATGTGTCGCTGATATCCTCCGCTCCTCTGATAACGGTCCTGCACTATTATAATACACTATGTGTCACTGATATCCTCCGCTCCTCTGATAACCGTGCTCACTATTATAATACACTATGTGTCACTGATATCCTCCGCTCCTCTGACAACCGTCCTGCACTATTATAATACACTATGTGTCACTGATATCCTCCGCTCCTCTGATAACCGTCCTGCACTATTATAATACATTATGTGTCACTGATATCGGCCGCTCCTCTGATAACCGTCCTGCACTATTATAATACACTATGTGTCACTGATATCCTCCGCTCCTCTGATAACCGTCCCTGCCACTATTATAATACACTATGTGTCACTGATATCATCCGCTCCTCTGATAACCTCCTGCACTATTATAATACACTATGTGTCGCTGATATCGGCCGCTCCTCTGATAACCGTCCTGCACTATTATAATACACTATGTGTCACTGATATCGGCCGCTCCTCTGATAACCGTCCTGCACTATTATAATACACTATGTGTCACTGATATCGGCCGCTCCTCTGATAACCGTCCTGCACTATTATAATACACTATGTGTCACTGATATCGGCCGCTCCTCTGATAACCGTCCTGCACTATTATAATACATTATGTGTCACTGATATCGGCCGCTCCTCTGATAACCTCCTGCACTATTATAATACACATGTGTCACTGATATCCTCCGCTCCTCTGATAACCGTCCTGCACTATTATAATACACTATGTGTCACTGATATCCTCCGCTCCTCTGATAACCGTCCTCACTATTATAATACACTATGTGTCACTGATATCCTCCGCTCCTCTGATAACGGTCCTACACTATTATAATACATTATGTGTCACTGATATCGGCTGCTCCTCTGATAAACGTCCTCACTATTATAATACATTATGTGTCACTGGATATCGGCCGCTCCTCTGATAACGGTCCTCACTATTATAATACACTATGTGTCACTGATATCGGCCGCTCCTCTGATAACAGTCCTGCACTATTATAATACACTATGTGTCACTGATATCGGCCGCTCCTCTGATAACCGTCCTGCACTATTATAATACATTATGTGTCACTGATATCCTCCGCTCCTCTGATAACCGTCCTGCACTATTATAATACATTATGTGTCACTGATATCGGCCGCTCCTCTGATAACGGTCCTGCACTATTATAATACACTATGTGTCACTGATATCGGCCGCTCCTCTGATAACCGTCCTGCACTATTATAATACACTATGTGTCGCTGATATCGGCCGCTCCTCTGATAACCGTCCTGCACTATTATAATACACTATGTGTCGCTGATATCGGCCGCTCCTCTGATAACCGTCCTCACTATTATAAAACATTATGTGTCACTGATATCCTCCGCTCCTCTGATAACCGTCCTGCACTATTATAATACACTATGTGTCACTGATATCGGCCGCTCCTCTGATAACCGTCCTTGCACTATTATAATACACTATGTGTCACTGATATCGGCCGCTCCTCTGATAACGGTCCTGCACTATTATAATACACTATGTGTCGCTGATATCGGCCGCTCCTCTGCTCAGTGCTGCCATCTATAGGGTTAGCGGCTCTTTAATACGCTATGTCCATATCGACACTGTGCACTTAACAAAAAACTGACAGCTACAGAGCTCCATCTGCTGGTTTTCCATAGATACTGCAGGCTCCTGACATTCCGGCTTTCTTACAGTTAGTCTGGTAAGTTGTGTATCTAATCCTATCCTGTGTGATACAGTCTGCTGAGCCGTGTATCTAATCCTATCCTGTGTGATACATCCTGCTGAGCTGTGTATCTAATCCTATCCTGTGTGATACAGTCTGCTGAGCCGTGTATCTAATCCTATCCTGTGTGATACTGTCTGCTGAGCTGGGTATCTAATCCTATCATGTGTGATACTGTCTGCTGAGCCGTGTATCTAATCCTATCCTGTGTGATACTGTCTGCAGAGCTGTGTATCTAATCCTATAATGTGTGATACTGTCTGCTGAGCCGTGTATCTAATCCTATCCTGTGTGATACTGTCTGCTGAGCCATGTATCTAATCCTATTCTGTGTGATACTGTCTGCTGAGCTGTGTATCTCATCCTATCCTGTGTGATACTGTCTGCTGAGCTGTGTATCTAATCCTATTCTGTGTGATACTGTCTGCTGAGCTGTGTATCTAATCCTATTCTGTGTGATAGTGTCTGCTGAGCTGTGTATCTAATCCTATTCTGTGTGATACTGTCTGCTGAGCTGTGTATATAATCCTATTCTGTGTGATACGCGCGCTTCCAGTGTTGCTCCTGCTCCCCCGTGTGGCGATCAAAGGATCCGGAGCGTGCCTGCAGCAGCCCCTGTCATAGTGAATGGCCGGAGGCTGCATAGACTTTCCTTCTGTGCTAATGCATTGAAGTCTATGATATAAGCAGATGATTACTTTCCATAGGGAACTATAAAAAGTGGTAAAAAAAATAAATAAAGTTTAAAAAAAAATTAAAAAGACCTAAAAGTTCAACTCACCCCCTTTTCCCGAAAATAAAAATAAAAAATTTAAAAAATACACATCATGGGTATCGCTGTGTGCGAAATATAAAAATGTCTTTCCCATATGGAAAAAAGCGTCAAAGTGGCCATTTTTTGTCGCTTTTTTTTAAAAAAAATTATAAATTAAATAGAAAGCAATCAAAAAGTCATACACACCCTAGAATGGTATTAATAAAAAGATCAGATCTCCCTGCAAAAAATGAGCCCCCATACAGCTCCGTACACATAAATGCCAAAAAGTTATAGGGGTGAAGATATGGCGACGAAAAAATTTTTTTTTCCAACTTTATAATTTTATCACTATCAAAACGCAAGAAAAACTATACATGTATAGATATCGACGGATTCGTACTGACCAGTAGAATGAAAGTAACTAATCAGTTTTAATGAACATCGAACATCGTAAATAAAAAAAACCCGTAAAACTGTGGCGGAATTGCGGTTTTTTTTGCAACTTCACCCGCTTTCCACTACACCATATACAATATTAAATGGGCATTGGAAAGTACAACTTTTCCCGCAAAAAACAAGCCCTCATACAGCTATGTGAATGGAAAAATAAAAAAGTTACGGCTGTGTGAAGGCAAGGAGTGCAAAACGAAAACGGGAAAAAAAAAAAAAAAACCCTCCGCGGTAGAAAAAGTTAAAACCAGTCCGCCAACTTCCAGCATCCCGAATGTTCCATAGAGCCGCCTACCAGGATGCATCATCAGTTACCAGGCAGATTACAGCATCTACAGCCCACCAATCAGGAGTGGAAGAAGAACAAGCCTTGTTGTTGACCACTGAGCCCATTCTGGATCCAGTCCGTAACATTTCAGAGCCTGCACCCGAGGGGGAGATAAAAGACCTCCTAGAGCTGGACTATCTCAAACCCAATGTACTTAGTTGGTGCCGGTTGCACGAATCTTCTTTCTTCAGTATTCCTGACTGTGTCGGGGACGCCACAGTTAAAGTATGGGAGAGTGTAGTGCATTGGACCAGGGGTACTGTGAAGGCTGGAAATTTGTGGACAATTGCCCCTATTTCCCCTATACAAAGTCTTCAACTCCTTACTTTGTTTCACTTTAAAGGGTTAACTTGCATTGACTTGATGGACATGTCTTATTTTAACCGTACTATGTATTACTATTATGTATACTGTTTAATGCTGTGTAACTACATTTATATATATGTATATATACATATATATATATCTTATACTATGAAAGGGTTAATGAATACTGAGAGACTTTTAGGGACTTTCTAACTAATAATAAGAAGCTGGTAATTGTCCGCAGTTACCATAGGTTTTAACAAAGAGCATGTTTTGGAGGGAAAAAGCCGGACGTTGTTTACCACCAAAACCAGTCAGACTGACCTTGTGACTGTCTGCTTTTAGCTCTGTTGTTATGTTTGGAAACTTGTTTTTATCTGGAAAAACTGCTGTGTCATTGCCACTGAGTATCATTGCAGCTCTAATGAAAGTTTATGAGAGACGGAAAGTGTAACATTGTATCTGTTTGTGCTGAGTTTCTCCGCTCCACCCACTAGAAGGGTCTAATTCAGCCAGACACTGTATATAAGGAGAGCAGTCAGAGCCCCTAGGTGTGCTGCAGTTAGGGACCAGTGCTTGGAGAGGAGACTCTACCAGACTATTTAGTGACCAGGATACCAGCCTTCGGAAGATAGAGGGACAGCTAGCTCAGGCCTTTACTCAGCATCAAACCCTTCTTCTGCCAGCGAGGAGACTGGAAAAGCCGGCCCTATACCTCGTCCCAGGGAGGAGACTGGAGAAGCCGGCCCTATACCTCGTCCTAGGGAGGAAACTGGAGAAGCCGGCCCTATGCCTCGTCGTAGGGAGGAAACTGGAGAAGCCAGCCCTATGCCTCGTCCTAGGGAGGAAACTGGAGAAGCCGGCCCTATGCCTCGTCCTAGGGAGTAGACTGGAGAAGCCAGCCCTATGCCTCGTCCTAGGGAGGAGACTGGAGAAGCCAGCCCTATGCCTCGCCCTAGGGAGGAGACTGGAGAAGCCGGCCCTATGCCTCGTCTTAGGGAGGAAACTGGAGAAGCCAGCCCTATGCCTCGTCCTAGGGAGGAGACTGGAGAAGCCAGGCCCTATGCCTTGTGTCAGGGAGGAGACTGGAGAAGCCGACCCTATGCCTTGTCCTAGGGAGGAAACTGGAGAAGCCGGCCCTATGCCTCGTCGTAGGGAGGAAATTGGAGAAGCCGGCCCTATGCCTTGTGTCAGGGAGGAGACTGGAGAAGCCAGCCCTATGCCTCGTGTCAGGGAGGAGACTGGAGAACCCGGCCCTATGCCTCGTGTCAGGGAGGAGACTAGAGAAGCCAGCCCTATGCCTCGTGTCAGGGAGGAGACTGGAGAAGCCGGCCCTATGCCTTGTGTCAGGGAGGAGACTGGAGAAGCCAGCCCTATGCCTCGTGTCAGGGAGGAGACTGGAGAACCCGGCCCTATGCCTCGTGTCAGGGAGGAGACTGGAGAAGCCGGCCCTATGCCTCGTCCCAGGGAGGAGACTGGAGAAGCCAGCCCTATGCCTCGCCTGTATTGTTTTGTACCTGAATTCCTCCAGTAAAGAAGCCACTGGTTACTGCAGACCCTCACCCTCTGGGCCTATTTCCCATGTGGTGACACCTCGACGGTGTCCGGGGGACTCAGCATAGCGTTCGGGCCACCCTAAACCCGCCACTGCAGATAGAGTCTGCTGAGCTATGTTTCTAATTTTATCCTGTTTGATATTGTCTGCTGAGCTGTGTATCTAATCCTATCCTGTGTGATACAGTCTGGGACGTAAAACTGGGGAGAGACCAAGCTGAAACTACAGCACTGGTGACAATGAGCGATCACTGGGGACAGACACATGCTTCTCTCCATCAGGGTCTGAGTGACTGTCCCCAATACTACTCCAACCATCATCCAGTTACCTTTAGGCCCCTTTCACATGTCAGTGAATGACGCACTTGTGCTATGAGTAGCCCCCACAGGCCGCTCACACATCACTGGTTTTCCATACAGTGCGATGACATCATGGTCGCATGCCCTATCTGTCTGATTACGGATCCTTCTGCACATTGTAGTCTATGATTCCGTGAAAACCACGGACAAACACGGATCCTTCACAGATGAACCACTAACCGTGTCCTCAATCTTCCATCTAAAGAACTGCCCGTTATTCTCCTTCCTCCCATTGTACAAAGGGGCACCAACACCAATCGATCCCAGTCTCATCACCACTACCCATGTCCTCCTGGGGGCCATGTGGCCCCTTATAGTTATTCTGCCTGTTTGCCCCTCTTTATGGTCACTGAACCCTGTTACTCTTCCGGTCTAGGACTGCGGCGTCTGGAAGACCCTGCTCAGAATGAGTGATTTGATGAATATACGGTAACAAGAGGGACATGTCTGAACTTCTGCTTCGAGGACTGAGACAAGGACCTGCATTCCCCCCCCCCCTCCTAATGTCAGATAGGTGCAGGTCCCACCTCTGGGACCCACACCTATCTCTAGAATAGATGGAATGAGGACGCACTATGTAAGCATAGTACCAAATATAGGTGAAACTCCCATAGAAATGAATGGAGAGTATGCTGCGCACAGCTCAGGAGCCACAGTAACCCGCAGCGGAATTGGAAAATGTCCGAAAACCCAGAGCATGCTGCGATTTAAAGAAGAAACGCCAAGGGAGCAAGAACGCTAGGAAATTGCCTTGGGCCGCTTTCAGGTTTTGCTGGCGGTTTATGCAGTAACACGCCAGCACCGGAGCATTTTCTTAATTTTTTTTTTGCTCCTGGCGTTTTTTGTCCATTAGGTGGCGCTTTTTGTCTTTCAGTCCCCTTTTCAGCATCACCATGTGCCGGAGCTTTTGGCTTTTTTACATGTCTTTCATAATTGGGGAAAACAAACAGAAAAAACGCAGTTGGCGCAGCCATATAGAAAAAAATCTAATTCATTTGTGTAAAAAAAAAAAACAGCATCTGGCCGTGTTTTTCAGAAACACATGGTTTACACCCTCCCATCCCTCACAGAGGCATCGGTGCCATCGGCTGAGCATGCATACGTAGTGATTGGGGAGAAGGGCTTATCTCCCAACTAACAAAAGAATCAGGCAACTGAATCCAATCTGCCCGATCCTTATCTACCCCATTATCAGCCGGCAGGGGCAAACCGGCCAAACTCGATGAAATGGGTGGGTTCGGTGCACAGCTGCTGTGTATGGCGAGCAGGGGGGCACTTCCTTCATGAAGGGGGATTTATTACACTCAATACACCATCCCTGGCCTTATATTGGTTTCCACTGTTTCTGGTGAGTCATGTGAGACATGTAATACATACATATGCCTGTACTGTGATTGATACATAGGAATAAAGCACTTGCATTTATCTTGTTTGGACACTGGTAATTACATGTGACCATATATACAGTTGAATACGGTACAAACTGTTTATCATGCGTGGCGCCATTGTTATGTTATATTTGGTCACATGGCACTGTAGCCAATCAAGAGACAGCCCTCAGTACTCACCAGTATGTTACCTATAGATGTACTATACCAGTATATTGTTAAATGTGGATAAGGGATGGTGTTTTTCTTGCACTGTCATTTTCCCCCTGTAACTGTAATTCATATTTATATTAATAAAGATTGTCATATTTTTATAGTACGTCAAAGGCTCCATTTTTTGTCTTTGTATAGACATATGTTTTGTTGTTTGCTTCTGGGAGCTGGTACTATCATTTATTACCTAATGAACCAATGTGATGCAGGTGGCGTGGTGGTACCTTGATGAATGATTAGGATATATATGCATTACTGTATATGTATATATTGGGCGCATAACATATATGCAGTTTATACCACGTCATTTTGATACAATTCTGCATGTGGTTGAATTCTCTTTTGTATATAAATGGTAAAACACTGGGTAACTCTGACATAGAAAAGGACCTTAGGAATTTTAGTGAACAGCAAACTAAGCTGTAGAAACCAGTGTCAGACAGCTGCTGCCAAGGCCAATAAGATAATGGGTTGCATCAAAAGAGGCATAGATGGCGGTGATGAGAACATAGTCCTGCCACTTTACACATCACTAGTCAGACCACACATGGAGGACTGTGTACAGTTCTGGGCTCCTGTGAACAAGGCAGACATAGCAGAGCTGGAGAGGGTTCAGAGGAGGGCAACTAAAGTAATAACTGGAATGGGTGGACTACAGGACCCAGAAAGATTATCAAAATTAGGGACGACTGAGGGGAGATGTAATAACTATGTATAAATATATCAGAGGTCAGTACAGAGATCTCTCCCATCATCTATTTATCCCCAGGACTGTGACTGTGACGAGGGGACATCCTCTGCGTCTGGAGGAAAGAAGGTTTGTACATAAACATAGAAGAGGATTCTTTACTGTAAGAGCAGTGAGACTATGGACTCTTTACTGTAAGAGCAGTGAGACTATGGACTCTTTACTGTAAGAGCAGTGAGACTATGGACTCTTTACTGTAAGAGCAGTGAGACTATGGACTCTTTACTGTAGGAGCAGTGAGACTATAGACCCTTTACTGTAAGAGCAGTGAGACTATGGACTCTTTACGGTGACAGCAGTGAGACTATGGACTCTTTATGGTAAGAGCAGTGAGACTATGGAATCTTTATGGTAAGAGCAGTGAGACTATGGACGCTTTACTGTAAGAGCAGTGAGACTATGAGCTCTTTACTGTAAGGGCAGTGAGACTATGAGCTCTTTACTGTAAGAGCAGTGAGACTATGGACTCTATACTGTAAGAGCAGTGAGACTATGGACTCTATACTGTAAGAGCAGTAAGACTAAGGACTCTTTACTGTAAGAGCAGTGAGACTATGGACTCTTTACTGTAAGAGCAGTGAGACTATGGACTCTTTACTGTATGAGCAGTGAGACTATAGACCCTTTACTGTAAGAGCAGTGAGACTATAGACCCTTTACTGTATGAGCAGTGAGACTATAGACCCTTTACTGTAAGAGCAGTGAGACTATGAGCTCTTTACTGTAAGAGCAGTGAGACTATGGACTCTTTACGGTGACAGCAGTGAGACTATGGACTCTTTATGGTAAGAGCAGTGAGACTATGGACTCTTTATGGTAAGAGCAGTGAGACTATGGAATCTTTATGGTAACAGCAGTGAGACTATGGACGCTTTACTGTAAGAGCAGTGAGACTATGGACTCTTTACTGTAAGAGCAGTGAGACTATGGACTCTTTACTGTAAGAGCAGTGAGACTATGGACTCTTTACTGTAAGAGCAGTGAGAGTATGGACTCTTTACTGTAAGAGCAGTGAGACTATGGACTCTTTACGGTAAGAGCAGAGAGACTATGGACTCTTTACTGTAAGAGCAGTGAGACTATGGACTCTTTACGGTAAGAGCAGTGAGACTATGGACTCTTTACGGTAAGAGCAGTGAGACTATGGACTCTTTACTGTAAGAGCAGTGAGACTATGGACTCTTTACGGTAAGAGCAGTGAGACTATGGACTCTTTACTGTAAGAGCAGTGAGACTATGGACTCTTTACGGTAAGAGCAGTGAGACTATGGACTCTTTACGGTAAGAGCAGTGAGACTATGGAACTCTCTGCCTGAGGAGGTGGTGATGATAAGTTCACTATAAGAGATCAGGAGGGGCCTGGATGTATTTCTGGAGGTAATAATATTACAGGTTATAGTTACTAGAGAGGGGTCGTTGATCCAGGGAGTTATTCTGATTAGAGTCGGGAAGGAATTTTTCCCGCTAAAGTGAGGGAAATTGGCTTCTACCTCACAGGGGTTTTTTGCCTTCCTCTGGATCAACTTGTAGGAAAACAGGCTGGATGGACAGAGGGATTTTTTCGGCCTTATAAACTATGTTACTATTTGTGGTCCACAGCACGGACAAGGACCGCACGCATTCGCGCACATAAGCTCTAATGCTGTGAGTTCGCGTTCATTCCGAAAGATACCGCTGTCACAAGGAGGGTATTTCATGGACTGAATTCACTCACTTGAATCGCATGCATAAATTATGTACAGTCCATGAAGGGAATGAGGTTTAGCAACTCACAACATTACCCTTTGCGATGCGTATTGTGAAATCTACATGAAACTGGCAACATTTCTGCAATAAATCCACGCCAAAAAACACACAATGTGGTGCATTTTATTCTGCTGCCTTTTCTGCAATGTGTGAATGTACCCTAATACGTCCCTCATGTCCTTCTAAATCCGACCTGCTGGGATCTTCAAATTCATGGACTGGATATATATGAGGGACAATCATTGCAGATCCGCAAAACATGGACACCGACCATGTGCGTTCCGCATTTTGCGGACAGCACATGGCCAGTACTATAATAGAAATGCCTTTTTTGGCCGTGGCTGCAGACAAGAATAGGACATGTTCTATTTTTTTGCTGGGCTGCGGAACGGAAGTGCGGATGCGGACACGGTGCGCTGTCTGCATATTTTGCGGCCCCATTGAAAATGAATGGGTCAAAATTACGGAACGAATGCGGACCAATTTTGCGGATGTGTGAATGGACCCTTATCTGTACAACTGTTTCCTCCGCCGCTCTTATCAACCACGAAGGAGTCTCATTTTTATATCTTTTCCATAATAGTGATGAGATCGGAGATTCAGGAGACGATGCAAAGAAATATCTATAGGTGGAAATATTAATGGACCAATAGTAGAAAAGAGCCGGGCGTCCGTATTTATAGGATGTGCAGCAGCAATAGATCGGTGTGCGTTACGTGGATTATTTTTTTAGTTTGGCGTATTTGCACATTCTGTTCTTTGTCTTGTTTTCTTGGCATCAGCTCTCCGACCGCTCGGCCCAGATATTCGTAATCAGCAGGAATATATATGAAGATTATTACTTACTGGGTCTTAAAATCCTTTTATATGGACAGAAACATCAGGCAATTATCAGGAGCAAGCTAAACGCCGGATCGGCAGCAGAGGTGAGAGCTGAGTCATGTATCTAATCCTATCCTATGTGATACTGTCTGCTGGGTCATGTATCTAATCCTCTCCTGTGTGATACTGTCTGCTGAGTCATGTATCTAATCCTATCCTATGTGATACTGTCTGCTGAGCTGTGTATCTAATCCTATCCTGTGTGATACTGTATGCTGAGCTGTGTATCTAACCCTATCCTGTGTGATACTGTCTGCTGAGCTGTGTATCTAACCCTATCCTGTGTGATACTGTCTGCTGAGCTGTGTATCTAACCCTATCCTGTGTGATACTGTCTGCTGAGCTGTGTATCTAACCCTATCCTGTGTGATACTGTCTGCTGAGCTGCGTATCTAACCCTATCCTGTGTGATACTGTCTGCTGAGCTGTGTATCTAACCCTATCCTGTGTAGTACTGCCTGCTGAGCTGTGTATCTAATCCTATCATGTGTGATACTGCCTGCTGAGCTGTGTATCTAATCCTATCCTGTGTGATACTGTCTGCTGAGCTGTGTATCTAATTCTATCCTGTGTGATACTGTCTGCTGAGCTGTGTATCTAACCCTATCCTGTGTGATACTGTCTGCTGAGCGGTGTATCTAATCCTATCCTGTGTGATACTGTCTGCTGAGCTGTGTATGGACTCCCATGAGGTGACTGTTTGGCACCAGGACAGCGCCCGCCCTCTGATCCTTCCCTTCGTCCCGTGCCTTCTGCTGTATTCGTCGGTGCGGCCACTCAGACTGCATCCTCCTCTCTGCTATCTCTCAGGTAGGTACGGGGCGCTGTGGTGGCTTTTAGTGCTCAGGTTATTTAGTGAGGGGTCATTTTTTTCTTTAGGGGTATTGTGATCTTTTCTTAGATCCTGTGCTGATGGAACCTGCTGCCCTGTTCATCCAGCGCCTCCTGGTTGTTGTACAGAACTGGACTACAGTGCAGACTGACACCTTGACAGACAGGACTGTAGGATAAAGGGAGGATTAATGGTTGTGAAATCATGAATGTTTGGGAGGAGGGAATGGAAAACAAAAAACAAGGCCCATGCCAGCTTTGCTATCTGTTTATCAGCAGTACGCAGCTGATGGGTTAATGTACCGGCGTCATCACTGAGGATTAAAGGGGTTGTCCCATGAAACGTATTCTACAGTTTTCAAACCAACCCCCTGCATCTGAATCCTTTTGTAATTTCTTGTAATTAAAAATGTATTCAGTATAAAGTATCTGTACAGCGCCACCTGCTGTTAGCTCCTTTTCTTATTTCTTTGCCCTGCTCACTGAGAGGCCGCCTGCAGTTCATGCTAAACTGCTCCTGGCTGGATGGGTTGGCCCTCTGAGCTGGGGGGGCCGCCTCCTGAGCTGTGATAGGGAGATCATGGACACGCCCTCTGAGCTGTGATAGGGAGAGTTGAGACACGCCTCCTGAGCTGTGATAGGGAGATCATGGACACGCCCTCTGAGCTGTGATAGGGAGAGCTGAGACACGCCTCCTGAGCTGTGATAGGGAGATCATGGACACGCCCCCTTAGCTGCAGCAGATAAGACACGCCCCCTTGAGCTGTCAGCTTGATATAAACCTAGCAGAGCAATGAATGGGGAGATCTCTGGATCCATGTGAGGTACAGGGCTGGTTCTGGCTTTGTTAGAAAGAGTCATGTACTATATGATCTCTGATTTTCAATTTTTACATTATTCATGGGAGAACGCCTTTAAGATTCTGCAACATTTCCAGGGGCAGGACTTCTACTTACAACGCTGCTGCAAGAAGAACTGTCGATGCAGCTCTGGATGTTAATAGAGGATATTGTTTGAGGATAACAAAGACACTAAGCTTTCAGGACAAGGAGCGTGTAACCCAAGATCAGCACAAGAGTCCTTACTAGCGCTGGTTAACTCTTTTTTTGCACCGTACAGATTGAGGACCACAAACACCATACTTGTTGCTGTTTGGTTGTTCTTACACCTGAAAGCTTCCCCGATAGACCTGCAGACATGGCCGTCCGCCCCCCGCTGGGAGATGTGAGTGGGTTGCCTATTGTGGGACCCTTTGCAGAAAACTGGGCGAATGTGCAGAAGTTCCAGGCTGGAGATGGAGACGTGCTGATAGTCACCTACCCCAAATCTGGTAAGACTATGGACACTTCTGAATATCATAGGTGTGGAGAGGTTGGGGGCACACCAGGAGACTGAGGGGCCCAGAAGGTTATTGTTTCCATGTCTTGCTGCTTCTCAGGTACCACCTGGATCAGTGAGATTGTAGACTTAATTCTACAGAATGGAGACAAAAAGAAAGCCCAGCGCGGAGCCATTTTCGAGCGGGTGCCCTTTCTGGAGTTTGCGGTGCCTGAAATGCCCACAGGTAGGTGATGCCGATACAGTCACTTCTTTTATAATATAGTCCCTGTATCTTCCAACATCTAACTTGTCGCCTCGTCCTCCTCAGGGACTGAAATGCTTAATGCAATAGACCCACCACGCGTGATCAAATCTCATTTATCAGTGCAAACCCTGCCGAACACCTTCTGGGAAAAGAACTGCAAGGTACTGGATATAATACTACCCACCAGAGACTCAGGTCTAATATTTCCTCCTGTAGGCCCTGGTCTACATCTCTAGAGCTTGGTATATCACTGCTAATAAAGCTATGTCTACTGTTCCTGTCATGTAACAGGCTTATATTTATCTTCTTTGCCGTAGGAATTGGTCCTACATTACTCCAAGGTCCAGGTCCATCTCTTCTTGTAGAATTGGGTCCGCATACTGCATATCCTTCGTGTTTGGTCTCTTGCTTTATGGTTGGGTCCACTTATTGCTCTATTATCAGGTGTCTCATGCTGGGCAGCCCACTATATCTTTGTATATAGGCCAGGTCTAGTTCTCCTCCTGGAGAGCTCGGCTCCTCTTGTTTGACCTCTATCCAGGTCTGTCCTGCTTCGGCTCCTTCAATACAGTAATCTCTGTCATCTCTTTGGCTTTGAGGACAGTTTTACTATGTACTGAAATGTCTCTCGGTGCAGCATTTTCTTATGTCATCTGGACACCATGTATGGATTATCCAGGGCCACTGTCTCCGAAGATGTTGATTATATAGATCTATATATAAAATCTTGTATTGTCTTCTACCCACAGATCATCTACTTGGCTCGAAATCCTAAGGATGTGTTAGTGTCGTATTATCACTTCTACCGCATGGCCGTTGTGCACCCAGATCCGGGGACATTTGATGAGTTTCTACAAAGCTTCATAGAGGGAAAAAGTATGTATGAGAATTATGTAATCTGCTGCTTTATAGGCACAGCTCATGGTGAAAATGTTCTGGTGGTCTTAAAGTGGCCATATACCCTAGATAGCTGTAGGACAAAGACTTGTTTGGCCAGTAGATCTTCCTCCAGATGTCCCACATACATACACACTGAGCTCAATGTGCCAGACTTTCCTATCTCCAGCCTTTGAGCTTACTAGGTGACTCCCACCGTACGGTTTAAACTTTGGAGCTGGTGACATCAGATGTACAGAGGGGGGAAGATGGAGGGGAGTAACGCATGCTGGTAGCAGGGGTGAATTGGCCATAGACCTTACAAGGAAATTTCCAGGTGGGCTGATGCCCAGGGGGCCACCTGGGCCTCCTCACGGCCGACCAGTGGAAGTTTTTGGGGATGTAAATTGTGCTGCTGGCAGTATTTTGTGATGGACTGTGGTATTTGGCTCTGTTGAGGTGGTCTAATGTGCCACAATATGATATTGCTGGCCCTGCCTTCCATCAATTTGGACCCAACTACAAAATGGGCTTCTTTTAGTATTTTTTCCAGGGCCACTTTAAGTTCCCAGTCCACCCCTGACTGGTAGGATACCCTTTTACTGATGTCCTTACTTGCCTTCCCTAGTTGGTTATGGATCATGGAGCGATCACGTCAAGGACTGGTGGAAGATAAGGCAGGAGAGAGACATCCTCTACCTCTTCTATGAGGACATGTTAGAGGTGAGGTGAACATACATTTTATCCACTTATTTTCAGAATTATACAGTAATAGAATAGGCTTATTTGACCAATGTCGTCATAGTTACATAGTTAATACGGTTGATAACAGACATAAGTCCATCAAGTTCAACCAGGGGATCGGTGGAGACGCGAATCCCAGAAGGAAGTGAGACTCAGATTTCTACACATTTTCATGAGCATTAATGTCATTTACTTTCAAGAATTCATCTAAACCCTTTATAAACCCGTCCCCTGTTCCTGCTGTGACCACGTCCGGAGGAAATCTATTCCACAGATTCCCAGCTCTTACAGTTAAGAAGCTCTGACACTTCTGGAGACTTGTCTTTTGAGGGCATTTTACATGGAACAGCTTTTCACCATACTTTTTGTACAGCCCTTTTATATACTAGGTCAGTCCTGTCCCCCCTTAGACATCTCTTCTCAAGACTAACTAATTCTTTTAATCTTTCCTCCCCTGTCCCTCATCAGTTTAGTCGCTCTCCTCTGTACTCTCTCCAGCTCCAGGGCATCCTTTCTATGGACTGGTGCCCAGAACGGAACTGCATATTCCAGATGAGGCCGCACCAACGCTTTGTAAAGTGGTAATATTACATCCCTGCCCCGCGGTCCATGCCTCGTTTACTGCATGACAATACTCTACTAGGCCTTAGAAGCAGCTGATTGACATTGTGCTGTCATTTAATCTATGATCTACAAAGACACCCTCTACATACCTTCTCTACAAGTGACTGTCCAGTGTTACCTCCCCTAGAACATATGATGCACAGAGATTATTACTACCCAGATGCAGAACTTTACATTTATCCACACTGAACCTCATTTGCCAAGTTGATGCCCAATCACTCAGAGGGTCCAAGTCAGCTTGTATTTTATGGACATCTTCCGTAGGCTGCCCAGTACTACATAGTAACATAGTTTATAAGGCCGAAAAAAGACATCTGTCCATCCAGTTCGGCCTGTTTTCCTACAAGTTGATCCAGAGGAAGGCAAAAAACCCCTGTGAGGTAGAAGCCAATTTTCCTCCTTTAGGGGAAAAAAATCCTTCCCGACTCCAATCAGGCATCAGAATAACTCCCTGAATCAACGGCCCCTCTCTAGTAACTATAACCTGTAATATTATTACCCTCCAGAAATACATCCAGGCCCCTCCTGATCTCTTATAGTGAACTTACCATCACCACCTCCTCAGGCAGAGAGCTCCATAGTCTCACTGCTCTTACCGTAAAGAGTCCATAGTCTCACTGCTCTTACAGTAAAGAGTCCATAGTCTCACTGCTCTTACCGTAAAGAGTCCATAGTCTCACTGCTCTTACAGTAAAGAGTCCATAGTCTCACTGCTCTTACAGTAAAGAGTCCATAGTCTCACTGCTCTTACAGTAAAGAGTCCATAGTCTCACTGCTCTTACCGTAAAGAATCCTCTTCTATGTTTGTGTACAAACCTTCTTTCCTCCAGACGCAGAGGAAGTCCCCTCATCACAGTCACATTCCTGGGGATAAATAGATGATGGAACAGATCTCTGTACTGACCCCTGATATATTTATACATAGTTATTAGATCTCCCCTCAGTCGTCTTTTTTCTAAAGTGAATAACCCTAATTTTGATAATCTTTCTGGGTCCTGTAGTCCACCCATTCCAGTTATTACTTTAGTTGCCCTCCTCTGAACCCTCTCCAGCTCTGCTATGTCTGCCTTGTTCACAGGAGCCCAGAACTGTACACAGTCCTCCATGTGTGGTCTGACTAGTGATGTGTAAAATGGCAGGACTATGTTCTCATCACCACCATCTATGCCCCTTTTGATGCAACCCATTATCTTATTGGCCTTGACAGCAGCTGTCTGACGCTGGTTTCTACAGCTTAGTTGGCTGTTCAATAAATTTCCTAGGTCCTTTTCCATGTCAGAGTTACCCAGTGCTTTACCATTTAGTATGTACTGGTGACTTGCATTATTCCTTCCCATATACATAACCTTACATTTGTCAGTGTTAAACCTCATCTGCCACTTCTCTGCCCAAGCCTCCAGTCTATCCAGATCCATCTGTAGCAGTGTACTGTCCTCTGTAGTATATATACAGTATACTGCCCTCTGTAGTATATATACAGTATACTGTCCTCTGTATTATATATACAGTATACTGTCCTCTGTAGTATATATACAGTATACTGTCCTCTGTAGTATATATACTGTATACTGTCCTCTGTAGTATATATACAGTATACTGTCCTCTGTAGTATATATACAGTATACTGTCCTCTGTAGTATATATACAGTATACTGTCCTCTGTAGTATATATACAGTATACTGTCCTCTGTAGTATATATACAGTATACTGTCCTCTGTAGTATATATGCAGTATACTGTCCTCTGTAGTATATATACAGTATACTGTCCTCTTCTGTGTTAATTACTTTACACAGTTTAGTGTCATCTGCAAAAATTGATATTTTACTGTGCAAGCCTTCTACAAGATCATTAATAAATATATTGAAGAGAATAGGGCCCAATACTGACCCTTGTGGTACCCCACTAGTTACAGTGACCCAATCTGAGTATGTACCATTAATAACCACCCTCTGTTTTCTATCACTGAGCCAGTTACTTACCCACATACAGACATTTTCTCCCAGGCCAAGCATTCTCATTTTGTATACTAACCTTTTATGTGGTACTGTGTCAAATGCTTTGGAGAAGTCCATATATACGACATCCATTGATTCGCCGCGGTCCAGTCTAGAACGTACCTCCTCATAGAAACTGATTAAATTGGTTTGACATGACCGATCCCTCATGAAGCCATGCTGATATGGAGTTATTTGCTTATTTTTATTGAGGTCCTCCAAGATAGTATCTCTTAGAAAACCCTCAAACAGTTTACCCACGACAGATTTTAAACTTACCGGCCTATAGTTCCCGGGCTCTGTTTTTGGACCCTTTTTGAATATTGGCACCACATTTGCTAAGCGCCAATCCTGTGGAACACTCCCTGTCAGTATAGAGTCCTTAAATAACAGAAATAAGGGTCTGGCAATGACATTACTTAATTCTCTTAGGATACGGGGGGGTGTGCCATCAGGCCCTGGTGATTTGTCTATTTTAATCTTTTTAAGACGTCGCTGTACTTCTTCCTGGGTCAGACAGGGCACTTTAAGGGGAATTTACTTTTATATTCTGCATTTCATCTGACAGTTTATTTTCCTCAGTGAATACAGTGGAGAAAAAGATATTTAGTAGCTTTGCTTTCTCCACATAGCTTAGTGTCATCTGCAGAAATAGAAATGGTGCTATTAATCCCGTCTTCGTTATCATTAATAAATTAATTAATTAATAGAGGACCCAGCACTGAACCTTTGGGTCACCACTTATAACCCGGGATCATTCTGAATAGGAATCATTGACCACAACTCTCTGGACACAGTCCTTCAGCCAGTTTTCATTGCAGTTACAAACTATACTTTCCAAGCCTATAGACCTTATTTTATGAGGGGTAGTATCAAATGCCTGCGCAAAATCCAAGAACGCTTTATACATTCATTTTTCCCACAACAGAAGTTAAGCTAACTGGTCTATAATTACCAGTAGAGGACCTAGATCCTTTTTTTGAATATTGGCACCACATTTGCACTGTACCAGTCCCTACAGAATCTTCAAAAAATATAAACAGGGGCACAGCAATCACTGAACTCAGCTCTTTAATAACTCTTGGGTGTAATCCATCTGGACCCAGAGGTTTGTTCACATTTACCTTATTTAACTTAGCTTGGACCATATCTACAGTTAGCCAATTGAGTATATTACTGGATGCACTAACAGCCCCAGCACCACTGATATCATCTCCTCTCTTATTTTGTATACACAGAGCTAAAAAAAAAACATTTAGTAACTCTGCCTTTCCTGATCTTCAGTGACTAACCCACTTTATCGTTATGTAGGGGCCCTACCTGCTCAGACCTTGGTTTTTTAGCACTTTATATAAAGTGAGGAAAATACGTATTTGATACACTGGCGATTTTGCAAGTTTTCCCATCTACAACGAATGGAGAGGTCTGTCATTTTTATTGTAGGTACACTTAAACTGTGAGAGACAGAATCTAAAAAAACAAATTCAGAAAATCAGATTGTATGATTTTTAAATAATGAATTTGCATTTTATTGCATGAAATAAGTATTTGATACAATAGAAAAACAGAACTTAATATTTGGTACAGAAACCATTGTTTGCAAGTACAGAGGTCAGACGTTTCCTGTAGTTGTTGACCAAGTTCAAACAGGTGCAATTAATACAAGTAATCAGTGCAGAGTAGGGGGGCTTCTTAAAGAAAAACTAACAGGTCTGTGGGAGCCAGAATTCTTGCCGGATGGTTGGTGATCAAATACTTATTTCATCCAATAAAATGCAAATTAATAATGTAAAAATCATACAATGTGATTTTCTGGATTTTTTTTAGATTCTGTCTCTCAGTTTAAGTGTACCTACAATAAAATGACAGATCTCTCCATTCGTTGTAGATGTGAAAACTTTCAGAATCAGAAAGGTCTGAGCAGGTATGTCCCCTACATGTACGATAAAAATTACAAATCTCTCCTTTCTTTGTAGGTGGGGAAAATCGCCAGTGTATCAAATACTTATTTTCTCCACTGTATTTAAAAAATTGTTTGGGATTTGTTTTGCTCTCTTTTGCCACTTGCTGTTCCTTTTTGTATTTTTGGAGGTTTTACTTCCTTTTTACAGATTTTATTAAGTCCTTTGAAAACTTTAAAGGCTACAGCTGACCCCTCAGATTTGTATTTTTAAATGCCCTTTTTTTTTCTTTTACTGCCCTTTTTACAGTAGCTGTAAGCCATGGGAGATTTAATTTTAGTCGTTTATACTTGTAGTGTAATTACTCAATGTGGATTTAAAGCTCTCCTATTTATCCTCAGTATTATTATGTGACAGTAGCTGCTCCAAGTCTATACCCTGAAATGCTGCCCTTCAGTTTTTTGCTCTACCAGCTAGAGTTTGCTTCTTATAGTTTAGGGGGAATATAATTACATTGTGGCCTTATTACCTAATGATTCTCGATTTCCAACAAGCTCTGCATCATTAGAAATTACCAGATCCAACAGAGCATTGCCCCTCGTGGGAGGTACTACAAACTGGCCCGTAAAGTGGTCCGGCAACAAGGTGAGGAATCTTCCTCCCTTTGCAGTTGAGGCAGAACCATGACCCCAGTCAATGTCTGTGAAGTTAAAGGGGTTGTCCCACAAAAAATATTCTACAGTTTTCAAACCAGCACCTGGATCTGAATACTTTTGTAATTGCATGTCATTAAAAATGTTGTATAGTTACTGAGTTATTCCGTAAAATGTTTCAGTATAGTGTCCCTTAATTTCTTATTTCTTTGACCTGCTCACTGAGAAGACCTGCTCACTCTTTCAACTGCCTCCTGAGATGTGATAGGGAGAACTGAGACATGCCTCCTGAACTGTGATAGGGAGAACAGAGACACACCTCCTGAGCTGTGATAGGGAGAACTGAGACACACCTCCTCAGCTGTGATAGGAGGAGCTGAGACACGTCTCCTGAGCTGTGATAGGGAGAGCTGAGACATGCCCCCTGAGCTGTGATAGGGAGAGCTGAGACACGCCTCCTGAGCTGTGATAGGGAGAGCTGAGACACACCCCCTGAGCTGCAGTGGAAAAGACACTCCCCTTGAGCTGTCAGCTTGATATAAATCTAGCAGAGAATGAATGGGGAGATCTCTGGACCCGTGTGAGGTACAGGGCTTGTACTAGCTTTGTTAGAAAGAGGTAGTCATGTTCTATATGATGTCTGATTTTCATTTTTTACATTATTCATGAGATAACCCCTTTAAAATCTCCCATTATGACCACTGTTACCAGCCTGTGCGGCCTGCTCTATATGGTTATACAGGTAATCTTCTATCTCCTCTGTGATGTTAGGGGGTCTATAGATTACACCAAGTATTGGTGGATTGGATTGACTGGGTTCTGCCAATGTCTACCTGCTCCAGTTCGACAGCATGTTCCCTGCCTACAATGGGTGATATTGACCATTACACTTGTGTCTTGTCTCTAGGGTACTAAGCACCATATTTTTGAAGCCTATCTAACGAGTTGACTTCTGAACCTCAATTTAGGAACCAAAACGTGAGATCAGGAAAGTGATGAAGTTCTTGGGGAAGGATTTACCTGAAGACGTTCTGGAGACGATCCACCAGTCCACCACCTTCAAGGCCATGAAAGAGAACAGCATGGCCAACTACAGCACCGTGCCTTCCCACATCATGGACTTTACCATCTCACCCTTCATGAGGAAAGGTGTGAAGTGTCCCTTCCCACTGATGACATCATAGTGACATCATAGGGACATTGGTCTGCAGTAGACACGTCATAGTCCTTACATCTTGTACTTCCTTTATTTCAGGGATCAGCGGAGACTGGAAGAGCCATCTCACCGTGGCTCAAAATGAACTTCTTGATGAATACTACAATAAGGAGATGTCTGACACCGACCTGACCTTCCGCTTCTAAGACCTTGACATGAGCCATATACGTCATGTATAGGCCATTTTATAGGTTAAACACAAGCTCTTCAGATTTTTGTTATTCTTGTAAGTTTCATGTTTTTGGCAGTAAGCATTAATTACTGTAAGGAATAAAGTGCAAAAGTTAGTAGTATATTAGTATATGATCAGTGGAGGTGTGACTCCCGATCAGCTGTCTGAAGAGACCATGGTGGTCCTAGGCCAGTGATGAAAAACAAAACAAAACACACAATGCAACAGCACTCTGCAGACAGCCTATCACATGTTATATACCCACCGAGGGATATGTATGCAGACAGCCTATCACATGTTATATACCCACCGAGGGATATGTATGCAGACAGCCTATCACATGTTATATACCCACCGAGGGATATGTATGCAGACAGCCTATCACACCTTATATACCCACTGAGGGATATGTGTGCAGACAGCCTATCTCACATCTTATATACCCACCGAGGGATATGTATGCAGACAGCCTATCACATGTTATATACCCACCGAGGGATATGTATGCAGACAGCCTACACATGTTATATACCCACCGAGGGATATGTATGCAGACAGCCTATCACACCTTATATACCCACTGAGGGATATGTGTGCAGACAGCCTATCTCACATCTTATATACCCACCGAGGAATATGTGTACAGACAGCCTATCACACTGTTATATACCCACCGAGGGATATGTGTACAGACAGCCTATCACACCTTATATACCCACTGAGGGATATGTGTGCAGACAGCCTATCACATGTTATATACCCACTGAGGAATATGTGTGCAGAACAGCCTATCACATGTTATATACCCACCGAGGGATATGTATGCAGACAACCTATCACACCTTATATACCCACGAGGGATATGTGTGCAGACAGCCTATCACATGTTATATACCCACCGAGGGATATGTGTACAGACAGCCTATCACATGTTATATACCCACCGAGGGATATGTATGCAGACAGCCTATCACACCTTATATACCCACGAGGGATATGTGTGCAGGCAGCCTATCACATCTTATATACGCACCGAGGGATATGTGTGCAGACAGCCTATCACATCTTATATACCCACTGAGGAATATGTGTGCAGACAGCCTATCACATCTTATATACCCACCGAGGGATATGTGTGCAGACAGCCTATCACATCTTATATACCCACCGAGGGATATGTGTGCAGACAGCCTATCACACCTTATATACCCACCGAGGATATGTGTGCAGACAGCCTCTCACACCTTATATACCCACCGAGGGATATGTATGCAGACAGCCTATCACACCTTATATACCCACTGAGGGATATGTGTGCAGACAGCCTATCACACCTTATATACCCACCGAGGGATATGTGTGCAGACAGCCTATCACATCTTATATACCCACCGAGGATATGTATGTGTGCAGACAGCCTATCACATCTTATATACCCACCGAGGGATATGTGTGCAGACAGCCTATCACACCTTATATACCCACCTGAGGAATATGTGTGCAGACAGCCTATCACATCTTATATACCACCGAGGGATATGTGTGCAGACAGCCTATCACATCTTATATACCCACCGAGGGATATGTGTGCAGACAGCCTATCACACCTTATATACCCCACCGAGGATATGTGTGCAGACAGCCTATCACACCTTATATACCCACCGAGGGATATGTGTGCAGACAGCCTATCACACACCTTATATATACCCACCGAGGATCACACCTTATATACCCACCGAGGGATATGTGTGCAGACAGCCTATCACACCTTTATATACCCACCGAGGGATATGTGTGCAGACACAGCCTATCACACCCTTATATACCCACCGAGGAATATGTGTGCAGACAGCCTATCACACCTTATATACCCACGAGGGATATGTGTGCAGACAGCCTATCACACACCTTATATACCCACCGAGGATCACACCTTAATACCCACCGAGGGATATGTGTGCAGACGGCCTATCACACCTTATATACCCACCGAGGGATATGTGCGCAGACAGCCTATCACACTTTATATACCCACCGAGGAATATGTGTGCAGACAGCCTATCACACCTTAATATACCCACCGAGGGATATGTGTACAGACAGTCTATTACACCTATATACCCACCGAGGAATATGTATGCAGACAGTCTATCACACCTTATATACCCACTGAGGGATATGTGTGCAGACAGTCTATTACACTTATATACCCCACCGAGGGATATGTGTGCAGACAGTCTATTACACCTTATATACCCACCGAGGAATATGTATGCAGACAGTCTATCACACCTTATATACCCACCGAGGGATAATTTGTGCAGACAGCCTATCACATCTTATATACCCACCGAGGGATATGTGTGCAGACAGCCTATCACACCTTATATACCCACCGAGGGATATGTGTGCAGACAGCCTATCACACCTTATATACCCACCGAGGGATATGTGTGCAGACAGCCTATCACACCTTATATACCCACGAGGGATATGTGTGCAGACAGCCTATCACATCTTATATACCCCACCGAGGGATATGTGTGCAGACAGCCTATCACAACCTTATATACCCACCGAGGGATATGTGTGCAGACAGCCTATCACACCTTATATACCCACCGAGGGATATGTGTGCAGACAGCCTATCACACCTTATATATACCCCACCGAGGGATATGTGTGCAGACAGCCTATCACCTTATATACCCACCGAGGGATATGTGTGCAGACAGCCTATCACACCTTATATACCCACCGAGGGATATGTGTGCAGACAGCCTATCACACACCTTATATACCCACCGAGGGATATGTGTGCAGACAGCCTATCACACCTTATATACCCACCGAGGGATATGTGTGCAGACAGCCTATCACATAACCTTATATACCCACCGAGGATATGTGTGCAGACAGCCTATCACACCTTATATACCCACCGAGGGATATGTGTGCAGACAGCCTATCACACCTTATATACCCACCGAGAGGATATGTGTGCAGACAGCCTATCACACCTTATATACCCACCGAGGGATATGTGTGCAGACAGCCTATCACATACCTTATATACCCACCGAGGGATATGTGTGCAGACAGCCTATCACATCTTATATACCCACCGAGGGATATGTGTGCAGACAGCCTATCACACCCCTTATATACCCACCGAGGGATATGTGTGCAGACAGCCTATCACACCTTATATATACCCACCGAGGGATATGTGTGCAGACAGCCTATCACATCTTATATACCCACCGAGGGATATGTGTGCAGACAGCCTATCACACATCTTATATACCCACCGAGGGATATGTGTGCAGACAGCTTATAACACATCTTATATACCCACTGAGGGATATGTGTGCAGACAGCCTATCACACCCCTGATATACCCACCGAGGGATATGTGTGCAGACAGCCTATCACATCTTATATACCCACGAGAGATATGTATGCAGACAGCCTATCACATCCTTATATACCCACCGAGGGATATGTGTGCAGACATCCTATCACATCTTATATACCCACGAGAGATATGTATGCAGACAGCCTATCACATCTTATATACCCACCGAGGGATACAGTATTTTTTGCTTTATAAGACGCACCTGATGATAAGACGCACCCCGGATTTTAGAGTAGGTAAATAAGAAAAAAAAATTTTCATCACACCTCATATCAGACCCCCCATAAATTTCAGGACATCACATCAGACCCCCATATCAGCCCTCCATGTCAGACCCCCATCAGACCTCAGATCAACAGAATGTGCCCCCATCAGACATCAGATCAGCAGAATGTGCCCCCATCAGACCTCAGATCAGCAGAATCTGCCCCCATCAGACCTCAGATCAGCAGAATCTGCCCATCAGACCTCAGATCAGCAGAATGTGCCCCCATCAGACCTCAGATCAGCAGAATCTGCCCCCATCAGACCTCAGATCAGCAGAATCTGCCCCATCAGACCTCAGATCAGCAGAATGTGCCCCCATCAGACCTCAGATCAGCAGAATGTGCCCCCATCAGACCTCAGATCAGCAGAATGTGCCCCCATCAGACCTCAGATCAGCCCACCCAGCCACATAAGGTTAAAATAAAAACCTCTCTTACCTGTCCTGCGCCGCGGCTCCGCTCCAGCGCTCCTCTGTCCTCTCTGGCCGGCGCTGCGCTGTCACCTGACTGCGTGCAGCGTCAGGTCATAGTGCGTGCACTATGTCACAACCGTGTGAATGGGGCCGTATCTGTTCCGCAATATTGCGGAATAGATGCGGCCCTATTCACCTCTATGGAGCGGGGATGAAGCATGTCCTATATTTGTCTGTAGGCAGTATAGGCATTTTGAATGGGGCCGCCCGGCGTGTGTTCCGAGCAGTGCAGGTACACACGCCAGGCTGCCCCCATATTATTGCGGGTCCGCATTATTGCGATAATACGGTCGTGTGAATGGGGCCTAAATGGAGCGGGGACCCCTGCAGGGTGGATCATGGTGTTGATAACACAGCCGGACTCCTGATCCACCGTGGAGAGAGTCCCACTACATATCCCAGAAAATCTCCACGTCAGCATTCAAGCCTCTCGGTGTCAAGGTTTCTCATCCATAAATCAGTTTCGATTCTGCTCCAGACCTTCTCTTAACACAATCTCCTCCTCTCCAGTCTATTCTTACTTAATGTAACGCCACACATTTTCGGCTCTTCGGATTGCCAGAATGTTCCAAGTGGAGTTTTGCGTCTGCAGAGAAAGAAAGCGCAAAGCTGTTGCAAGTAATGTAAATGTGGAGCTACAAGGCTGTTGCAGTAGCTCGGTGCGTTGTGGGTTAACCACTGTGGTAATTAAAGAAGAACTCCCGCAAAAATTTTTATTCTCTGACCTATTAGAAAGGTGCATTATATAATCTGTAGTGAATGTCATTTTCTTATCAGTGACAGTTTCTGTGAGTTATCCACTCTCTTCTTATTGTAGCTGGGTCATGTGACCAACTCCCTGACCTCCAACTGACCCAGGACAGAAAGCCAGTTACTGCTCTATTCATTCCTATGGGAGCCTCACTTTCAGTCTCATAGGAATACATAGAGAATTAGACTTCCTGTCCACACATAAGTCTCTGTGTGAGTTGGTGGGTCTAATTGCTGGTCACATGACACAGATAAGAAACTTCAGGATGATATAAGTCAAAAATTCAGACACTGGTAAGAAAATGACATTCACTACAGATTATATCATGTACATTTGTAGCAGGACATGGAATAAAATTTGTGTCGGGAGTTCTTCTTTAAGTATTGCACCCGAGTGACTCCTGTGGGTGCAGAACGGGGCTTTCCTCACATGTTACTCAATGCTGTGACTAAGGACCAGACTTTCTGGGGAACATTTACCAAGACCGTCTGCTTACATCAGTCTTATGCCTCATTCACACGTCAGTGATTTCCATCAGTGATTGGAGCTTCCATGGACATAAGGTAGAAGGGAAAGATCTGCTCCTGTTCTGTGTTTGGAGCTGCACCTGGTGTTGGCTCAAAATCATTGATGGAAATCACTGACGGAACATTGACGTGTGAATTAGGCCTTAGGGGGAGAGTTATCAATCTGCCGCAGAGTAGTACTGGCTCAGTTGCCCATAGCAACCAATCAGATTCCATCTTTCATTTTCCAAAGGAGCTGTGAAAAACAAAGGTGGAATCTGATTGGTTGCTATGGGCACCTAAGCCAGTTCTACTTTACACCAGTTTGATAAATCTCCCCCTTAGTTTCCGCCCTGTGTGCCTCGTCATACATATGTGCCTAATTTCATTAGGTCCCCTCCCCTGAAAATTCAAACTATATCATCTGGTTCTGCTGGGGCATGCTGCAGCTGTGGTACGATGATACAGTTGCTCATTCCGCAGAACTTGCGTGTGACGTTATTGTGCTGCACTGTGGTGGTTTGCTGGGCAGTATATGTGCTGACTGTGGTATTTGGGTTCTAATGAGAGGTATATTGTGCTGCACTGTGGTATTGGGTTCTGCTGGGGCAGTATATTGTGCTGTTCCACTACATGGTATTGCTTATGGGGCGGTAATAATTGTGTACACTGGGGCAGTATATTGGTGCTACACTGTGGTTATTGGGTTCATTGGGGCGGTATATTGTGCTGCACTATAGTCTATTGGGTGCTCTTGGGGGCGGTATATTGTGCTGCACTGTGTATTGGGTTCTATTGGGGTATTGGGCGGTATATTGTGCTGCACTTGGTATTGGGTTCTATGGGGCGATATGTGGGCTGCACTTGTGGTATTGGTTCTATTGGGCGGTATATTGTGCTGCACTGTGGTATTGGGTTCTATTGGGCTTGTGCTATGTGGGGTTCGGCTATATTGTGCTACACTGCTGGTATTGGGTTCTATGGGGCGGTATATTGTGCTGCACTATGGTATTGGTTCTATTGCGGTATATTGTGCTGCACTATGGTATTGGGTTCTATTGGGGCGGTATATTGTGTACACTATTGGGTATTGGGTTCTATTGGGCGGTATATGTGTGCACTACATCTGTGTGCTACTTGTATTGGGTTCTATTGGGGCGGTATATTGTGTACAACTGTGGGGTATTGGGTTCTATTGGCGCGGTATATTGTGCTACACTGTGGTATTGGGTTCTTTGGGGCGGTATATTGGGTGCTTGCACTATTAGTATTGGGTTCTATTGGGGCGGTATATTGTGCTGCACTTGTGGTATTGGGTTCTATTGGGCGGTATTTGTGGCTGCACTATCGGTATTGGGTTCTATTGGGGCGTTAACTGTGCTGCACTATGGGGGTTCTATTGGGGCGGTATATTGTGCTGCACT
>ONZH01001278.1:0-16788 GCA_900303285.1 Rhinella marina | reverse complement strand
TACCAGTATATCTCTTTAGGTGTACTTGTGATGGTGGAGATGTGCACCTCTCCCACCCCACTACACCCAGCACAATCGTAACACGGTCTCTAAAGGTTTAATTCACCAAAAAAGACTCGTTATGTCTAATACGCGAATACACTAGACTGCTAAATAGATTTGAGAGTTGTACGCAACAGATGGCAGAACTTAAAAACTCCTACTGCCCCCCGACATGTTTCACCAGCTAATCTGGCTTCTTCAGGGGTATGGGCAGACTTGAAAAAAGACGTTAAATGCCCCCTATATAAAGGTCAGTACCTATGATTGACACTGTTACTGACGTATCCAAAAGAGCCGATCAGATCTCATCCAAACTTGTCATATGTTTCCGACCCTATCCGCTGCCATAGCCTGAGATTTAGCTCCACTCACCGAGGGTCATCTCATCCAATAGGACAGCTCCATAGCAGAAGATCATAGATGACGTATTGCCGCTAAATGGCCATGCGCAAGAAGATAGACTTTAGCCAGCCCAGTCGCTTGTTCCAAAGTTACATGCGAGCCTAGAAGCGAATGACCGCTACTGCGCATGCGTTGAGCACTCTGAGCTGCGCTAGCTCTTTTACTACCAGCAATTTTATGGAGTTAGATCGCTAGAGGATCTTTGTCATTACGATGACGCTTTTAATTCCAGTGCCAGCATGAAACTCTCTATACAAAGCTGTTGGTATAACATTGCTAGAACATGCACTATAGATAGAGTTATAGTGTTGCAACAAAAGTATTGAATCATTCCAAAAGTACAGAAAAGATGGTGTCCTTAAAGTCACAGTGGATCACATAATGTCATGCGATCACTTATCCAACCCATCTGTGACATTTATCATTGCTAACACTGCAACCTCATTGTTATATTCAACTAGAGATCACTATACATATTACATAAAATTGGGAACACATAACCTTTTCTTATGATCCTTCAAGGAACTGCCTGGGCAAAATCTTCATACTAAAATTGTTAAAGATATTGCTTTGCCTGCAGTGAATATCCATGGTTAGATTCAACATATTGTTGCAAAATTTTTAAATGATCCAGTCAGCTACAAATTGATACATGTATCTGATATTACTTATTACTACGTTAATCTTTGAAATAACTGATAGGGAACACGTCCATAAAGCTCACTCTATTATGAATAGAATTATTGCAAAACATATATTTAACCAACCATTTATTTACAATTTATAAAAATGATGAAAAGGTAAAGCCCTCATTTAGACCTTTTGGACTAAGACTATCTAGTCTATAGATCCACCTGGTTTCTTCTTGAAGAAGAATTGTATCCAGATTACCTTTTCTCACTCCCAGAGTTTTTTTACAGATGCCCCAAAATTTGAGACATTTAGGATCTCCTCCATGGTATAGTCTCACATGCCTAGAAATTGTAGTATCACTTTTAGTCTTGATACTGCTTAGATGGTTACTAATTCGTCTCCTGAATTCTTGGGTTGTTTTGCCGACATATATTTTTTCACATGGGCATTTAATAGCATACACAATACCCATAGTTTGACAGTTAATAAATTCTCTGACATCATAAGTTTTTTTATCCGTTGGATTAGTAAAGGACTTACATTTGCAGAGATAAGTACAGAAAGAACATCTACCGCAGGGGTGTGTTCCCACCACTTTTGATTTAAGCCATATTGGTGAAGGAGTTACAGAAGGCAAAAAGCTATGTACTAGCAAATCCTTCAAGTTTTTGCCACGTCTATAAGTAATGCTGGGTTGTATTGATACTATATCTCTCAAATCATTATCCGCACGAAGGATATGCCAGTGCTTCCTTAAAATCTGATAGATCTTCTGATGATGTACATCATAGGTGCCAATGCACCTAGTGATCCCTGGACCCAAATCTTTGGGTTTATCACGTAACAAATCAGAACGTTTAGTTGATCTTGCTCTAGTAAAAGCCTTATGGAGGATTTTTTTAGGGTATCCTCTTTCTCCAAACCTCTGCAATAGGTTATTACTCTCTCTCAAAAAATCTTGTTCACTGGAGCAGTTCCTTCTTGCCCTAATGTACTGCCCAACAGGGATACCTCTCCTGAGGGGCAAAGGATGATAACTACCCCAGTGTAGCAAGCTATTTGTGGACGTCTGTTTACGAAATATATCTGTTTGGATGCGGCCACCAGAGTCCAAAGTCTCTTTGGACTCTGGTGGCCGCATCCAAACAGATATATTTTCGTAAACAGACGTCCACAAATAGCTTGCTACACTGGGGTAGTTATCATCCTTTGCCCCTCAGGAGAGGTATCCCTGTTGGGCAGTACATTAGGGCAAGAAGGAACTGCTCCAGTGAACAAGATTTTTTGAGAGAGAGTAATAACCTATTGCAGAGGTTTGGAGAAAGAGGATACCCTAAAAAAATCCTCCATAAGGCTTTTACTAGAGCAAGATCAACTAAACGTTCTGATTTGTTACGTGATAAACCCAAAGATTTGGGTCCAGGGATCACTAGGTGCATTGGCACCTATGATGTACATCATCAGAAGATCTATCAGATTTTAAGGAAGCACTGGCATATCCTTCGTGCGGATAATGATTTGAGAGATATAGTATCAATACAACCCAGCATTACTTATAGACGTGGCAAAAACTTGAAGGATTTGCTAGTACATAGCTTTTTGCCTTCTGTAACTCCTTCACCAATATGGCTTAAATCAAAAGTGGTGGGAACACACCCCTGCGGTAGATGTTCTTTCTGTACTTATCTCTGCAAATGTAAGTCCTTTACTAATCCAACGGATAAAAAAACTTATGATGTCAGAGAATTTATTAACTGTCAAACTATGGGTATTGTGTATGCTATTAAATGCCCATGTGAAAAAATATATGTCGGCAAAACAACCCAAGAATTCAGGAGACGAATTAGTAACCATCTAAGCAGTATCAAGACTAAAAGTGATACTACAATTTCTAGGCATGTGAGACTATACCATGGAGGAGATCCTAAATGTCTCAAATTTTGGGGCATCTGTAAAAAAACTCTGGGAGTGAGAAAAGGTAATCTGGATACAATTCTTCTTCAAGAAGAAACCAGGTGGATCTATAGACTAGATAGTCTTAGTCCAAAAGGTCTAAATGAGGGCTTTACCTTTTCATCATTTTTATAAATTGTAAAATAAATGGTTGGTTAAATATATGTTTTGCAATAATTCTATTCATAATAGAGTGAGCTTTATGGACGTGTTCCCTATCAGTTATTTCAAAGATTAACGTAGTAATAAGTAATATCAGATACATGTATCAATTTGTAGCTGACTGGATCATTTAAAAATTTTGCAACAATATGTTGAATCTAACCATGGATATTCACTGCAGGCAAAGCAATATCTTTAACAATTTTAGTATGAAGATTTTGCCCAGGCAGTTCCTTGAAGGATCATAAGAAAAGGTTATGTGTTCCCAATTTTATGTAATATGTATAGTGATCTCTAGTTGAATATAACAATGAGGTTGCAGTGTTAGCAATGATAAATGTCACAGATGGGTTGGATAAGTGATCGGCATGACATTATGTGATCCACTGTGACTTTAAGGACACCATCTTTTCTGTACTTTTGGAATGATTCCAATACTTTTGTTGCAACACTATAACTCTATCTATAGTGCATGTTCTAGCAATGTTATACCAACAGCTTTGTATAGAGAGTTTCATGCTGGCACTGTAATTAAAAGCGTCATCGTAATGACAAAGATCCTCTAGCGATCTAACTCCATAAAATTGCTGGTAGTAAAAGAGCTAGCGCAGCTCAGAGTGCTCAACGCATGCGCAGTAGCGGTCATTCGCTTCTAGGCTCGCATGTAACTTTGGAACAAGCGACTGGGCTGGCTAAAGTCTATCTTTTTGCGCATGGCCATTCAGCGCAACACGTCATCTATGATTTTCTGCTATGGAGCTGTCCTATTGGATGAGATGACCCTCGGTGAGTGGAGCTAAATCTCAGGCTATGGCAGCGGATAGGGTCGGAAACATATGACAAGTTTGGATGAGATCTGATCGGCTCTTTTGGATACGTCAGTAACAGTGTCAATCATAGGTACTGACCTTTATATAGGGGGCATTTAACGTCTTTTTTCAAGTCTGCCCATACCCCTGAAGAAGCCAGATTAGCTGGTGAAACATGTCGGGGGGCAGTAGGAGTTTTTAAGTTCTGCCATCTGTTGCGTACAACTCTCAAATCTATTTAGCAGTCTAGTGTATTCGCGTATTAGACATAACGAGTCTTTTTTGGTGAATTAAACCTTTAGAGACCGTGTTACGATTGTGCTGGGTGTAGAGGGGTGGGAGAGGTGCACATCTCCACCATCACAAGTACACCTAAAGAGATATACTGGTATAGTTCGCACGGCAGGCAGGGTTTTTAATAGGGGTGCTCACAGTCAAGCATTTTTAGCTGTATGAATTAAAAGTTATTTTTTATATTAAATTAAATCTGGGTCAAGTTGGGCAATTGGCTACAAGTAGCCGTGTGGTGTGTTTAAGTTTTCCAGTCTATATCTGGGTAGTTGAAGTCCCCCATCATAACGACCTCATTATGATTTGCCGCTTCATCTATTTCATTTAGAAGTAGATTTTCTGTGGACTCTGGTATATTGGGTGGTTTAAAATAAACTCCTAGTAGTATTTTATTATTGTTTTTGGCTCCATTTATTTCTACCTACAGTGACTCCACATCTTCATGTCCCTCACTTATATCTTCCCGGAGTGTGGGCTTTAGACAGGACTTTACATAAAGGCGGACCCCTCCCCCTCTAAGGTTTTGGCGATCCTTTCTAAACAGACTGTAACCCTGTACATTAACTGCCCAGTCATAGCTATCATCCAGCCATGTTTCAGTTACTCCCACTATGTCGTAGTCCTCCTCACACATCACTAATTCCAGTTCACCAGTTTTATTAGTTAGGCTTCTGTCATTAGTGTACATACAGTTAAGAGGTTTATGTATAGTTTTTTGCCCTACACCTTTCTTTCTGAACTGTTCTAGTTCCTCCTTCCATTCCTCCCCCAGTTCCATTACCTTGCCCCAGTTCTTTATCTGCACTAACTTCCCCTCCTATAATGTAGTTACCCTTCCCCCCAGTCCCTAGTTTAAACACTCCTCCAGCCTTTTAGCCATCTTCTCAGCCAAAACAGCTGCCCCTTCCCCATTGAGGTGCAGCCCATCCCTACGGTAGAGTCTGTAGCCGACAAAGAAGTCGGCCCAGTTCTCCAAGAACCCTCCTTCCTACAGCAGTTCTTGAGCCACTTGTTTACCTCACTACACGGACAAAAATGGGGTCCGTAGGGTTTCTGTCATGGGGCTCAGTAAGATTTAGGAACCAATTAATAGTGTTGTATAGTATTATGGTTTCAAGTTACAGTGTGTTGAAATCACAATTTTCATTTCAGGAAAAATATTATTTCAATGTGGGAGAGCACTATATATTCGGGCTATTTCTTAGCAATATCACACATTGTGAGGTCCAGTTAGTATGCATTGGTAAGTAGCAGGGGCATGATTAGAAATGACTGGGCCCCATAGCAAATTTTTGAACAGGGTTCCCTGCAGATACTTGCCGCAACCCCCTCTTATGGCTAGTCAGGATTGCACACGCTTGCCATAGAACCTCCACATACACACACACGCGGTCATATAACACATACAAACCTGCAAGACCTAATTTGTTTCAATGACTGCACTGGTAAACTGCAATACTTATATGTACGACTGCTGTCATGTTCAAGATCGCCGTGTAGAACCAGCCTAACACACATGAAAATTGCAACAAACAGAACTGAATTGTGCATTGCCATATATCAATATTGTAGGCTAGAGATCAGCAGCCTTCGGCACTTCAGCTGCTGTGAAAATGCAACTCACACCATGCACACTTACTTTGCTGGTCTCAGATACAGCCATATGTACCTGGATGAAGGGGAAGCAGAACTTATAGGCTTGCCATGGCTCCTTCAATGCAATGATCTTCACAGGCACTGGAACCCCACTAATCAGACATTTATGGCCTAAATTCCAATGGGAATTAATATACTGCACAGGCAGAAAGATAAGTTGAGAGACACAGCAATGTAAAATAAGTGGGGAAAATGGGAGATGTTAGGCTACTTTCACACTTGCGTTTTAATATTGTGGCATTGAGCTCCGTCATAGGGGCTCAATACCGGAATAAAACGCTTCAATTTTGTCCCCATTCATTGTCAATGGGGACAAAACTGAACTGAAGACAAAGGAATGCTCCTAGAGGCATTCCGTTCCGTCTCCAGACCAGAAAGCAAGCCGCAACATGCTGCGGTTTGCTCTCTGGTCTGGGGATCCGCACCAAGACGGATCCGTCATGACCCCCAATGCAAGTCAATGGGGACGGATTGGTGTGACACAATGGTAAACGGATCCATCTTCCATTGACTTTCAATGGAGTTCATGACGGATCCATCTCCCTGTAATTTCCCCTCCCTCAGGTGGCGCAGTGGGTAAACTTACTCTTGTGCGTGCTGTCCTCCTCCTCGTCACTGGTCAGGTTGGGAGTGTGTATGTGTGTGTATGTGCATGCTCTGCTCCGGCCCCACACGTGTACCTGCAGCAGCACAGATCCGGCAGCACCCTTCACCCACCGGATCTGTGCTGCCGCTGGTGTGAAAGAGGCCTTAGCTGCAGTCCTATGTAACATCACAGATAACTTGGTGGGGACTCTCTGAGTATAGATAATGTACAGATAGTAGATAGTTATCTGCCAGGCTGAAGACTTCGTTTTGGAGGTAGGACCTCCTGTGACTGGGGCCAGAGCTAGAGCTGCTTTCCAAGTTGCAGCTTCAGAGAAGGAGGGAGGTGGCTGTGGGGCCTGACCGGATCGCTGCCTGTACTGCCTGCAATTATCATTAGGCTCCTCTATCTAGCACAATGCTGGACAGAGGAATCATACTGTAATATACTGGACCCAGGCCCTTGATGTGATTCATGCTCTGTCTGTCTGCTCATAAACTTGCTCATAAATGTACATTGAAGCATACATTTTATTTCATGAGAAGTTGGTAGTTTCTTATCTTATACTGCATAAAGAATTGGGGCTGCTGAAATTCAACATGCCTTACTCTTCTTAATCTGATCATCCACTGGGTGATCAATGAGGAGAAACCTCTGTTTATACTCTCTGTATACTCGTGTTTTTTAACCTGGCTCATTTATGTCACTATTCTTTTGTCTTTAACTTAGTATTTGCTATTGTGTATGACCTGAGAGTGTTTCCTGTCTATTCTCCTATGACTACTGTTGAGTGAGCACCTCTGTGCTCATATACTCGGGTGCTTGGCCGAGTACCCGAGCATAATGTTAGTCAATGGGACTAAACCAGGCACCCCCCACTCCCCGCTCGGAAGAGGGGAGGGTGTCTGGTTCATGCTCGGCCGAATAGCGAGTTCGGCCAAGGATGCTTGCTCAACACTATCTATAACTGTTCCTTTTGTCTTTTTTTGTTTGACCTGGCTACTAATATGACCAGTGCTGTTCACTCCGCCAGTGATTAGTGTTGAACACAGCATCTGAGGGGTTAAATAATGAGGAGGAGGGGGGGCAATGTGATCACCGTTGCTCATCATTGCACCCGCTCCATACAAAGGAAAGCCATTTGTGACAAACTAATTTGCAAGTAATGGAATTTCTCATAGAAGTTTGTCCGAATCTAATTTTTCACAACTTTTCTCATCTCTAGTCACTTCTGCACAGGTCACAGAGAATGCCTAAAACACTCTCTTATAGAAGTCTGAGATTCATCTTCAGACTACAATTTTGTTATTTCCATGTGGCTGATGTAAAGCATATCTTTGAACTCAGGCAAGGTGGCAGCCCCCGTAACTATGTATACAATATGGAATAAAAAATCTAAAATTAGAAAATAAAAATAGATTAGAAAAAAGTTTCAGTATCTGGTTTTGGATTAGTAACGTGAAAATGTAGATGTTGCATAAACCATCAACCATGATTGGTGTGTGGTATATGACCAGCTTTAGTGGGGCTGACATTTATGGCCTGATAGATGAAGGAAGTTCTCTGGCTATTTCAGAAGCAATTCCTAGGACTTGCAGTGTGCTAATTTACATAGCATGAATATTTCAAGTAGAGATGAGCGAATCATTCAAAAAATTATTCGCCGAACATTCGCCGAAGTTTTCATAAGATTCGTATATTCGACGAATAGATTTGTTGTATTTGCATACAAAATATATGTTGTTATGTGCCATTAGCGAACATTTGCGCATTAATAACGAACGTACAGTTAAAAAATGTACGCAACTTCTTAGAAGACGTACGCATGAGCGTACAAATAGCTGACAAATCCTCAGCGTACTATTGTCTACGCGATTACGTAATACGCAGGCACGTACAACGAGAGGCCACGGCGTGCACTCCTCAGAGGCAGAGCGAATATTCGAAAATGGCATCCAGACCATCCTCATCATTTAGCTCTGTTGCACAGCTGAAATACATAGTCCGGCTGATGGACCGCCAGGATTACGATTTACGATGGCACACACCACCACCCGAACCAGCATAAAAAGGAGGTGATCCAGCAGGTGATCTAAGGCTTGTGCCATTGTTTTGACACCTTGCGGACCCCGGGCCAGATCCAGTGTAAATGGTCAGATCTGAAATCGCCCTCAGAGGCAGTATGTATATTTGAGGTAGGACAAGTAAGGTGCTGTCTATCCCGCTATGGGCATAGTACAATCATCCACAATACTATAAAGTGAATATGAGGACCCATTGCGGTACCTGTAAAGAAATACACACAATGGGCAACATACTTAAAAACGTTGCTGAAAGGTAAAAACTTTAGTGCAAACAATTCAGTGCAAACAATATAGTGCAAATAGATTATATGTATAATGTAAACATTTTAAATATCACCTCCCTAGTCTGCTCACAGACACGTTTAAGTCTCTTTTCTTCTTTCTGACGCTTGTCATAGAACTGGAGCAGAGTCCCAAACTCAGTTGCAATTTGTAATCCACATAGGTAAAATTGTAATCTAAATGGGTAAAAAAATAGCAGCAAAGGTTCCTTAAAAAAACCCTCTTTCAAGGGGCTCCTCAATAACCTGAAAAGGGGGAAAAAAGGGATGAGGCGCACGTCTGCGCAACTTGGGTAAAAAAAATTTTTGATGGTGGGAGTCCTGACAATCCATGGCCCTCTGGGTGAGGACAAACGCAGGGCAACAAAAATAAAAACACATGCCAACTAGTGCTCACCCTTCAGCTTAAGTCCACGTTGTGGCTACCATAACAGCTGCAGGATCCTTACTTAAGAGCCAGCAGGTCCTCTTCACTGCTGCTGGAGCTAAAAGACATGAGAGGGCGCTCCTGCCTCATGAAAGCGACACTGGCTGCGGCAGCAGACCCCCACGACCTCTCATGGATGGTCTTGGTAGTGACCAGGCGGTCACACTGGCAAGGGCCGTGGCAACTTGGGCCTTGCCCATTACCTTGTAGGGGCCACATCCTCCCGCCGGCATACAAGGTGACAGAATCTCCGGCTGTAAGGGCTCTGGTAACGGTCTTTTGCTAGCGGCAGACTGTGCGGCCTGCACCTGCCATGGCAGTTGGTATTGTACCACCGATTGCTGGTACACAAAACTGTTGGTGGTCATCTGTCCCACATGAAGGATTGGCGGCGGTGGCAAATCGGGTATCAGGGGTTCCAGCTGAGCTTGGGAATGGGATTTCTTCTCAGATCGCAGAGTCCCATGGGAACACCTAGCCTCTTCTGCGGCTTGGGCCTCCTCAGTCCAGTCTTCTGGGGGCGCTGCAGGAGTAGCTGGTCGCTTAAGGAGTTTCACCCCAGTAGCAAATGGGCCTTGGAGGCTCTTCATGGGGGTATACTCCATGTAATCCCCTGCATGGAGATTGTGGCGGACGGGTGGAAGATATGTCCGCTTTACAGAACGGCGGTTCACATATAACTCTTCCACCGTCTCCTCATCGCCGATAAAACCTACTCCCCGTTCAACATTAAACCAAATAACGGTACCCCTTTGGTACGTCAGCTTAGGGTCACCGGACCGTGGGTGCTCCAACACCTGAACAACCCACTCCTACATAGTAACATAGTAACATAGTTTGTAAGGCCGAAAAAAGACATCTGTCCATCCAGTTCAGCCTGTTTTCCTACAAGTTGATCCAGAGGAAGGCAAAAAAAACCCCTGTGAGGTAGAAGCCAATTTTCCTCACTTTAGGGGAAAAAATTCCTTCCCGACTCCAATCAGGCAATCAGAATAACTTCCTGGATCAACGTAACTATAACCTGTAATATTATTACCCTCCAGAAATACATCCAGGCCCTTCTTGAACTCTTTTAGTGAATTTACCATCACCACCTCCTCAGGCAGAGAGTTCCACAGTCTCACTGCTCTTACCGTAAAGAATCCTCTTCTATGTTTATGTACAAACCTTCTTTCCTCCAGACGCAGAGGATGTCCCCTTGTCACAGTCACAGTCCTCGGGATAAATAGATGATGGGAGAGATCTCTGTACAGACCCCTGATATATTTATACATAGTTATTAGATCTCCCCTCAGTCGTCTTTTTTCTAAAGTGAATAACCCTAATTTTGACAATATTTCTGGGTACTGTAGTCCACCCATTCCAGTTATTACTTTAGTTGCCCTCCTCTGAACCCTCTCCAGCTCTGCTATGTCTGCCTTGTTCACAGGAGCCCAGAACTGTACACAGTACTCCATGTGTGGTCTGACTAGTGATTTGTAAAGTGGCAGGACTATGTTATCATCACGGGCATCTATGCCCGTTTTGATGCAACCCATTATCTTATTGGCCTTGGCAGCAGCTGTCTGGCACTGGCTTCTACAGCTTAGTTTGCTGTTCACTAAAGTTCCTAGGTCCTTTTCCATGTCAGAGTTACCCAATGCTTTACCATTTAGTATGTACTGGTGACTTGCATAATTCCTTCCCATATGCATAACCTTACATTTGTCAGTGTTAAACCTCATCTGCCACTTTTCTGTCCAAGCCTCCAGTCTATCCAGATCCTGTTGTAGCAGTGCACTGTCCTCCTCTGTGTTAATTACTTTACACAGTTTAGTGTCATCTGCAAAAATTGATATTTTACTATGCAAACCTTCTACAATATCATTAATAAATATATTGAAGAGAATAGGACCCAATACAGACCCCTGTGGTACCCCACTAGTGACAGTGACCCAATCTGAGTATCTACCGTTAATTACCACCCTCTGTTTTCTATCACTGAGCCAGTTACTTACCCACATACAGACATTTTCTCCCAGGCCAAGCATTCTCATTTTGTATACTAACCTTTTATGTGGTACCGTGTCAAACGCTTTGGAGAAGTCCAAATATACGACATCCATTGAGTCGCAGCGGTCAAGTCTAGAACTTACCTCCTCATAGAAACTGATTAAATTGGTTTGACATGACTGATCCCTCATGAAGCCATGCTGATATGGAGTTATTTGCTTATTTTCATTGAGGTACACCAAGATAGCATCTCAGAAAACCTTCAAACAGTTTACCCACAACAGAAGTTAAACTTACCGGCCTATAGTTTCCGGGCTCTGTTTTTGGACCCTTTTTGAATATTGGCACCACATTTGCTATGCGCCAATCCTGTGGAACACTCCCCGTCAGTATAGAGTCCTTAAATATCAGAAATAAGGGTCTGTCGATGACATTACTTAATTCTCTTAGGATATGGGGGTGTATGCCATCCGGTCATGGTGATTTGTCTATTTTAATATTTTTAAGACGTTGCTGTACCTCTTCCTGGGTCAGAGAGGACACTTTTAAAGGAGAATTTACTTTTATACTGTGCATTTCATCTGACAGTTTATTTTCCTCAGTGAATACAGTGGAGAAAAAGTTAATTAGTAGCTTCGCTTTCTCCTCATCGCTCTCTGCAACTCCACCCTCATTACTCTGTAAGGGGCCGACACCTTCAGGTTTATACTTTTTAGTATTTATATAATTGAAGAACATTTTAGGGTTAGTTTTACTCTCTTTGGCGATTAATCTCTCGGTCTCTAGTTTGGCTGCTTTTATTTGTCTTTTACATTTTCAATTTTTTTCCTTATAGTTTTTCAATGCTTCCTCGCTCTCCTCCTGTTTTAGTGATTCAAATGCTTTGTTTTTGTCATTTATTGCTTTCTTTACAATTCTATTTATCCACTTTGGTTTTTTCTTGTTTCTTATCATTTTATTCCTATACGGTATGTACCTCTCACAATTAGATATTAGGATGCTTTTAAAAATATCCCATTTTGTGGCTGTATTTTTATTTTTGAGGATTTTGTCCCAGTTAGTTAGGCCTATGGCCTCTCTTAGTTGGCTAAATTTAGCTTTTTTGAAGTTTGGTATTTTTGTTCCTCCCTGAAGAAACAATCTTTTGAATGACAATTGGAAGGTTATTATGTTATGGTCACTGTTTTCCCAGGTGTCCCCAAACCTGCACATCTGTTGTTCTGTCAGGTCTATTGGTTAATACTAAGTCCAGTATGGCCGTCCATCTAGTGGGGTCCTGAACTAGTTGGGAAAGGTAATTGTCTTTGGTTATTGCCAAGAACCTGTTTCCTTTATGAGATGTACAGGTTTCAGTTTCCCAGTCTATATCTGGGTAGTTGAAGTCCCCCATAATAATGACCTCATTATGATTTGCTGCCTCGTCTATTTCGTTTAGAAGTAGATTTTCTGTGGTCTCTGATATATTGGGTGGTTTATAATAAACCCCTGTTAGTATTTTATTATTGTTTTTGACTCCATTTACTTCTACCCACATTGACTCCACATCTTTATGTCCCTCACTTATATCTTCCCGGAGTGTGGGCTTTAGGCACGACTTTACATAAGGGCAGACCCCTCCCCCTGTCCGGTTTTGACGATCCTTTCTAAAAAGATTGTAACCCTGTACGTTGACTGCCCAGTCATAGCTATCATCCAGCCATGTCTCAGTTACTCCTACTATGTCATAGTTCTCCTCACACTCCTCTACCAGCTTTTTGTATTCCCAAAGGGTCAGGGCATTCTGGGTGACAGCCTCGGGGACCATAGAATTTTGACGAAGGGAGTAGTCCTTCCGCGGCGGAGCGGGAACTCCTGCCGCCTCCGCCGTGTCAGCCAGCGGAGTGAACACCTCAGTGGGCACCTCAACCGACTTCTTAGGCTGCCAGACATATTGAGAGACGTAGATCTCCTCCGGTTCTTTCTCCTCATAGGGGTAGGTGCCCCACACCATGCCTCCCCAGTCAGGACCTTGCTGTGCCGCCATCTTAATTTCCTGAGTTGCCTCGTCTTCCTCGCGCGCTGGAGAAGGGGGCGGGGCTACCAGGGAGGAGTCTGCATTGCAAATGAATTGAATTCGTACGCAACAGTGTATAGAGTAACTTATACATAGCAATAGCGTATAATTGATAGGACAAACTACGTAGCGAATGCGTACAAAGCCGAAGCGAAGCACCTAATATTCAGATTCACTTTGCAGCTAAAAAATCCCAAGATTCGATACGAATCAACTTAATTACAGTTATTCTTCATCTTTTGTAGTAAAAACACGTCATTTTACCAAAGGATCCCTTCTCTGTAACATGCTTCCAGCAGATAGGGCAGCATGCATTAAGTGACAAGTCAGCTTTAAATCAATAGCTATTGCCATCTAATAAATCTTCTATAAATACTTACACACAGAATACTGAAAGGAACATTCACTGTAATGCCCATGTTACTGGAACAAATAAAATGAGATGTAAAAGCACAATGCAGTCCTTTAGCAGATCTTTAGCACAATGCTGTCCTTTAGAAAATGTAAATTACTTGTTAAAAAAATAATTAGTCAGTTTTCAACAAAATGTTTGGATAGTTTTAATTACTATAGGAAAAAGTACTACACTTTACAAATTAGTATTTGAAAATATATTTCGGGGCCATGGCACAGATACTGTAATTCGGACCACAAATACAAATTTACCTCAAATTTACCTCAACATAGCAAGTCATCATGTAATAAACATTTCATACACTTAAATACACACACAAATTAAATGTATTATATGTACTGTAATTTCATTTCTTGCATGTACATTGTGTGAATTAACATGTGCTCATTAATCAAATCAAAGGCAGAGATGCTTCATTTTAAAGGTATTGAATTGGACTACCTGGAAAGTATTAAGGGGGAAATTTACCACGGTAGGTGTGTTTGAGGCATTTTGTAGACTGGAGTTGCTTTGCACACCTGTGCCAAATTTATGAAAATTATGCTAGTTTTTATTACATTTCGCGCAAGTGTGATGTGGTTTAACCACTGTCAGTAAAAGTATGCCAGGAGATGCCACTTTTTTGTGACTTTTTAAAAAGTAGCACACTATAAGTGAGAAATAAAAGGGTTCTAATTAGAGATAAGCAAGCATACTCGTCCGAGCTTGGTGCTCGTTCGAGTATTAGGGTACTCGTAAGTGCTCGCTGCTTGGACGAGTATCTCGCCATGCTCGAGGAAATGGCAACTTCCGCATCGTGCATTTTTGCCGCCTATAAACTCAGCCAGTCACAAGCCAGAAGACTCTGCGGTACACCCAGCATCACGTGGGGCCCTTACATGTCGATAGCAGGGGTTGGCTGGCTTGATCAGGTGACCCTGGAATATACTACTGACTGGCCGCGGTGCTCGGCTCAAATGCTGTCTGGATGTCGTTATAGGGCTGCTGCGTTTCAGGGAGAGTGTTAGGGCCTGCATTTAGTTCTCTGTTAGGCAGGAATCACCCACAAAGAACCCAACACCCCTTCTAAGGGCTAAAAGACATTTTTTTTTGTCTCCTGGCTTGGCTGGCTGGCTGGCACTAGTAGTGCAGCTATCACCATATATAACCCCCTTTTTTTTTAATGTTATATCTCAGTGATACAAATCCATTTCACACAGCAGTGTGGAACCATTCTGTGTGTCACAGTTCAGCTGTCCACTCACTCCAATCCGTATTTTCTGTCCAGGTGACACTTTCTGTACGTCACTTAATACAACCAAGTCTTTTGCTGCCTGTCACGTATATAGCTTGATCCCAAAAATCTCTGTGCGACATTTGTCTGGGTCGCAGTCAAAGTAGCCACCGTCAGTAGGGTGTCAGTTAGCTCTACGATAGTTTCTGCACGTCACGTTCCCAAAAAAACAAAACTCCAAAAAAAAAAATTAAAAAAATAGTTTTTTAGTTGTTTTAGCTCAGTGATACAAATCCATTTCACACAGCTGCGTGGAACCATTCTGTGTGTCACAGTTCAGTTGTCCACTCACTCCAATCCCTATTTTTTGTCCAGGTGACACTTTCTTTACATCACTTAATACAACCAAGTCTTTTGCTGCCTGTCACGTATGTAGCTTGATCCCAAAAATCTCTGTGCGACATTTGTCTGGGTCGCAGTCTAAATAGCCACCGTCAGTAGGGTGTCAGTTAGCTGTACGATAGTTTTGGCACGTCACGTTCCCAAAAAACAAAACTCCCAAAAAAAATTTTTTTTAAAAATAGTTTTTTAGTTGTTTTAGCTCAGTGATACAAATCCATTTCACACAGCTGCGTGGAACCATTCTGTGTGTCACAGTTCAGTTGTCCACTCACTCCAATCCGTATTTTCTGTCCAGGTGACACTTTCTTTACGTCACTTAATACAACCAAGTCTTTTGCTGCCTGTCACGTATATAGCTTGATCCCAAAAATCTCTGTGCGACATTTGTCTGGGTCGCAGTCAAAATAGCCACCGTCAGTAGGGTGTCAGTTAGCTCTACGATAGTTTCTGCACGTCACGTTCCCAAAAAAAACAAAACTCCAAAAAAAAAAATTAAAAAAAATTGTTTTTTAGTTGTTTTAGCTCAGTGATACAAATCCATTTCACACAGCTGCGTGGAACCATTCTGTGTGTCACAGTTCAGCTGTCCACTCACTCCAATCCGTATTTTCTGTCCAGGTGACACTTTCTGTACGTCACTTAATACAACCAAGTCTTTTGCTGCCTGTCACGTATATAGCTTGATCCCAAAAATCTCTGTGCGACATTTGTCTGGGTGCAGTCTAAATAGCCACCGTCAGTAGGGTGTCAGTTAGCTCTACGATAGTTTCTGCACGTCACGTTCCCAAAAAAAAAAAACTACAAAAAAAAATTAAAAAAAAATAGTTTTTTAGTTGTTTTATCTCAGTGATACAAATCCATTTCACACAGCTGCGTGGAACCATTCTGTGTGTCACAGTTCATTACACTCACTCTAATCCGTATTTTCTGTCCAGGTGACACTTTCTGTACGTCACTTAATTAAACCAGACTGAACAAGTTTGTGGGTTTCAGTACAGCAGGCCAAGTTATTTTTTATTTTTCATATAATACACTTATATACTGAAAATGTTGAACCCCAGGGCTAAGGGTCGAGGACGAGGGCGTGGGCATTCAATTACTGCAGGGGGCAGAGGCCGTGGTCCTGGGCAGGGTGAGACAGTACCTGCTGATGAGGGAGCAGGGGAACGCCGCAGAGCTACACTCCCTAGCTTCATGTCTCAATTTACAGGGACACGTGGTAGAGGACTGTTGAAACCACAACAGTGCAAACAGCTGATGTCGTGGATTGCGGACAGTGCTTCAAGTAATTTGTCCACCAGTCAGTCTTTCATGCAGTCCACCCACGTTACCCAAGGGAGCACTCCTCTGGCTCCTCCACCTCAACCTCCTTCCCCCCAGTCTGCCC
>ONZH01001277.1:0-92120 GCA_900303285.1 Rhinella marina | reverse complement strand
GACCAGACCGCCATGAAGATTTTTCAGCCATCTCTTGTCTCTGCAGAAATACAAAACAGACATTAGTTCCCACATTTCCATCATCTTTACATCTTCTGAAACCTCATCCTGCACCCCAATACTGTGGCCCGCTGTGCTCCCCAATACTATACTGCAGAAACCGTCCCCTGAAATTACTACTACCACACAGATAGTGGCCCCCTTTATTAATTATTGGCACACAGTGCTCTAAAAAATAACTGCGCCTAGACTAATGATATTATGGCCCAGGGTGCCCCCCAAAAGTAACAGTGCTCCCCAAAATCCCACCATAGAAATAATTATCTGCTAGACCACACTTAGTAGTAATGATGTCCCCATAGTGCCCATACTAGACATCATGTTCCCCATAGCCCCCCAGTAGTAGTAAAGCTCACAATAATACCACAGCTTAGTGCCCGCAGTTGAGCTAATATCCCAATAATGTATACCAGTATAAAATACCCCTATATAGAGCCCCAGTAATGCCCTCATAGTGCTCCTCTCCCCCATAGTGTTCCCCATAATATGCCAGTAAAAATGCCCTTCTTACTGCCCCATCACATGCCCCTATAGTGCTCCTCTCCCCATAGTGTTCCCCATAATATGCCCTTCTACTGCCCCATCACATGCCCCTATAGTGCTCCTCTCCCCCATAATGTGCCAGTAAAAATTGCCCACTTAGTGCCAGATGCCATAGTGCCCCCTATAAAGTACGCAGTATAAAATGCCCCTTTAGAGCCACCAGATGACCCCATAGTGCCTGCAAATGATGCCCCTATAGTTGCTGCTCTCCCCTATAGTACCTCCCATAATGTGCCAGAAAAAATTACCCCTTAGTGCCAGATGCCATAGTGCCCCCCCATAATGTGGCAGTAAAAAAGTGACTCTTTAGAGCCACCAGATGCCCCCAAATGAGGCCCCTATAGTGCCACCACATGCCCCATAGTGCCAATCTCCTCTATCGTGCCCCTATAATGTGCCAGTAAAACAAAAATGCCCCTTTAGAGCCACCAGATGCCCCCATAGTGCCCCCAAATTATGCCAATATAGTGCCAAATGCCAGTAAGGAAATGGCACAGGGCAGGGAGGCACGGTACAGGGCAGGAGGCAAGGTACAGGGCAGGAGGCAAGGTACAGGGCAGAAAGCATGGTACAGGGCAGGAGGCATGGTACAGGGCAGGAGGCATGGTACAGGGCAGGGCGGCACGGTACAGGGGCAGGGCGGTACGGTACAGGGCAGGAGCATGGTACAGGCAGGGGTACGGTAAGGGCAGGGAGGCACGGTACAGGGCAGGGAGGCATGGTACTGGGCAGAAAGCAATGGTACTGGGCAGGAGGCACGGTACAGGGCAGGAGGCAAGGTACTGGGCAGAAAGCATGGTACAGGGCAGGGCGGCACGGTACAGTGCAGGGTTGTCACGATACCAGAATTTTGAGTTCGATACCGATACGATACCTCGCCAAAATAAAGAAGAACCTGAGGTCTGATGGGGGCACGAGACGCCGACCTGAGGTCTGATGGGGGCACGAGACGCCGATCCCTGTACTGTGACATCACTGTGTTTATTATTCCTGTACGGTGACATCACTGTGTTTTTTATCCCTGTACGGTGACATCACTGTGTTTATTATTCCTGTACTGTGACATCACTGTGTGTATTATCTCTGTACTGTGACATCATTGTGTTTATTATCCCTGTACGGTGACATCACTGTGTTTATTATCTCTGTACGGTGACATCACTGTGTGTATTATCCCTGGACTTTGACATCATTGTGTTTATTATCTCTGTACTGTGACATCGCTGTGTTTATTATCCCTGTACTGTGACATCGCTGTGTGTATTATCCCAGTGCAGGAGGAGGTAAGTGGTCTGTGTTTGTTTTCTATTTTTCAGGGTCGTGAATGCAGAGGACTACGTCGGATTCGTTTTTTTTTTTAATAAAATGGTCAAACAGGGATCTGGGGGAGTGTTTATTTCAATAAAATGTTTTATACTTGTATGTGTGTATTTTTTTTTACAATACTACAGTTTTAGTAATTATGGCTATCTACAGACGGCCCTGATTACTAATACTGGGCTTAGTGCTTGCCGGTATGGCAGGCCAGCACTAACCCCAACATCTATTACCTCGGCACCCACCACCACCAGGGGTGCCGGGAAGAGCCGGGTACCCGCAGGACCGGACCTTCTAAATTGAGGGTCTGGCTCTGGGGCGGCTGCAGGCTGGTACCATTAGGCTGGGAAGGGCCAATAACCCTGTCCTTCCCACCCTGGTAGTGCCAGGCTGCAGCTGCTGGTTGTATCTGGCTGGTGAAGGAAAAGGGGGGACCCCCCATTTTTTTTTTAAATAATGAAATTTTTGAAAAAAAAAAAGGCGTGGAGTCCCCCCTTTTTTCCTTCACCAGCCAGATACAACCAGCAGCTGCAGCCTGGCACTACCAGGGTGGGAAGGGACACGGTTATTGGCCCTTCCCAGCCTAATGGTACCAGCCTGCAGCCGCCCCAGAGCCAGACCCTCAATTTAGAAGGTCCAGTCCTGCGGGTACCCGGCTCTTCCCGGCACCCCTGGTGGCGGTGGGTGCCGAGGTAATAGATGTTGGGGTTAGTGCTGGCCTGCCATACCGGCAAGCACTAAGCCCAGTATTAGTAATCAGGGCCGTCTGTAGATAGCCTTAATTACTAAAACTGTAGTATTGTAAAAAAAAAAATACACACACACAAGTATAAAACATTTTATTGAAATAAACACTCCCCCAGACCCCTGTTTGACCATTTTATTAAAAAAAAAAAAAAAAAAAAAAAGCTGGTCCGACGTAGTCCACCGAATCCGACGTAGTCCTCTGCATTCACGACCCTGAAAAAATAGAAAAACAAACACACAAGACCACTTACCTCTTCCTGCACTGGGATACATAAACACAGCGATGTCACACAGGGATAATAAACAAGGATGTCACAGTAACACAGCGATGTCACAGGAGTACAGGGATAATAAACACCCCACAGCGTCACAGTACAGGGATAATAACACAGCGATGTCACCGTACAGGAGATAATAACACAGCGATGTCATGTACAGGGATAATAAACACAGTTGTACACCAGTACAGGGATAATAAACACAGTGATATGTCACAGTACAGAGATAATACACAGTGATGTCACGAGATAATAAACACAGTGATGTCACTGATAATAAACACAGTGATGTCACAGTACAGGGATAATAAACACAGTGGATGTCACCGTACAGGGATAATAAACACAGTGATGTTATGTACAGAGATAATAAACACAGTGATGTACAGTACAGGATAATAAACACAGTGATGTCACAGTACAGGGATAATAACACAGTGATGTCACAGACAGGATAATAAACACAGTGATGTCAGTACAGGGATAATAAACACAGTGATGTCACAGTACAGATAATAAACACAGTGATGTCACAGTACATAATAATAAACACAGTGATGTCACAGTACAGGATAATAAACACAGTGATGTCACAGTACAGAGATAATAAACACAGTTATGTCCTCGTACAGGGCTAATATAACACAGTGATGTCACTGTACAGGGATAATAAATCTCAGATCAACACATTGTGCCCCATCAGACCTCAGATCAGCGTCTTGCGCCCCCATCAGACCTCAGATCAACACAATGTGCCCCCATCAGAGAGCTCAGGTCAGCGTCTTGTGCCCCCATCAGACCTCAGATCAGCGTCTTGTGTCCCCATCAGACCTCAGATCAGCGTCTTGTGCCCCCCATCAAAGCTCAGGTCAGCGTCTTGTGCCCCCATCAGAGCTCAGGTCAGCGTCTTGTGCCCCATCAGAGCTCAGGTCAGCGTCCTGTGCCCCCATCAGCGCTCAGGTCAGCGTCTTGTGCCCCCATCAGACCTCAGGTCAGCGTCTTGTGCCCCCATCAGACCTCAGGTCAGCGTCTTGTGCCCCCATCAGACCTCAGGTCAGCGTCTTGTGCCCCATCAGACCTCAGGTCAGCGTCTTGTGCCCCCATCAGACCAGCGTCTTGTGCCCCCATCAGACCTCAGATTAACACAATGTGCCCCATGTGCCCCCATCAGACCTCAGGTCAGCGTCTTGTGGCCCCCCTCAGATCAACACAATGTGCCCCCATCAGACCTCAGGTCAGCGTCTTGTGCCCCCCTCAGACCTCAGATCAGCCCACCCAGCCACTTTAAAAAAATCATACTTACCTGTTCTGGCCGCCGCTGTCCTCAGGTTCCCCGCTCCACTCTCTTGCCTGCCGGCGCTCACTATGACCTGACGCTGTGTCAGGTCATAGCGTCAGGTCATAGTGCGCGCCAGGGAAGAAGGTGGAGCGCGGAACCAGTGAGGACAGCGGCGGCCAGAACAGGTAAGTATGATTTTTTTTTTAAGTGGCTGGGACCTGGGTGGGCTGATCTGAGGGGGGCGCTGGGCCCCTGGCAGCGCGGCAGATATTAGAACATGGCAACCGCATCAAAGTGATGCGCACGCCATGTTCTAAGTATCGGACGGCAAGAAAACTCGGTATCGAGCTTCGGTACCACACTAGGTACCGAAACCGTACCGAGTTTTCGATATATCGTGCAACCCTAGTACAGGGCACGGTACAGGAGGCATGGTAAAAGACAAGGGCACAGTACAGGGCAGGGCAGCACGGTACAGGGCAGGGGGGGCACAATACAGGGCCGGGGGGGCACAATACAGGGCAGGGAGGCACGGTACAGGGCAGGGGGCACGGTACAGGGCAGGGAGGCACAATACAGGGCAGGGGGGGCACAATACAGGGGGCAAGGGCGGGGGGCACAATACAGGGGGGCAGGGGGGGGGCACAATACAGGGCAGGGGGGGCACAATACAGGGCGGGGGGGCACAATACAGGGTGGGGGGGCACAATACAGGGCAGGGGGCACAATACAAGGCAGGGGGGGCACAATACAAGGCAGGGGGGGCACAGACTCACCATTTTCTCTTGCTGCAGCAGGAGGTCGGCTGGCCGGATGGCTGTTCCGGCGGGAGCGAGGTCCGGCTGGATGGCTGTTCTGCCGGTGGAAGGACTGGCCGGGCAGCCAGTCACATGGGGCTCTGGAGCGGGGGCTTGAAATGATTGGTGGAGAAGCAGCTTCCGCCCTCTGCTTCTCCACCAATCAGATACGACATTACAGCAGCGCAGAGGAGAGGTAGGAGAAAAACCTCTCTCCCCTCTCCTCTTTAGCGCTGCTGCTGCCCGCAAAACGAACCAGGGACTGCGCCGCCTGTGGCGATTGCGGTGCGGCCCTGAGGTATTAAAAAAAAAAAATTTCTTTATGGTTCTAGGGGGGTCCAGACCCGCTGGACCCCCCCTGTAGGTGCGCCCCTGTTGCTACGTATAAGTTTACGTGCGCAAAAGCGCGGGAGGAAAGTGGTCACCTGACCTAGTGGGCAGGGCTTGCTCTGATTGGCTCAGGCTCGGTAAGCCAGTGATGCATCACTTCTGCTGCGACTGCTGAGACGAGCAGAAGCACTGTGTGTGAAGTTCTGAGACCTGTTTTGTGAAAATTGGGGTGTAATTGCTCTGGGAATCCATATTACAGATATCAGGGATACCGCAGGGCAAGTGCAGGGCCAGTTCAGGGCTAGTAATTAATCAGGCAGGGAGAGAGAGACAGGGAGAGATAGGGAAAGACAGTGAGATACAGGGACAAAGACCAGCTGCAGGGCCACAGAGTTAATTGAAAAATGTATGGAATAGATAAGCAAAAAGGGGTCCAGTTCCAGACAGACCTCAAGCTCTAAAAAAAAGGAGAAGGTGGCACAGGGCAGAAGTGCCAAAGGACCTATAGCCGGAGCATCTACTAGTAGTATTCGCAATACTTGGCCGTTGTTCCACCAGGCGCACCAAGGCGCAAAATTGTGGTGGAGGAGAAATGGATGAGGTATTGGAATGGATGGCACGCTCATCTCAGTATCAGCCGGATGATCTGTGATCTGCTAATACAGTATCCATAAGAATCCAGGGGTCAGACTCAGAGTATTCCTCCTGCTCCACCATTCCTCTCCAGCAAAGCCTGTTATATTCGTACGCACTTTGTACGCTTATGCGTACGTGTTCAAAGAGGTTGCATACCTTTTTACCTGAACGTTTCTTATTAGTGCGCGAATGTTCGCTAAAAGCTATATAATTACGTATATTGCGTATGCCAATTAAACAAATCTATTAGTCGAATATACGAATCTTAGGAAAAGTTCAGCGAATGTTCGGCGAATAAAATTTTGCATGATTCGCTCATCTCTACTCTTCATGCTATAATCTCCTCCTGGTCTGGTGAGACAACCAGGCTTATACTGTTGGCTGACAACCAGGGTTCTGGCGGCCAAGTGCATTTCATATCAACCTATGTATTCCATTCCATACATTTATGAAAAGTGCCTGAATTGGATAAAAGGAGTCTGAGAACATGAGAATATCTTACTGCCTGTGGTTTGCTTTAGATTTTATGCCTAAAGCCAAGTTTGGGGAACATTAAAAGTATTCTAACCTAATTTTGTGCTATTTTTTTGCAGGAAATGGAGCATGCACAGTTACATGATTAGCCACAATTCATGACATGTCCCAGTCTGTGGGTGATGATGATGATGATGACAATGTTGACTTAGTGAAAGAAGTTTGTAAAGAGGTGTTGGACGATGAGGAGACACGGTTGTCAGACAGTGGTGAAGTTGTTGTCAGGGCAGGAAGTCCGAGGGGGGAGCAGACTGAGGAATCGGAGGATGACGAGGTGACTGACCCAAGCTGGGTTGATATGCCGAGTGAAGACAGTGCTTCTGAGGCGGAGGCGAGTGCTGCACCAGAACAGGTTGTAAGAGGTAGTGGTGTGGCCAGAGGGAGAAGCAGGCCAGAGCTGGTGCATCAGCAGCAACTGTTTCACGTAGTGAAGCTCCCGTGGCGAGGCCTAGATGTTCGGAAGTCTGGAGGTTCTTTAAAGAAAGTGAGGATGACCGACGGACTGTGGTGTGCAACCTGTGCCACACCAGGATCAGCAGGGGTGCCACCACTACTAGCCTAACCACCACCAGCATGCGCAGGCATATGAGTGCTAAACACCCCACTCAATGGAACCAAGGCCGTTCACCACCTCCTGCGGGTCACACCACTGCTCCTTCCCCTGTGTAACTCGCTGCCTCTGCTAGTCAACCCCCCGCCCAGGACCCCGGCACGAGCGCCTCCCGCCGGAAAACCACACCTTCGCCTCCACGATCCTCCACAGTGTCCACCAATGTGTCCCAGCGCAGCGTTCAGCTGTCTTTACAGCAGACGCTGGAGCGCAAGAGGAAATACAGTTCCACCCACCCACATGCCCAAGCCCTCAACGTCCACATCTCCAAATTGCTGAGCCTGGAGATGCTGCCCTATAGGCTGGTAGAGACTGAGGCCTTTCGCAATCTCATGGCGGTGGCTGCCCCTCGGTATTCGGTCCCCAGCCGCCACTATTTTTCGCGATGTGCCGTCCCATCCCTACACCAGCACGTGTCATAGAACATCATCCGTGCCCTGACCAACGCTGTTTCTGAGAAGGTCCACCTAACCACGGACACGTGGACAAGTGCTGCCGGGCAGGGACACTATATCTCACTGACAGCACATTGGGTTAACTTGGTGGAGGCTGGGACCGAGACTGACCCTGGGGCCGCTCATGTACTGCCCACACCGAGGATTGCGGGGCCTACCTCGGTCATGGTCTCTCAGACGTACTATGCCTCCTCCTCCGACCCCTCCTCCTCCACCGAATTACCATCCGTGGGCACGGCGCCTTCAGTCAGTAGCTCTAGGCACAGCAGCAGTGCCGTGTGTAAGCGCCAGCAGGCGGTGCTCAAACTGCTGAGCTTAGGTGACAAAAGGCACACCGCCCAAGAGCTGTTACAGGGCATCACGGCGCAGACCGATGTGTGGCTGGCACCGCTGAACCTCAAGCCAGGCATGGTTGTGTGTGACAACGGGCGTAACCTGGTGGCGGCTCTGCAACTCGGCAGACTCACACATGTGCCATGCCTGGCCCACGTGTTCAATCTCATAGTTCAGCGGTTCCTCAAGACATACCCAATCTGTCTGATTTGCTCACCAAGGTGCGCCGCATCTGTGCGTATTTCCGCAAGTCGACCACAGATGCTGCCACTCTCAGGGCAGCGCAGCGCCGCCTACAACTGCCCGCTCACCGACTGTTGTGCGACGTGCCCACGAGATGGAATTCCACATTAAACATGTTATCCAGAGTTTACCAGCAGCGCAGAGCGATTGTAGACTGCCAGATGTCAACTTCCACAAGAACTGGTAGGTCAGTCAGATCCAAGTCTACATGAGGAGTGGACGTGGATGTCTGATATCTGCCAGGTGTTGAGCAACTTTGAGGAGTCAACACAGATGGTCAGCGGCGATGCCGCCATTATCAGCCTCACCATCCCGCTGCTTTGCCTGTTGAAAAACTCACTGCTCAGTATGAAGTCGGATGCTTTGCGCTTGTCACAAGAGACGGTGGAGAAAGATACGTCGCTTGATAGCCAGAGCACCCTCCGGTCTGTTTCTCAGCGCGTATCGGAGGAGGGGGATGAGGAGGATGAGGAGGAAGAGGAGGAGAATGTCGGCGAGACAGTAGAGGGTACCAGTGCTCAGTCCTTAACTCTTGAGCGTGTATGGGCTGAAGAGGAGGACTTGGAGGAGGAGGAGGAGGAAATGGAGAGTCAGGCCAGTGAGGAGAGGGAATTCTTACGTGTTGGGACTCTGGCGCACATGGCAGACTTCATGTTAGGCTGCCTATCCTGTGACCCTCGCGTTAGAAGCATTTTTTCAAACACCGATTACTGGGTGTTCACTCTCCTGGACCCACGGTACAAGCAACCTATCCCTGCAGAGGAATGAGGATGCGGTCTCATCCCTGCAGAGGAAAGGAGTATGAGAGTGAATAGATATCAACAGGCCCTGGTGCTCAAGCTGAAACAATCCTTCCCATCTGACGCCACTAGCGGCAGAGGGCATGGTTCTGTGGGCCAAGTAGCGGGGGAGAGGAGGCGAGCAGGCAGCTTGTGCAGCACTGGCAGGGGAACGCTCTCCAAGGCCTTTGCCAGTTTTATGTCACCCCAGCAAGACACTGTCACCTGTCCCCAGTCTAGGCAGAGTAGGGGGGAGCTGTACAGAAAGATGGTGAGGGAGTACCTAGCTGACCATACCAACGTCCGTAGCGATCACTCTGCTCCATACAACTGAACTGGCCTGAACTGGCGCTGTGTGCCTTGGAGGTGCTGGCCTGCCCTGCCGCTAGCATGCTGTCAGAGCGGGTATTCAGTGCAGCTGGTGGCGTCATCACCGATAAGCGTACACGCCTGTCAACTGACAAAATGAACAAAGCCTGGATTTCACCGGAATTCAAATCTCCTCCAGGGGAAAGCAGCATATAAAGATTAACATTACTTATGTATCCGATTCCTCTTCTCTACTCCTCCTCCTCCTCCATGTCATCTTTGCCTAACGCTGACCAAACCAACGCCATTTTTTAGAGGTCCAACTGGCACTCTTTTACCACAATTTTTCAGGAGGGCCCCCTACAGGCCCTCTCTTCAAACTATTTTTCCAGAGGTCCACCTACAGGCCCTCTCTCCAAACAATTTTTCCGGAGGTCCCACCTACAGGCCCTCTCTCCAAACAATTTTTCCGGAGGTCCACCTACAGGCCCTCTCTCCAAACCCAAATTTTTCCGGAGGTCCACCTACAGGCCCTCTCTCCAAAGAATTTTTCCGGAGGTCCACCTACAGGCCCTCTCTCCAAACAATTTTTCCGGAGGTCCACCTACAGGCCCTCTCTCCAAACAATTTTTCCGGAGGTCCACCTACAGGCCCTCTCTCCAAACAATTTACGTCTTTTTCCTATATTTCTCTCTTTCCAAACTATTTTTCCGGATAGCTGCCATATACGGTATTAAACTGAGTATACAGTAGTATAAAGTAGTATACATAGAAGACATACCACACTTGATCAATCTCATAATTTACGACTGTACCGGTTGATGCTAAATTTTTAAGTTGGGGTCCTGCGTCGTCATTCTAACTACATCCGGCTGTTGTCACCACCACACACGCTAGCCCAGGGGGCACTCCTCTGGCTCTTCCAGCTCAACCTCCTTCCCCCCAGCCTACCCCCCCCCACCTACAGGCCCTTACTCCAAACAATTTACCCGGATAGGGGACGTATTAGATATTATACTGATTTTTGTTGGTTCCTCTTTTAATTGGCTCCTGACCTGTGATAGGCAGAGCATGGACACGCCCCCTTAGCTGCAGTAGAAAAGACACTCCCCTGGCCAGAGCAAGCTCTTTTTCCTTTTCCGTGTTCGAAAAATCCATGAAATATATGGTCCCAAGATAGGGGACGTATACTATTTTAAACTGAGAAGAATCGATACCACACGTGCCCCACTAGGAGAATTTGGGGTAATGGTGGGATTAGGCAGCCTCAGAGGCATCCATGCATGCTGCCCCTGCTGTTTCCTGTCCATTTCCGGGGTGTTTCCATCATTTTCTGAGGTTTCCAGGTTTTCACCCAGCCTTCCCTAGGCAGAGCCTTGGTCCCCTGCAAAAATGCTCGAGTCTCCCATTGACTTTAATGGGGTTCGTTATTCGAAACGAGCACCCGAGCATCGGGAAAAGTTTGACTCGAATAACGAGCACCCGAGCATTTTAGTGCTCGCTCATCTCTAATAAATATCACTTTAGGGGATATGTAATATTACCATATTTTTAAAGCACAAGTCACACTTTTTAGCAAGAAAAGGGTATGCATAAAGGGTGCGTTTGTCTCCTAGTGTGCAGTCAGGGGGGTCCAAAGCATCAACTATACTATGATTAAGAACTAATAAGTCTGAAATGCATCTGACATTTTAAAGTATTTTAAATTGATGAAAAAGCTCCTGTTTATTCAGACCTATCACGTGCTGATGCTTTCTTGTGAATTTAACAAGATCCCAAGGTCACATTATGACATTTCAAGTACTGATTGTGAATGTGACAATTGACACAACAGTAGCAAGAAATCCAAAGCTGCTAAATTTGTGGTCACGGATCAAAAGTTGCATGTGACTTTGCCACTACAGGTTTCAATGCAAGTCACATGCTACTGAGATTTTCTTGCAACATGTCTGCAGTTTATTTTAGTGTCTAATAAAACAGACAAATTGTAGCCTAAAATAATCATGTGACAGCATGCAACTTGCGCGTGACTTGATTCAACCAAAGTTGCTGTGCAGCCCAAGCCATAAAGGGGCTGGCCCGTCTCAGACATCAATGGCATATTGCTAAGATATGCCATCAATGACAGATAGGTGTGTGTCTTAGAGGTGGGACCTGCACCAATCTCCATAATGAGTACCTGCAATGAAGAAGAGCACGCTATGGGAGTTTACACTCGGCTGTTTTCAGCAGATCCCCTAGTGGTGAATGGACAGTACACTGCACAAGCATGGCCGTTGCTCTATTCACTACTAGGTAACTATTAGAAAAAGCCGAGTTGGAGCCTGGCTATTTTTGGAACTGGCATAGCAATATGCAATCGATATATGGCAACCTCTTAAATGATCAGGCAGAGCGCTCTTTTATCCTGGATCACCAAGGAATAAAATATAAACTTTCTCTCCTACTTTAGACCATCATAATTACTAACATAAACCTTGAGACTACCTGAGACCACCAGGAAAGTTTTACTTAGTATGAAATATTTCTTTTCTTCGTGTCTTTTGTCTTCATGTAGGTGCATCCTATAGTTTGGCATGCCTTAGAGTCCAAAAAATTGCAGAACAAGTAAAGCATTGAAACGGATAGCAGACTATTTAATACATGGAGTGACTGGCTATCCACTGCAAGACCAACTTTTTGTAAGTATTTCTCTCCTATTGCTCAGTTAGGGGGTCCATCTGTGACATTCATGTGTTTTAAAGGGGCTTTCTGGAAGTTCAATATTCATGGCCTATTCTCAGGATGGATCAGCAGTGAGCCCCCAAGGAGCCAGTGCAGAGGATGGGAGTGGTAGTGGCCCTGATGAGGTGTTGTGTCACGGTGTAGTCTCCTGGGGATCATTGCAGTGGAAAAGTAGCTTGAAGAATCAGCGCAGAAGTAGGTGTATTACAGTCTCTATTTAGTGCAAAATATAACTTGTGACACATCCAGCAGTACAAAGTACAGTCTCTGTCACCAGATGAGGAGGCATGGTGGCTGGCTGAATGGCAATTTTAATAGCACTATCAGGCACTTATGGATAGAATTGTCCACTGTGATACAGTCTTGATGCCTGGAGGTGGTTTGGGTAATGGATGTCTGAGCTGTAGTCCCTTACCTTGCAGCGGTGTCTATAAAGCTGTGATTTCACTGATGCTGTCTTGTCGCACTGATGCTTTCTGGAAGCAGTGATCTTAATACTAAAGGTGTTGGTCTCAAAGGGGAATCGTTTTTTTTTTAGGAGTAGGAACTCAGCAAGTGCTTCTTCACTCCTTGTCTGGACTGAAACACCCCCTCCTAGCAGGAAGTAGGACCATCTCACTCCTACCAAGAGGGGAAGCAACGGGGTGGTTAACCCTGTTCCTGACAACCATTACCTACTCTGCTGGAATATTTAGCCAAGAACATAAATCATAACAAAACATAATGCAATCCACAATAAAATATTAAACAATTGTAGATACCCCCAGGTCTGCGGTACTGCAGATCATCAATATCTGATCAATAGGGATCTCACTTTCAACATCTCCAATACTCAGCTGTTTGAAGAAGCTGCGGTGCTCCAGTGAGTGCCACAGCCTCTTCTTAGGCAGGTGATGGGCCCAGGCTGCAATACAATCACAGCCACTATAAAATGTACAGCACTGTGCTTAGTATGCCATAAGGAGCGCTCACTGGAGTGCTGCAGCCTCTTCAAACATCTGATCGGCAGGGGTGCCGAAGTTGAACTGCCATTGATCTGATATTGATGCCCTATCCTGAGGATAGGCCATCAGTACAGAACTCCCAGAAAACCCCCGTTAATAAAAAGGGATTATCCAGATGACAGACCTTTAAATCTATTGTGAAAGCTGGGAGTATCCGTATACTATATACAATATTATTATAAGAGTACGACCACACATGCAAATCAAGCATTTTTTAAAGCCAAAACCAGGAATGGATCATAAAAGGAGAGAAAGTATTTGGCACATATACTATATAATCTCGTTTTTAAATCTATTCCTTGATTAAGCCATCATGTGTGACTGCATCCTTATATTCTGGTTTATTATATTATATCCATTAAAGTTACAGGTTTTTGCGGTTTCCGTGACCATAATATGAGAGTCTCTAGCATCTAAACAGTTAACACTTGAACAAAAAACGGATTTGTTGGGTTGTAAAACATCTTGACAGTCGCTCCTGATTTCATGCACATAATGAACAGTGAAAGAACCACTAGCAGCTATTACATAAATTTTTTCAGCGCAGTAATCGTCTTAGCTATTGAACGTGTTGTTATTATTTGCTATCATGTACTTACTGTGCTAGTGCTGTTTCACAAGCAGTCTGGATTTGTCATACAGAACATGTAGCTATGTGCTCTGAGAAGAATCAGCTCAGAATTTACACTCCGCTCCAAACTCTTGGTCCCGAAGGACAAATGGAAAACCCTCCTCAGTTTAGAGCACACAACGTTCGCTCTTTATTGTTTCTTTTATCTTTACTTCTTTATCAAATGAAAACAAATTTTATAATGGATGATATTTTAATGATTGCCAGAATAAGGCTAGTGTTATAACAGCATTATAGTTCCAGCAAATAACGGCCTGTTGGAGCTCTCTAACTTTTGTCCAGCGAAACCCCAGCATATTTGCCAGGTAATGGTCTGATCTATGCTGCACCTCATTATAGTCAATGGGGCCGGAGAGCATTGCAGTAACATTTGGCAATGCTGGATCCAGAGAGCTCTCTGCTGGAACAGCCTACCGGAGAGCTTACCACAAGTGTGAAAGAAGTCTAAGGCTAGCCTGGATCCAGCACTGCTGGATGCTACTATAATGGGGACCAGCGGAGATCTGACAGCAACCTAGAAAATATAGCGAGAAGTGGCCGAACAAAATCTGCTGCACACAGCGTTTTTCGTCCAGCATATTTGACGGGTTGTGGCCGGATCATCATAGGTCCCCATTATAGTTAATAGGCCATATGGCAACAAGGTAGCTTCTGGCAATGCCAGAGTGCAGAGGGATCCTAGTCTAAGCTGGCATAAAGACATAAACAACATATCCCTCTGTGGTAGATGTTGGGTGCCAGACATTTATATTAGAATACCCATAGTGACTGTAAAATGACATATTACATGCCCTGATTGCCGTAGAAACGTGAATTGTTAGGCAGACTTAGGTAAGTGTCAGTCTGGTGAGCTTAGGCTACTTTCACACTGGCGGCAGGCCTGATCCGGCAGTGAGGGGCTGCCGGATCAGGGCTGCCGCAGGACATGTGTGAGCCGAACCGGCTCCGCCCCACACATGTCACACAGTACATACATATACATTACACATAAACATACAACAACACATATAGGACATACAAACCACACATACATACTTACATGCTCCCCGCAGGTCTTCGGAGCGTCAGACGGCTCACACAGTCACAATCCCCACAGCGCCCTCTGCTGGCGCCTGGTGGAATCGTCATCTGACGATTCCACCAGGCGCCCAGCAGAGGGCGCTGTGGGGAATCGTGACCTGTGTGAGCCGTCCTGACGCTCCGAAGACCTGCCGGGGAGCATGTAAGTATGTATGTGTGTTTGTATGTCTTTATGTGTGTGTATGTTTATGTCTGTATGTGTCTATGTGTACCCGAATCCGTAATGGACTCCATTGAAAGTCAATGGAGGGCGGATCCGGTTACCATTATGGTCACACCAGACGGATCCACCCCCATTGACTTGCATTGGGGGTCATTCCGGATCCGTCTTGGTGCGGATGCCTGGACCGGAGAGCAAACCGCAGCATGCTGCGGTTTGTTCTCCGGTCTGAAGACGGAACGGAATGCTTTCAGGAGCATTCCGTTGTCTTCAGTTCAGTTTTGTCCCCATTGACAATGAATGGGGACAAAACTGAAGCGTTTTATTCCAGTATTGAGCCCCTATGACGGAACTGAATACCGGAATTTTAAAACGCTAGTGTGAAAGTAGCCTTATGGTGGTGTTGAGAGGCAGAAGGGGGGTGGGATGGATATTGTACCTTGTCCTACCACTGATTGCACTCTTTATTGCCTCTGCTCAAAAGGTTAAGAACCATTCAGCTGACATCTATTGTACTCCGCCAAATGTGCATGGGATTTCAAAGAGAAGATAAGTGGTTGTCCCTACCACTGTTTTCCTCCTAGGAAATCAAAGGATCAAATAGTCAAAATCTAACATGCCTGATCTTTGTTCCCCAATGAAATTCTTGAGCATTGTCAAACTGTTCCTATACATGCTAAATTGACATTGCTCTGACAGTGGTATTGGTTAATTCCACTCACCCCTTCATTACTTACCTGAACCAAATACCACACTACTGCATTACCCCCAGACCCCCATGTACCAAATCTCTCCCACCCTTCTCCCCCGACCCCAACCTTCCAAAGAAGACATAGACACTATGTTTTATTAATATCGGCCACAGCAGCTGTTTTATTTCCATAAAACATACCTTATTTAATAAAATAACATAATTATTCCCAATAACCCATATGCAACGGCATATGAACAACCCACTTTTCCCATATGTATAACATATAACATCACATACAGGAGGAGGTCCTTGAAGCCCCAAAAACTTAAAGTTACCCCGTCCGGGGTAGGCCACCTTGCCCCCAGCCGATGAGCGCCAGCTCGGAGGCACCCCTGATGGCCCATCAACAACACCAGAAGCAACCACCAACCATGGGAGTCCAGCCCCAACCGTGGAGCCCTCCCCTTATTCCTCCAATACTCCAACTCCAATACTAATACATCTGGGGCCCTGTCCAACTTTACAAACCGATGGACCTACTTAATCCCTCAAACATCGCACCAGGTACATCAAACACCCGTGCACCACATAAAGCACTACTTTGCATCTCTTACCTTCCACATCCGTCTTAGACCGGCGAATGTGGAACTCTAACCTATCAAGAACTAAATCCACATCCTCCGCAAGCACCCCCCCAACTCGCCGTACCGTAGGGGAAACAAGCTTCCCCAACCTCAGGGCCCCAAAAAACGCCAAGGAAAACGCTAACCGAAAAAGTCTCATCTCCCAAGATGAACTACAAACCGATGATAACTGCTCTCCTAAGTCTAAAAGCAAGGTAAAAGAAACCGGCCTACGCCCATCTACCCCTACCCGCACCACCGCCACCCCTTAAGTGCGCGCCCAACGAAAAAGGACTTAGTAAAGTCCTTCATATTACGCAACTTAAAACCGAAGGCTAACCCCGCAACGTACCAATTCACCTTAGAAACTGACCACCCCTCCTCCCTGCAATGCCCCTGAAAAAGCAACAAAGGCACCTCTAAATCGCCCTCCCTAGCCCCCAGCCTAACACACCACTCTTCCCAACAATGCCATCCCTTGATATAGGTATCCCACGTACCGGGCGCCAAAGATGACTGGATGAGCCCGGCTACTGTGCCTCCAATAGATCCCACAGGCCGCCCGGGCACACCAGCCCAACTTCCTACGCCTCCGGGGCCAGCTGCCAAAAACGTTCCCACTGTGAACGAGAAAGGGTATCAGCAACACAATTGTCAACACTGGGTATATACACTGCCACAACCCAAGCATTCAGTGATAAACATTCCAGCACCAAACGCTGCAACAACCGTACCACCAAAGGTGACGACGCCGACAACTTGTTGATCGCCTGACCCACCCCTAAATTATCACAATGGAAACAAACCTTCCTGTTATGGAAAAACTCACCCCAAAGCATCACTGCCACAACTATCGGAAAAAACTCCAGTAAGGCCAAATACTTAATCCAACCCCTCGTCACCCAACTATCGGGCCACACTTCCGCGCACCATTGACCCTTGCAGTAAACCCCAAAACCACAACCCCCAGCAGCATCCGAAAAAAAAGAAACTCCAAACCTTCAAATCCGCCCTCAACTCCTTACCCAAGGGCACATAATGATGCGGTAAGGACACCCCAGCCGTCGCTCCCGCCAGCCCTCCCCATAGGCATAATCCTACACGCAAAATTAAGCTTGCCGAGCAAGGATTGAAGCTCCCGTAACTGAATTTTCCGTAATCGCCCGGCCCTTAACACCTCCTTCTTCAAATCCATTAGTATATCTAGAGGCAATCGACACTCCATCTTCACAGTGTCGATCACTATCCCTAGAAAACTCAACTCTGTAGCCGGACCAACGGTTTTCTCCCCTGCCAACAGTACCTGGAAACTAGCGAACAACATGCACAACGTGTGCAACAATTCTTTTTAACTAACACTGGCCCACACGGACGAAACGGAATACGAAAACCGACTGAAAACCCTTCCCTTAACAATTTGGCCGCTGCCCTATCTGGATATCTATCTAGGAACGGCTCCATCCTTTCCAACCGAACTGGTGTCTCCCCCTTTGCTATTGGAACCCCCCCTTTTTTTCTTGTTCCCCTTAAAACAGCGTGCTGCTCCATGAGTTCCCCCGCAAGTGGAGCATTCATGTTTAAACTTACAGTTCCCTTCGTTGAACAAGAAGCACAATCCCTTTGTGGATGCTGCCGCAAAGCTGGATTGTCCTCCACCCCCTACTTCCCCACGAAAGGACTGACCAGTCCTGACCGGGGCCATCACTTTCAACCATAAAGCTATATCCTTATGATCCCATCTAATATTAGGGCGCACTGCTTGCTGCTGCCTAAACTGTTCGTCGTTGCGGAGCCACGCCTGACCCCCATAAACTTCCCCGATGGCATCAAGGTAACAGAAAAGCACCGACAACATTCAGGCATTTTCTCCCCTATCACATTTGCCAAGATTGCAAAAGCCTGCAACCAATTTGGAAAAGTATGCGGGATCAATCAATAACGCCGCTTTTCCTCGTCCTCTTTTTTACTGTCGTCCTTTTTAACCCAATCCAAGTAAAATTTTTCCAAAGGGAGCAAGGAAAAAATTTCCACGTTCTCCTCTTTCCATATATGTTCCCACACCTCTTGCTTCAAATGAGCCCCCAATAGGCCCTCAAAGTAAACGTAAACCTCCCCTTTAGCTCTGTCATCTAGCCTAACAGATTCCTCCTCACCGGGACCCCACACCTGCCTCTCAACCGACACTGAGCCACCATGTGCCCTGACGCCTGACCCCCATCCCCCAGTGATCCACTACAACCTCCGCCAACCCCCGACGCCGGTAACTGCGACCCCACTGATGACCCCCACCCGGCCAGCAAACCCGCCATGCCACCCAGTAACTGACCTAAATCCCTTCTCAGCTCCTCCGGGGGGCCCCCATCCCCCCCCCTCCCGCACCCCCTGAACCTGCTACTAAAGGTAATAAAGTTCCCCGAGTCATCTCACCTGGCTGCCTGGGTGCTGTGACCCCATCAGCCGTAGATCCAGATCCCTGTCTCTCCCTCCTCTGTGAAGTCCCTGAAGGTCCTGGTAATGGGTCTTCCATCCGAGGTCCCACAGCATCGACGGTGCCATGGATGTTACTGGAACTGCTCCCAGACGCTGCCAGTGAAGAAGGGGCGGAGTCCATCCTTGTCTGTTCACAGTGAAGCCCCGCAGAGGGGCCCCCTCCCCGCCTGGATGAAGAGGGGAGCCAGGTCCCGCTCCACTGCTGTCCCTCACAACTGCCGTAGGTGGGGGTGACCGGGCCCAGCCACCCCAAGAGTCCCACCTACCTTGCGGATTCCTCCATAGCCATGGGGCCTGAACAGCTGCCGACTGACAAGAAGAGTCCCTGGTGGGGCTCCTGGTGTGGCGCTGGACTCTCGGGCTTGGTTGGGACCACGGCGAGGACTAGGCTGCGCAGAAGCAGACGCTGCAGCCGCCCCCGCAGGAGCCTTTGGAGTTGCTCCTGGAACCAGCCATCACCGTGAACAACAGCTGCGACGTGGAGCTCACTCAGAAGGGCCTCTATCTCCAACATACTGGTATGTGACCGCTCAGTGCTGCGTACTACCTAGTTCACCCCTCCTGACTAAGCCCACCCCCATGTGCTCAACCTGGCCAATCTAGGCCCAGGGGCTCACTAACTCAAACCCCCATCATGTCTGTCTCCCCTAAGGCCTTGCCCCCGGTCCGGCTACTTCTTTATAGGGGTTCTCTGAGATTTTTATATTGATGACTAGTGTTGAGTGAATTGAAGCATCCGAAGTGGAATTTGATCCGAAGTTTAGAATAAATTCGACTTGCCACAAATCTGAATTTCTTGACGCTTCATGGTTACAAATATTTTTTTTTCTAAAATGCCTACTGCATGTGTTACAAAGTGAGAAAAAGAAGCCTCAGAATGCGATAAGACATAATGCTGTGCAGCCAGGCAATCTACAGTTAGCCATCCCCTGTAATGTCACAACCCTATAAAAGTCTCATCCTACACGGTCTCTGCCATTTCACTGTGAGCTGAGCTTAGGGAAAGATGCAACAATTGTTTATACGCTAGAGACAGTGTTGTTGAAACTGTTAAAAGAGTATTGGATATGGAGAGTGCAGGGACAGTGTAGGTGGATTGTAGTGAGATTTTTTACAGAGTGTAGGGAGAGCATAGGAAGATTGCAGGGACAGTACAGGTTGAGTGTAATCACCGTGTGCATCTTGTTGAACTGCTGCCACATTCCCAGTTAATTTGTGAGCTTATACATAGAATTACTATGCTTCAGTATTAAAGGGCTGTCTAATATATAGCTGCATTTATCTTGTCCAACTGCTGCCACATTCTTAGTTAATCTGTTAAATTTCTGACACAGTTACTGTACACTATGGCAAACAGACAGTTGCCTGGGCCCTCCAAAGGAATGGCAATGGCAAAAATGTTGCTGTAGCTGGCACAAGTAGCAGCAGAAAAAGGGGTGGTAGTAGCAGCAGCTGAAGCAATAGACCAGAGCTGCCACTGTCATCCAGCAGTTGTGTTTTGACCAACAATCCAGCTGTACTGGAATGGATGACTTGCTCTTCAACATGATCTCAAATGACACACAGTTACAGGCCAGCACAGACTTGGAGGAGAGGTCCGCTGTAGACTTCTCTAAGTGTGCAACTACCAATGATGACAGTCAGGTGGGAATACATGTTGTGAGAAGCCAGGAACGTATGCAAGAGACAGGTGAGGGTTACACAAGTGTTGACCAAACATATGTAGATGGTAATGTAGCCGATCGTACGTGGGAGCTGGGTGAAGAGGGGGCATCATCATAGTCGGGTGCGAGGGTGGCAGTGTGCCCGTGGGACAGCAGGGTGCAAGCGTGTCTCTGAGACAGCAGGGTGGAAGCAGTGAGAGAGCTGCTGCGAGAGGAGTACAAAGTCTGCAACTTGGGAAACTACCTTTGAGGAACACTCTAGCAGTTCACGGGTTTATAAAAGAGACAGGTGAGGGTGACACAAGTGTTGACCAAACATATGTAGATGGTAATGTAGCCGATCGTACGTGGGAGCTGGGTGAAGAGGGGGCATCATCATAGTTGGGTGCGAGGGTGGCAGTGTGCCCATGGGACAGCAGGGTGGAAGCGTGTCTCTGAGACAGCAGGGTGGAAGCAGTGGGAGAGCTGCTGCGGGAGGAGTACAAAGTCTACTACTTGGGAAACTACCTTTGAGGAACACACTAGCAGTTCACAGATTTATAAAAGCAGTGCAGGCAGGCATCACGCAGTGGTGGATGGAAAATTCCATACTCGCCAGTATTGGAATTTTTCACCAAGTCACCGGGGGACATTAGCATGGCGGTATGCAGGATGTCTGGGCAGAAGGTGAGGCGCAGCCAGGGTGCACAACGGCCCTGCATCAACACATGGAGCATCACCATAAAGTGGCGTGGGAAAACCGTGCCGCTCATTTAGTGTTACAGCCTGATGCAGCAACCCACACCCCCTCTCCAGCAGTCAGAGCTCGACAACATCAGCAGAAGGAAGCTGTTGTTCCTTCCCATCGACTTCAATGTCATCTATTGCTCCTGATGCTCCTCCTTGTCTTGTTACGACAGCAATCATTCACTGAGGCGATTTCAAAGACAACAGTATGCATGCACTCTGAACGTGCAACTGGCCAAGTTGCTGGTACTACAGTCCCTTCCTTCCATGTAGTTGACTCTGCACATTTCAGAGAACTGGTGGCTTGTGCCCACCCAAGGTGGAGAGTCCCAAGCCAACATTACTTTTCCAAAAAAGCTGTACCAGCCGTGCACATGTACGTTGAGCAGAAGGTGGGCCAGTCCTTGGGGCTCTTGGTGTCTGGTAGAATTCACGCCAGCGCAGTTCATTATGGTTCTCCAGCATATTACCTAGGCAAAGCTAGGCATGGCATACTTGGACTGCACTCTGTCACTCATGATTCAAGATCCCCTGGACTACTAGTCATGCAAAATTGAAGTGTGGCCGCAACTGGTCGAGTTTGCCATGGGTATGCTTTCCTGAACAGCCAGTAGTGTGGCAGTAGAGCAGGTGTTCAGTATGGTGGGTGGCATAGTTACCCCTAAGAGAACTCACCTTTGCTCCCTAAATATTGAGACACTAACCTCCATAAAGGTGACTCAGACTTGGATCAATCAGGATTTACAGACACTGGTGCCTGATGCAACAGATTACATTGTTCTGCCACTAATGATCATACTGTAGTGTTGGAATATTCTGTTAAATGGGCAGTTACATCTGGTAATGTCCTTCTGCCACCATTCTGATGCTGTCACCCTCTACTGCCATTCCTACTAATGGGCTTCTTGGCTTACTCATATGTACATGTTACATTTTTAAAAGTATATGCATGACACTGGGCCTTGCTATCACATTGCTGTTTTTGGTTTCCCACAATGCGATGATCCAAATCTCAGTCTGATAGTGGTATCATAGGCCTTCATAGCCTATGAAACGCAAACCCAATTATCATGGATCTGAAGAGAGAGCTGAAATCTATCTACTGAAATTCAATAGCATGGTGGCTCAATATTTAGCACTGATGGAGTCCTGGATTTGAATCTGACCAAGGACAACATCTGCATGGAGTTTGTATGTTCTCCCCGTGGTTGCATGGGTTTCCTCCCGACACGCTGGTTTCCTCCCACACTCCACTTACATACTGATAGGAAACTTAGATTGTGAGCTCCACTGGTGACAGCGACTGATGATAATATCTGTATAGAGCTGTGGAATATGTTATGGCTGTACAAGTGAGTAAAATAAGTTGCAGACTTTTCAACCTGATTTTATCATATTGAACCCTTGTGAGAGTTAATTGTAAAAAAAAAAAATTCTCTATAATGAGTTGTACTGCTAGAGGCAATGAGGAGGCATCAGCGAATGCAGTGACGTTGCCGCTGATCTCCCGACATGCACTGAAAGGAACGAATGACAATCATGGGAAACATTGATCATTGTGACAGACACCTTTTCTAGCTAACTGACAGCTCAACTGCGTGGAGAAAATGTTTGGGTGTATGTAGAAATTGTGCCAATTAGGCTACATTCACACGACAGTTGTTTTTGCAGCCTCCGATCCGCATATTTTGCGGCTCAGATCGGGACCCATTCATTTCTATGGAGTCACAAAAGATGCTGACAGCACACCATGTGCTGTCCGAATCCGTTGCTCCGTACTGTGGCCCCGCAAAAAAAAAAATAGAACATGTCCTATTCATGTCCGCAATTGTGGACAAGGATAGGCATTTCTATGATAGCCGCGGCATGTGCGGTCCACAAATTACGGAACGCACATGGGCCGGTATCAGTGTTTTGTGGATCCGCAATATGTGGATCTGCAAAACACAATGGTCGTGTGAATGTAGCCTTACAGAATGATTTCACAAAAAGCTACATTGACCTCTCCTTGTAACTATTCATTGGGCATTTGCCTACCAATATTAAGGGTATATTCACATTCAGCTGACAGGTTGCTAAAATGTACTAAAAACCTGTTCCACGTCTGAATGGGGTTATTTCTTCAGGATGTGCATGTGGATGTCATCAAGGCCTATTAAGATGTTTGGAGCAGTTGCAGAAGTTTCTGTTTCATATCTGACACACAGGAATTGTCACGGGGAAAACGGAATGAGCATGTTACTTTTTTTGGTGACACGGATTATCAATCAACACATGGCCAAAAAAAAAACTCTGTGTGAACTACAGCATGGATTTTCCATCAAGAATAAGAGATGGATTGAGAGAGACAATTCTGGGTTTTAGTGTGAAAAACATGCCATAATTCACATGGAAAATCCAAAGTGTGAACATGGCGTAAAGGCTCGACCACACAGGGCAGAAATGTTGCTTATTTGCTGCTGTGGATTTGCTACTCAATATGATGCTACTGTGGTGGCCGCTCTGTAGCCGTAGCTTTAGGCCTTGTTATCATTTTCATGTCCATTTGATGTCTGCGGAAAGATCTGTCCAAGTTTCATCCATGATTTGCCCCTGTGTCCGTTTACAGTTCTGCATGTGTGGTCCGTATTCCACGGACACAGCTCATCTGAAAATTAATTTCCAGAGCATCTCATATCCGTGGTCAGTGAAAAACAGAGCAAACACGGATGCCATCTGTGTCGTGTCAGTGATTTTTCACAGACCCAGGGACTTCTATAGGCATCTTTGGTCCGCATCATGGATCAAAGTAGTGCATGTCTCCGTGATTTTTTTAGTGAACCACAATCAGTGGGTACATGTGATGTCCAGTTAAAAAACGGAAATGTAAGCGTGGCTGAATGTCGGCTAAAAGCGACTCTAGTCAGGGGCCTACGGACTGCCGTAGATGCGCCTAATTTATGACAAGACGCACGCCTCGTCATAAATAAGCCGAAACTTAAGGCAGCGTAGTGGGGAATCTAAGACCCCCAGTGTTCATGTTCTGTGTAACCTGAGCCAGATACTAAAAAACACCCTCTTCTTTATCTGTCTTGACTACAGAAAAATGTAGCAGCTGACATTATTCGGTGGCCTAACGTTGCTCTCCATGGTAGAAAGGGTCAGAGAGGTTGAAAGAAGAACTGAAGTAGTTTAAAAATCTGTCAACTTCAATAGAGTTAAAAATAAAGTCCACTCGTAGAAAATGCTAACAAACCAAGATAGTTTATATTAACATATCTATAGCTGCTAAAAGCTAGGGACAAAGAACAGTTTTTGTTAAAACTACCCCCAAACAGAGTTTTTGTGTCTGCTGTTTCTACTACCATCCCCCATTACCACAAAGCCCCCTTCACATAAAGCAGATACTCCAAAGAATGTTCATTTTGCTTATTTACTTTTAAGCTAGATTCACATGGGGCATTTTTTTCTGGTTTTTAGCTGTAAGTTGGCTAGAAAATTTGTCTGTCACAATGATCATGATTTTTATGCATGCAGTAATAATATTATACTTATTACTAAACTACCAAGCAGTGGCGTAGCTATAGGGGTCGCAGTTGCGACCGGACCCCTAAGCCAGGGGGGCTCCGAGGGGGCATTTGTTACTGGCACTGGGGGCATTTGCATTTGTTACTGGCACATGGGGGCACTGGGGGGCATTTGTTACTGGCACATGGGGGGCACTGGGGGCATTTCTTACTGGCACATGGGGGCACTGGGGGCATTTCTTACTGGCACATGGGGCATTTTTACTGGCACTGGGGCATTTGCATTTTGTTACTGGGCACATGGGGGCACTGGGGGGGCATTTGTTACTGGCACATGGGGGCATGGGGGCATTTCTTACTGGCACATGGGGGCACTTGGGGGCATTTCTTACTGGCACATGGGGGCATTTGTTACTGGCACTGGGGCATTTGTTACTGGCACATGGGGGCATTTGTACTGGCACCTGGGGGCATTTGTTACTGACACTGGGGGCATTTTGCATTTGTTACTGGCACATAGGGGCACTGGGGGGCATTTCTTACTGGCACATGGGTCACTGGGGGCATTTTCTTACTGGCACATGGGGGCATTTCTTACTGGCACTGGGGGCATTTCTTACTGGCACATGGGGGCACTGGGGGCATTTGTTACTGGCACATGGGGGCACTGGGGGCATTTCTTCCTGGCACATGGGGGCATTTCTTACTGGCACATGGGGGCATTTCTTACTGGCACATGGGGCACTGGGGGCATTTCATACTGGCACATGGGGGCATTTCTTACTTGCACTGTGGGGCATTTGTTACTGGCACATGGGGGCACTGGGGCATTTGTTACTGGCACATGGAGCACTGGGGGCATTTGTTACTGGCACATGGGGGCATTTGTTACTGGCACTGGGGGCATTTGTTACTGGCACATGGGGGCATTTGTTACTGGCACATGGGGGCATTTGCATTTGTTACTGGCACATGGGGCACTGGGGGGCATTTGTTACTGGCACATGGGTCACTGGGGGCATTTGTTACTGGCACATGGGGGCATTTCTTACTGGCACATGGGGCACTGGGGGCATTTGTTACTGGCACATGGGGGCACTGGGTGCATTTGTTACTGGCACATGGGGGCATTTGTTACTGGCACATGGGGGCATTTGTTACTGGCACTGGGGGCATTTGTTACTGGCACTGGGGGCATTTGCATTTGTTACTGGCACATGGGGCATTTGTTACTGACACTGGGGGCATTTGCATTTGTTACTGGCACATAGGGGCACTGGGGGACATTTCTTACTGGCACATGGGTCACTGGGGGCATTTCCTACTGGCACATGGGGGCATTTCTTACTGGCACTGGGGGGGCATTTCTTACTGGCACATGGGGGCACTGGAGACATTTGTTACTGGCACATGGGGCACTGGGGGCATTTGTTACTGGCACATGGGGGCACTGGGGGCATTTCTTACTGGCACATGGGGCATTTCTTACTGGCACATGGGGGCATTTCTTACTGGCACATGGGGCACTGGGGGCATTTCATACTGGCACATGGGGGCATTTCATACTGGCACATGGGGGCATTTCTTACTTGCACTGTGGGGCATTTGTTACTGGCACATGGGGGCACTGGGGGCATTTGGTACTGGCACATGGAGCACTGGGGGCATTTGTTACTGGCACATGGGGGCATTTGTTACTGGCACTTGGGGCATTGTTACTGGCACATGGGGGCATTTGCATTTGTTACTGGCACATGGGGCACTGGGGGGCATTTCTTACTGGCACATGGGGCACTGGGGGCATTTGTTACTGGAACATGGGGGCACTGGGGGCATTTGTTACTGGAACATGGGGGCACTGGGGGCATTTGTTACTGGCACATGGGGGCACTGGGGGCATTTCTTCCTGGCACATGGGGGCATTTCTTACTGGCACATGGGGGCATTTCTTACTGGCACATGGGGCACTGGGGGCATTTCATACTGGCACATGGGGGCATTTCTTACTTGCACTGTGGGGGCATTTGTTACTGGCACATGGGGGCACTGGGGGCATTTGGTACTGGCACATGGAGCACTGGGGGCATTTGTTACTGGCACATGGGGGCATTTGTTACTGGCACTGGGGGCATTTGTTTACTGGCACATGGGGGCATTTGTTACTGGCACATGGGGCATTTGCATTTGTTACTGGCACATGGGGCACTGGGGGGCATTTGTTACTGGCACATGGGTCAACTGGGGGCATTTGTTACTGGCACATGGGGGCATTTCTTACTGGCACATGGGGCACTGGGGGCATTTGTTACTGGCACATGGGGGCACTGGGTGCATTTGTTACTGGCACATGGGGGCATTTGTTACTGGCACATGGGGGCATTTGTTACTGGCACTGGGGGCATTTGTTACTGGCACTGGGGGCATTTGCATTTGTTACTGGCACATGGGGGCATTTGTTACTGACACTGGGGCATTTGCATTTGTTACTGGCACATAGGGGCACTGGGGGACATTTCTTACTGGCACATGGGTCACTGGGGGCATTTCCTACTGGCACATGGGGGCATTTCTTACTGGCACTGGGGGGCATTTCTTACTGGCACATGGGGGCACTGGAGACATTTGTTACTGGCACATGGGGCACTGGGGGCATTTGTTACTGGCACATGGGGGCACTGGGGGCATTTCTTACTGGCACATGGGGGCATTTCTTACTGGCACATGGGGGCATTTCTTACTGGCACATGGGGCACTGGGGGCATTTCATACTGGCACATGGGGGCATTTCATACTGGCACATGGGGGCATTTCTTACTTGCACTGTGGGGCATTTGTTACTGGCACATGGGGGCACTGGGGGCATTTGGTACTGGCACATGGAGCACTGGGGGCATTTGTTACTGGCACATGGGGGCATTTGTTACTGGCACTTGGGGCATTTGTTACTGGCACATGGGGGCATTTGCATTTGTTACTGGCACATGGGGCACTGGGGGGCATTTCTTACTGGCACATGGGGCACTGGGGGCATTTGTTACTGGAACATGGGGGCACTGGGGGCATTTGTTACTGGAACATGGGGGCACTGGGGGCATTTCTTACTGGCACATGGGGGCACTGGGGGGCATTTCTTACTGGCACATGGGGCACTGGGGGCATTTGTTACTAGAACATGGGGGCACTGGGGGCATTTCTTACTGGCACTGGGGGGGATTTCTTACTGGCACATGGGGGCACTGGGTGCATTTGTTACTGGCACATGGGGCACTGGGTGCATTTGTTACTGGCACATGGGGCACTGGGGGGCATTTCTTACTGGCACATGGGGGCATTTCTGACTGGCACTGGGGGCATTTCTTACTGGCACATGGGGCACTGGGGGCATTTGTTACTGGCACTGGGGGCATTTCTTAATGGCACGGGAGCATTAGGGGGCATTTGTTACTGGCACATGGGGCACTAGGGGCATTTGTTACTGGCACATGGGGGCACTGGGGGCATTTCTTACTGGCACATGGGGGCACTGGGGGGCATTTCTTACTGGCACTGGGGGGCATTTCTTACTGGCACTGGGGGGCATTTCTTACTGGCACATGGGGGCATTTCTTACTGGCACATGGGGGCACTGGGGGCATTTGTTACTGGCACATGGGGCACTAGGGGCATTTGTTACTGGTGCATGGGGGCACTGGGGGCATTTGTTACAGGCACATGGGGCACTGGGGGGGGAATTTCTTACTGGCACTGGGGCATTTCCTACTGGCACTTGGGGGCATTTCTTAATGGCACGGGAGCCCTGGGGGCATTTTACTGGCACTGGGGGCATTTGTATTGGCACATGGAAGCACTGGGGGCATTTCTTACTGGCGCATAATTTGGGGGGCATTTCTTACTGGCACATAATTTGGGGGGCATCTATGGGGGTGGGACACTTTTTACTGGGACATGATTTTTTTTGGGAATCAATGGGGGGAACTTCTGGTGCATTATTGGGGCGTTTCTTACTGGCACATAATTTGGGGTTAAATTTTGGGGGCACTTCTGGCACATTATTGGGGCACTTTGTACTGGCACATTATTGGGGGGCACTATGGGGGCACTTCTTACTGGCACATTATTGGGGCACTTCTTACTGGCACATTATTGGGGGGCACTATGGGGATACTTCTTACTGCCACATTATTGGGGTACTTCTTACTGGCACATTGGAAGCATTATTACTTCTGGGGCACAGTGGGGACATTAGTACTGTTGGGGGCACTATTACTAACAAGTGCACTCTGGCAGAGAATTATTAGTTGGGAGCACTATTACTGTGGGGGCACCCTGGCACAGTATCAGTGCAGTTATTTCTGGGGGACGTTATGTTTACACTATTACTGTCAGGGATACTATTTGCTGGGCGCAGTTATTTTAGGACAGTGTGTGCCAATAATTATTGAAGGGCACTATCTGTGTGGTATTAGTGGCACAGTACTGGGGTAGGATGATTTATCCAGAAGACGGGAGGATGATGGAAAAGTAGTAAACTAAGATTTTTTTCTGTCAAACTGCAGAGATGAGAAATGGCTGAAAAATGACGTCTGGTCTGAAAGGACAAGATGAGGAAAGAGAACATCTACATCAGAGGAGACGTCACTGGATGCAAGAGGTATGGGGACGCTGTATTAGGCTACATTCACACGAACGTTGTGTTTTGCAGTCTGCAAATTGCGGATCCGCAAAAAATGATGATGTTCCGTATGGCATCCATTTTTTTTGCAGATCCACTGTAACAATGCCTATCCTTGTCCGCAAAACGGACAAAAATAGGAATGGACATACAGATGCGGACAGCACACAGTGTTCATTTAAGTGAATGGGTCCGCATCTGAGCCGCAAAATATGCAGATCGGAGGCTGCAAAAACAACTGTCGTGTGAATGTAGCCTTACCCTGTATGTTCTGTAGTGATATACGTAATGTTAGGAGGGAAAAGGTTAGGGTGAGAATTTGGCATGGGGGGGGGGTCAATTTTTGAGTTGGCCGGCAGAAAAGCTAGGTGCACCAGCGCTGAGGGAAGGGGGCGGGGGGGGCCCAAGCTCAACTCTTGCACCAGGGCCCATGAGCCTTTAGCTACACCCCTGCTACCAAGGATAGACCATCAATATTAAAATCATGGAATACCCCTTCAAAGGGGCTGGCCCTTCTCACTAGGATATGCCACCAATGTCCCACCTCTGAAACTCACACCTATCTTCAACAAGTACCCCTGAAAGGGAAGGAGAGCGCACTATGCATCTGTGGCGTGCTATCCATTCACTTCTATGGGAGTTATGAAAAAAGCAGAGCGAGTGTGTTCAGCTATTTACGGACCTCCCATAGAAGTGAATGGAGAGTTGGAGAGTACACTACACAAGCATGGTCACATCTCCATTTACTTCAATGGGAGTTCCGGTTAGAGTCCTGACCAAGTTTTCACCCCGAGTAGAAGAGGAAATGATCCCTCCTTGAGCCCCACAGCAGTCGCATGGTCTGCCGTTATGGTAGTTATGTCCCTCTCTATGATAATCTGTGCACCTGGCATAAAAACTGAAGTAGTTTTTTCCAGGAGTAAATGTTAGCATATTTGGTGGGCCGGAGTCCTGCTCCGCTTTGGCCCATGCTGCTCAACTGCCAAACTCAGTGTAAAACTGGCTATTCGACTAAATATTGCCACAAATCTGGTCAAAAAAGCGACTATCTTTACAACTGAAATAGTTGCAAGTTCCTTAATAAATGTCACCCACTGACTTATGCAGTATGTCACTTATTTGGATTTATGTAGTTTCTTTTTCAAACTTACATGTTATATTCTGCTGCAAGACATTCAATGATATTCATGAAATACAGGCCCCATCCCGATTGACAGGTTTGTCCCTATACACAGTACTATGGAGGAACCTGTCAAATCAGCAGCTGGAGGGCAGGGGAAGCCAGCGTATCATCAGACCACTACATAAATCCACATAAGTGACAGACTGTTAAAATCAGTGGGGAAGATTTATCAGAACTTGTGTAAAGTAGAACTGGCTTAGTTGCCCATAGCAACCAATCAGATTCCACCATTGATTTTCCAAAGGAGCTGTGAAAAATGAAAGGTGGAATCTGGTTGCTACTGGCAACTAAAACAGTTCTACTTTACACCAGTTTTGATAAATGTCCCCCAGTGTGTCTGTCACTACACTACGTTGCCATCAAACAGGGCAGGATAACTGCAGACAATGTGGATTAAGTGCGTTTTTCCCATACGCAAAAAATGCATCATAATGCAGTACCAACAAAGTGAATCAGATTTGCCAAATGTACGTGTGGAAAGTGACCTGCAGTGTGGATTTAAAAATCCACGTCATGTGCAATTCCACACCTTATATATAGTGTTTTTTCCCTATAGACATCAATCAGGTTGTTAACAAACTGCATATCTGCACCAAAAAACCTGACAAAAAAATTGCACCAAAACAGCAAGAAATAGCAAGGATTAGGGTTTAAAGAGGATTTTCTTCATACAAATATGCAACATGTAGTTAGCCTAAGGGACCTGACCGGTTCCATGTGTGTAACATGCCTAACAACATATCATAGATCTAAATAATTATGGTATGTCTAGTTCTATCATGTCAATAGTGGGAAAACCGCAGGACTGTATCATGTTCCATATACAGTGTACATACAGTACATATATTCCCTTGTACCTATCAACTAAGTGAATGAAACCTAAAAAATACTATGGGGGAGATTTATCCAACTGGTTTAACCCTTTCTACCCCGGAGGTTTTTTCGGTTTTGCGTTTTCGTTTTTTGCTCCTTGCCTTCATACAGCCATAACTTTTTTATTTTTCTGCTCACATAGTTGTATGAGGGCTTGTTTTTTGCGGGACAAGTTGTACTTTCAAACGCCACCATTTATTATTGGATATGGTGTAGTGGGAAGCAGGAAAAAAAATTCCAAATCGGGTGAAATTGCAAAAAAAACACTATTCCGCTACAGTTTTCCGGGTTTTTTATTTACGGCGTTCGCTGTTCATTAAAACTGACCAGTATTTTCATTCTACAGGTCAGTACGAATCCAGCGGTACCTAACATGTATAGTTTTTCTAGTGTTTTGATAGTGATAAAAAAATGATAAAGTCGGTTGTTTTTTTTTTTTTTTTTGGTCGTCATATCTTGACCCCGATAACTTTTTGGCATTTATGTGTACGGAGCTGTATGGGGGCTCATTTTTTGCGGGGCGATCTGAAGTTTTTATTGATACCATTCTGTGGTGTGTCTGACTTTTTGATCGCTTTTTATTTAATTTTTTTTAGAAAAAAGTGACAAAAAACGGAAAATCGCCATTTTGACGCTTTTTTCCGCCACACAATTCACCGTGTTGGAATTTTTTTTTTTAGTTTAAAGGTACGGGCGTTTTCGGTCACGGTGATACCCATGATGTCTATATTTATTGTTATTTAGGTATTTATTTTTTAATTATACGGAAAGGGGGGTGATTTAAACTTTTATATTTTTTTATTTTTTATATATTTTTTAACATTTTTTTTTATTTTTTTTATTATTTGAAATTTCAAATATAAGCTAATATATTGTACTTTTAATTTTTTCACTATGAGCAATCTCTGATTTTTAATCTTGAAGTAAAACTCATGATTGCTCATTTCTTATCCTGGCCAATCGGGTCGTCTGTACATCACCCGGAAGCGAACCGCTTACTGGTACAGACGCCACCGGAAGCCTTCAGAGGGGCCCACAAGAAATGAGAGGCCCATCGGAAGACGCTGCCGATGGCGGTAAGTAGCCGCAAGTCTCTGCTGTTAGAAACAGCAGAGACTTGCCGGCCATGACGCCCGCCGCACCCGCGAGCGGGCGTCATGTCCCCGCACCGCCCGAGCGCCGTACATGTACGGCGCCGGTCGGGAAGGGGTTAAAGGAAAACTGGGTTAGTTAAAGGAAAACTGGCTTAGTTAGACGTAGAGATGAGTGAATCATTAAAAATTTTATTCACCGAACATTCGTCGAACTTTTCATAAGATTCGTATATTCGATGAATATATTCGTTGAATCTGCGTACAAAATATACGCTATTATGTGGCGTTTAGCGAACATTCGCGCACTAATAACAAACGTTCAGTTTTAAAAGGTACGCAACTTCTTTGAACACGTACACATTAGCATACAAATTGCGTACGAAAATGTTGGGCTTTGCTGGAGAGGAATGGTGGAGCAGGAGGAACGCTCTGAGTCTGACCCCTGGCTACATATGGATACTGTATCAGCAGATGACAGCAGATCATCCGACTCTAAATTGCACTACAATTTTGCGCCTTGGTTGGTTAGCCCAGTGGAACACCGGCCAAGTATTGCGAATATTACAAGTAGAAGCTCCGGCTACAGGTCTTTTGGCTCTGCTGCCCTGTGCCTTCTTTTTTTTTTAGAGCTCGAGGTCTGGCTGGAACTGGACCTGCATATCTATTCCAGACATTTTTCACTTCACTCTGTGGCCCTGCAGCTGGTCTTTGTCTTTGTCCCTGTCTCTCTTCCTATCTCTCTCCCTGTCTCTCTCTCCCTGCCTGATTAATTACTAGCCCTGCACTGGCCCTGCAGTATCCCTGATGTGTAATATTGATTCTCTGAACAATTACACCCCAATTTCAACAACACAGGTCTCAGTGTCTCAGAACTTCACACACAGTGCTTCTGCTCATCTCAGCAGTCGCAGCAGAAGTGATGCGTCACTGGCTTACCGAGCCTGAGCCAATCAGAGCAAGCCCTGCCCACTAGGTCAGGTGACCGCTTTCTTCCCGGGCTTTTGCGCACGAATAACGAACTAACAGTGAAAGTTCGCTAATTACTTGAATTCGTATGCAACAGCGTATAGAGTAACTTATACGTAGCATTAGCGTACAATTTATCGGACAAGTACGTAGCGAATGCGTAGAAAGCCTTAGGAACATTTTCGAATCTTAATGGAGCGAATCAACTAATATTCGGTTCACTTCTTTGTTGAATAACTTCGGTATTTGATTTTTAAAGTTCAAAATCACTTTAAAACTTGAAACCAAACTCGAGTTTGGTTCCTACTGGTACCTCGGAACCAAATCTGAGTTCGGTTTCAAGTTTTAAATTGGTTTTCCATTTTAAAAATCAATTAACAAAGTTATTCAACCAAGTCCTGTGCGACTTTGTGAATAACTAACTTTGGCTCATCAGAGCCCATACATTTTAATACTGTACAGCTACGGATCTTCATACAGTATTAATACGAAGTTATGAACAAAGCGATTTCGGATGAAGCATCTGAAGCTTGCTTCACTCGTTGCTAATAGCAACCAATCAGATTCCACCTTTCATTTTTCAGAGCTCCTTTGGAAAATGAAAGATGGAATCTGATTGGTTGCTAGGGGCAACTAGGCCAGTTCTTCTTTACACCAGATTGATAAATCTATGTCTGTTTAATGGACGTGATTAATAGATTATTAAACCTACACGTGACCTCTGCTGCAAAATAACCATCAAGTCAAACACAAGGGGGATCATTTACAAAGACCAGCTTTTTACACAGATCTTTGTTTCCCCTCTGCGCTGCCGGAGGATTCACCTAATGTATGATGAGGTGTGCATCTTGTCATAAATCAGGCGCATCTTCGGTAGTTCATGATTTCACTTGCAGAGAGGGGTAGTTTTTCGCCAACATTTACGCCTAGTAAATATGTCTGGGCCGTGTGTCGTAAAAACACCCATGTGACAAAATATTTTTGCCCAGGCATTTAAAAAGGTGTGAAAAGGGAGTCTTGTGACTTTTTTACGACAAAAAAAATTGTGTAAAAATGTACATAAAGGACCCCCAAGAAGCCTGGATACAATATTACAGTGCCACTTCTGGGCTTTTTGTGGCCTGCACGTCATAGAAAACAATCTGTATGTTTGTGCAGGATAGATTGTGGGGGATGGTGGTGCCGGCTGAATGCCTGTGTTTGTGTATGTGTGTGTGTGAGTGTGTGCACAGTTACTTATTTCCTATTGAGAACTTAGTTTAAATTCCTTTTGTCTGCAAGTCTGAAAATGAATAAAGCAACTTAGCATTTTTTTAGTTACAGTGTAATACGCAAGAAGAGAACATTTACAACTCACAAGGTGACATAGTGCCTATGGTAAAGTAATCCTGGAGAGCCTAGGACTACTGTGGAATTAATGTGGAATTGGCCAATTATACGAGCAGAAGGGAAAGCTAATTCGCATAGTCTGCACATAGTTGGTAGATTTTTGTTTTTCTAATATATATTTCTATAAGTAAATTATATTTTGTTTCGTATTTTATTTATCCACGCATCATGGAATAAGTGTATCACTGGACAGGGTCAGACATCTGGAACAGGGGTCTGCTGTTTGAAAGCAAAGGCGGGTGCACATCTCCATCAGTCCCTTAGACTTGAATGTAGAGGCCAGGGTGTTGTAGGTGGATCCAAATTGACAGAAGATGGACAACACAAGTAGGCAGGGCCAATACATGTAGGCAGTGACAAGAGAAGGAAGGGGGAAGGGGCAGCAATACCGTGGTGTAGATTATTAAACCTATGTGTGGCCACTGCAGTAATACCATAGTGCAGCACAAAATACCATATTAGCAGAAACAAATATCACAGTGCAGCATAAAATACTGTCACCCCCGCTCCCTATAGTATTCAATTGTGTGGATGGTGATACAGTTGAATTCAGGACAACACCTTCAGCTGCCGACCAAGTACATAAGTACCTGATGTTCCCAGCATTAAAGAAGAACGCCCGCAAAAAAATTTATTCCATGTCCTGCTAGAAATGTACATGATGTAATCTGCAGTGAATGTCATTTTCTTACCAGTGTCTGGTATTTGTGAGTTATATCTCCCTGATGTTTCTCATCTGTGTCATGTGACCAGCAATCAGACTCACCAACTCACACAGCATCTTATGTGTGGACAGGAAGTCTATTTCTCTATGTATTCCTATGGGAGCCTCACTCTCAGTCTCATAGGAATGAATAGAGCAGTAACTGGCTTCCTGTCCTGGGTCAGTTGGAGGTCAGGGAGTTGGTCACATGACCCAGCTACAATTAGAAGAGAGGGTATAACTCACAAATACAGTCTCTGATGAGAAGATTACATTCAGTATAGATTATATCATGCACCTTTCTAACAGGTCAGAGAATAAAATTTTTTGCGGGAGTTCTTCTTTAATTAATGCTGAAAGCATCTGATCAGTGACTGGTTGGTGGCCATGATGAGGGCTTGGGCAGCCCAATGGAAAATTTCCATGTAGGGTCTATGGCTAGTCCGCTCCTGGTAGAGTGCGAGACTGTCACTCCATTCAAATGAGGGGACCCTGAACACTGCACATGTGCAGTGTGCCCTCTAACATTTTCGGGGGTCACACTTTCAGGGCTCACACCTATAAGACAAGGGGCATATCCTAGCGATATGCCCCCATTGTCTGTAATGAGACAACCTCTTTAAGGCTTCATTCACAAATCCGTATTTGTGCACATCCTGGAAAACGGACAGTTTTTTGCGGATCCGTTGTTCTTCCAGCACATCCATTCCGTTTTTCCGTAAAAAACGGAAAGGATGTATCCATATGTCATCCGTTTTTTGCGGATCCGCAAAAAACGGAAGGAGGAATCAAATCTATTTTTTTTTCTACCCTCCTGGAACGGAATCCGCAAATGCGGATGACATGCGGATGCCTTTCCGCATGTCTTCCGCATTTTTGGAGGTTCCATAGACTTGTATTGAGCTACGGACTGCAAAATGGGGATAAAAGTAGGACAGGAGGATTTCTTTATGCGGACAGTCGGAACGGACACACGGATGTGGACAGCACACGGTGTACTGTCCGCATTTTTTCGGGACCCATTGAAATGAATGGATCCGCATCCTATCCGCATGATTGTCCGAAATTGCGGAAATGGATTCGGAAAGCATGCGGATACAAAATACGGATGTGTGAATGGACCCTAAAGGGAACCTGTCATCAATTTTATGCTGCCCATACTAACGGCAGCATAAACTAGAGACAGGTGAGTTGATTTCAGCGGTCTGCCATTTAAAAGTTAAAATTAAGTGGTTGCCGAGAACCAACATCACAATCATTGCAGACTAGGCCTGGAAAAGAGTCACTGCCACCTGAGAAGAGTCCTGGTTATTCATGAATTCCTGCTCTCCCTGCAGTCTTCTACCTAGTTTTCTTCCTTTCTGTCTAGGAGAGAACTGCCAGTCATCAGCAGATGGGCGGGGAGAGCAGGAGATTATGAATAACCATGACTCTTCTCAGGTAGATGTGACTCTTTTCAAGGCCTATGCTGCAATGATTATGATGCTGGTTCTCTGCAACCACTAACTTTTAGCTCATGAGTGACACACCGCTGAAATCAGCATTTCTGTCACTATTTTAGGCCTCTTTCACATGACAGTATTTTTTGCGGGCTCCGATCCGCATTTTTTGCTGATAAAATGCGGATCCATTCATTTCTATGGGTCCGCAAAAAATACTGACAGCACACTGTGTGCTGCCCGCATTCGTATGTCCGTTCCGTAGCCCACAAAAAAAAATAAAACATGTCCTATTCTTGTCCGTTTTGTGGACAAGGATAGGCATTGTTACAATGGATCCGCAAAAAATACGGATGCCATATGGATGTCATCTGTTTTTTTTTGCGGATCCACAATTTGCGGACCGCAAAACACAGCGTTCGTGTGAAACTAGGTTGATAACAGGTTCCCTTTAAAGGGGTTGTCCGAGTTATATTTATTGATGACCTATCCTCAGGATAGGTCATCAATATCAGATCGGCGGGGGTCCGACACCCGGCACACCCGCCGATCAGCTGTTTGAAGAGGAGGCACGCGCCGCCTCCTCTTCATTGTTTACCTGCTCGCCGTAACATTAGTAGTGGTGAGCAGGTGTAATTACACCCAAGCCGCCCCATTCACTTCAATGGGACGGCTCGTTCCCATAGACTTGTATAGAAATGAGCCACCCCATTGAAATGAATGGGGCGGTTAGGTGTAAGTACACCTGCTCACCGCTACTCATGTTACGGCGAGCAAGTAACCCTAACCCCTTTAAGCCTCATGCACACGACCGTGTACGTATTGTGGTTCACAAACCACGGATAAGCCAAATACACCTTCTGTGTGCAATCTGCATTTTTCTCACTCCAATTATTACAAATTACTATTTTTGTCCCCAATATGGACAAGAATAGGACATGTGCTATAATTTACGGAAAGGACACATGGATGTGGAGAGCACAGGATGACATCCTTGTGCTGTTTTCAATTTTTTGCAGACCCTTAGAAACTGGTCTGTGTGAAATCTTCAAAAAGTGCAGATAGGACACAGATGGAGAATACAGTCATGTGCATGAGGCCTAAAGGTGTTGAATGAACATTTGAAGAGGTTTTATATGATCCTCTTTCATAATGGATTCAGGCATGGTGGAAGAAGGTTTATTCTTCTCACTTTATTTTAGAAAGTGAAGCTATTATTTATACAATTCTAAGTATGGCCTCTTTCACACTAGCGGCAGCACGGATCCGGCAGATGAAGGGTGCTGCCGGATCCGTGCTGCCGCAGGGACATGTGTGGGGCCGGAGCGCGGTTCAAGCCCCACATGTGTGGGGCCGGAACCACGCTCCAGCCCCACACATGTCGCACAGTACATACAGACAGACACACACATACAGACATATACACATACAAATACACATACATACTTACATGCTCCCGGCAGGTCTCCACAGTGCAGGAGGAGCAGGACGGCGCGCACATTGCATGATCCCGCACAGCGCCCTCTGCTGGGCGCCGGGTGGAATCGTCCTATGTGTGCGCCGTCCTGCTCCTCCTGCCCTGTGGAGACCTGCCGGGAGCATGTCAGTATGTATGTGTATTTGTATTTGTATGTGTATATGTCTGTGTATGTTTATGTGTATGTATGTATGTATGCAGGTGACGGATCCGTCATGAACTCCATTAAAAGTCAATGGAGGACGGATCCGTTCACCATTGTGTCACACCAAACGGATCCGTCCCCATTGACTTTCATTGGGGGTCATGACGGATCCGTCTTGGTGCGGATACCTGGACCGGAGAGCAAACCTCAGCATGCGGAACTCAATACCGGAATTATAAAACGCTAGTTTGAAAGTAGCCTATCCTGAGTTCCTGATCTTACCTCCTGCCCCCTCACCCTTGTTCTGGAAAGAAATACAGTATCTCACACTTTCATCTCGTGGCTGTCAAATGTCATTAGGGTCTAATGCTGGGACTGGCCCACTAGAGGATTTTATTCAAAACCTATTACACCATATTGATGATATAAGGGCTGGAACATGTTTCACAAATCAGGATCTAGCCTTGTGCTTTCGTGCAACTGCAAGCAATCATATGCGGAGACATAACATCATCTAACTACTGACCATGAGTGACCTGTAAGTCCTTGAACTGGCTTTAGGAAAGCCCTATGTATACTCTGAAGGCCCATTTACTCAGTCCAATAATTGGGGTAATTATTAGGAAGGAGCCTTCCTAGGAACGCTCTTTCCAGATAACTGCAATGTATAAAGGTTCTGCTGATCACCCGATAAATGACCACATACCCATTCTTCGGGTGAGAACGTTGCAGATGTAGTCATCTAAGGGTATATTCATAAAGAGTACGGTATTTTGTCCGTGACGAAAATCCTCTGCGTATCCCCAGGCAGAAACTGATGCGTTGTGCTGCAGTTTCTGCTGTGGTTATTCATGCGGACCCGCTCTAGGTTTATCCATTGAACGGTGTGAAACCGCAAGCATGCTTCGGCTTTGCGAGGGGTTCATGCGGTAACCGTGCCATGAATAGACCTGTACATTCTTGGCGCTGTCATGAAAACCATGTGGCAAAAACAATGGGAGGCTACTTCAGCACAGATTCGGCCTGATGTTCGGCACTAAAGTTTTGCCGAAACCTGGGCCTAAAATACTCTGTCTAAACATACCCTAAATCTTCATTTCTGGACAGCAAATCTTCCTGTCTTAATAAGGACCTGTGGCCCAGACACAAAGATTCTCTATAGGAAAGAGTTATGGCAGCAGCAATTCATCGTTTGCATACAACAGTGGTCATTACTGCATATAAATGTGTAAACCACCCGTGTAAAGGAGTTTTTGGGGTACAACCTCCTTGCGCGCTTGTGATTACCATATGGCTGCAGTGGGCTCTAAGTTAGGCCTCAAGCACATGACCACATGTATTTTGCAGTCTGCAAAACACAGATACCGGCCTGCACAAATGTCCTATCCTTGTCCGCAAAACGGACAAGCATAGGACATGTTCTATTTTTTTTTGGGTGTGGGGTGTGGAACGGAATTATGGATGTGGACATTGCATGGGTGAGCTGTCCGCATCTTTTGCAGCCCCATTGAGATGAATGGGTCCGCAAAAAATGTGGCTCAGATGTGGACCAAAACCATAGTCATGTGCATGAGCCCTTACTAATGTGACCGTGCATAAAATCCTTCTAAAAAGTGCCACAATTTTGTTGCAATTTGGCACAGCTATTGTTTTTACACTTTTTCCTAACTTGCTTAAAAGAGGAGGGGGGCTTAATGGTAAAGGAGCAGGCTCTAAGATGCACCATTATGCGCCAAAATTGCACCACAATTCAGGCGTAAAATTCCATCTCATAGTAAGCCAACCAAAAATTGCAGCTTGTTCTATATGACCCATTTTTTACACATTCATTTTTTTCATTCATAGAAATGAATAGGGCTGCGTAAAAAATGGAAGGTGTCCGGATGCAATGTGTTTTTCAATGATGGTTGCTAGGAGATGGTCAGCATAGACTTCTATTATGACTGAAGGCAATATGGAATGCCTCTTATAGTCTTCAGTGGTGCATGGCATCATAGAATTCCGTTATGGTCCGTGGTAACAGAATCCATTACAGAATTCTTAGATAACCCGAATGCCGAACTTGCAAATCGCAAGTTCGCTCAGCACTACTCCTTAGGTCCCATTCACATGACCATATTATTACAGGTCCACCATAATGCGGACCCGCAATACTACGGGTGCCGCCCGGCGTGTGTTCCGCAACACTACTGTTTATGCCCGCTCCCATAGAGGTGAATGGGGCCGCATCTATTCTGCAATATTGCGGAATAGATGCGGCCCCATTCATACGGTCGCGTGAATGAGGCCTTAGGGTGCGGTCATGATGTGGTTATGAAATGCATGCGGTTACCACATGCAAAATCATGTGAGTTTTTTGCCCATGATCGTTTATGGACTGTTGTTTGAACTGTAGTGATTTTTCATGGTTCTTTAGTATTCTGATTAACTTCAAATAGTGATATATGTGGTAAATTATGTTAAACATTCACGGCGAGTGGCTACTCAGCTGTATCTCTCCCATAGAAGTCAGTGAGGTCCCCTCCTAACCATTGTGTCTAAGGCCCATGGGGCTGCCGTAAAGCAATTTTAATGCTGTGTAATGCCTCATTCACACATCAGTGTTCAGTCAGTGATTTTCATCAGTGATTGTGAGTCAAAACCAGGTTCGGCTCTAAACACAGAACAGATGCAGATCTTTCCTTTATATCTTATATCTGTGGAGGCTCCAATCCTGGTTTTGGCTCACAATCACTGATGGAAATCACTGACTAAAATACTGACGTGTGAATGAGGCTTAAATGCTGTTAAGAACAGCTCAGGCAAGATGGCCGCCCCAATAATTATGTTCAGGAAAAAGAATAAAAAATCTGCAATCAGAAAATAACAGGTTAGTTAAATAAGGGTTTTGTGTTGATATCTGGTTTTAACTGGCAAATTACATTTTTGGAGACACATTTCCTTTAAGCCACTAAAGAATGCCATAGAAACCACTTGCGTTGTTTTCCATACCACAATCATTTTTATATGTTTCTTTTTTCTTTTTAAACGTCAGTAGCAAAAAAAAAACATTTCTGTGTTTTATATTTTTAACGGACATTCAGCCAACATCTAGAGCTGCCATTTTTTTCAGCAAAAAACATCTAAAAACACAACTACATAAAAAAGCCACAAAAAAATGCAAAAGTGCTGAAAAACACCACCAAAAACCTATATATGAATCTGTCCTCAAAAAGGCTTCATTATAAGACAATATGGCTGTCTCAGCTCGCAGTAGGAAACTGTGGTAAACTTTAAGCAGAAAGAGTGAAAAAAAGGGGAAACATTAGTCTGTTTTATGCATTTCAAAAGCCCTTTGAGGTTTCAGTATATAAACATGGAAGCAGGTGTGCTGCAGCGCTCCATACGCTGGGACATGGCTAGACGGCCTTAACTCCACCTGAACTTTTGTGGTATATGACATCAGCCTATGTCCTGGCAGCAGCCATCTGTTCTGTTCTGCAATCTCTTCTGCAGCATATTCATCTTAAAGAATCAAGTTACCATATGTAGTTAACAAACGATGCGTCATGTCTCACGGCGAGCACTTCAACTTCAGCACAGACTAATCCTACAGTTGTCTTATTCTTCCTTTGCCTGGATAAGTAACCCAAGGGCCCCATTAGTGGACCCAGCGCCTGCCTTCCATTTATAAAACAGCTGGCACCAGGAGCATAACTTTGAAGATCCTGGGCCCCAGCGCTAAATCTGTTACAAGGACCCCCACCTACCATGCACGTTCTATGAAGCCTTATGCACACAACTGTATTTTTGGTCCGTGTCTGATCCACATTTTCTGCAGATCACACACGGATTCCGCAAAGAAAAAAAACAAAAAGAAACGGACAGCATGTGGATGTCATCCATGTGCGGTCTGTATCTGTGCAGCCGTGCAGCAAATTATAGAACCTGTCCTATTCTTCTCCACGCTTTGTGGACAACAATAGGCTTCTTTACAGTGGGTCCCGCATAAATTGCAGGATGCACACAGACTGTGAATTTGTGGACCGCAAAACAGATATGGTCATGTGCAGGATGTCTAATACAGTCTTCATATGTGGCAAAGAGGTTTTTGTACCCCCTCAGTAGTGAATGCCATTTCTGCACCCCCGCCCCTGGGCAGGCACATATTATGGTAGAGCAGCCAGTGTCTGCTAATAGCCTGTTGAGAAAGTGTACTGTTCACACACATTAAAGGGGTTGTGTCACTTCAGCAAATGACATTTATCATGTAGAGAAAGTGAATACAAGGCACTTACTAATGTAATGTGATTGTCCATATTACCTCCTTTGCTGGCTGGATTCATTTTTCCATCACATTTTACACTGCTCATTTTAGTTATTTTTAATGAGCTGCAAACTCTATAATCTGAATTTTCTATATTTTTTTATATTATTCTAGAATCCCCAGGTGGGCATTTATTATTATATCGCCCTGTGGTGCCGGAGGATGTGCTTATTTTATGATGAGGTGCACTAAAAAATTTACAGTCACAAAATTGGGCGTATGTCAATTTGCATGTGCACATATCTAAAACTTTTTTCTGATTTTACTCCACTCTTGCCACATTGAAAAAGTGGGTGGGAAAGTGGGTGCACTTAGCTAGACAGGCAGGTGTATGACGGATGCGACTTTTTAAAGTCACAAAAAAATGTTACAAGCTCACTTTAGTAGGGGGGGCATGGGCGGATTGGAAACTTAAAGTGGCCCTGGAGAAAAAAAAGCTGAAAGTGGCCCCATGTCGTAGGCAGCCCCAAATTAACAGATTGAAAGAGGAGTGAGTGGGGTCAACAGAAGTAGGCGGAGCCAGGAAACATAGGCAGGTCCAATAATAGGAGGGCAGTATACAATTGAAACCAGGAGAAGGCCCGAGGCCCCTGGCCAGGTACATAGGTACCTGTCGCTTCCAGTGTTAATTAATGTTGGGAGCGTCAGTTCGTTATGTATCTGGCCGGCGGCCATGCAGAGAAATCATCCTGGTAGGGTCTATGGCCAGCCCGCCCCTGAGGGGTGGTGAAAAAAGTGGAGTAGCATCTCTACACAAAAGTCGTTATTAAAGATGTGCCAAATGTATCAAACACCATGCAACATTTGCAAACTCAAGACTGATATTCAGCAGCCAGTGCAGCAGAAGTGTAGTATTACATAATGCCCGCTGTGATGAATGTGCGAGCATGTAGCACATGGTGGGGGTAGGTCCTCCAGAGTGGGGGATGCTCCTTGTAGAAGCACATCACTTTGGCTAAAATACATCCATATGAGCTAATGTAGATACAGGTTACCCAGCTCCTTCAATCACAACTGTAGTGGCTTTTTTATGCAAACCTGTTTTTACATGTGCTTCTACGCATTTTTTAAAGCCCTATAGAGAAGACTATAGGAAAATACATGAAAAAATGCCACATCTAGAGCATGCTGACTCAAAACCACAGCAAAACAAAGAGAAATGCTTCAACTCAAGATTACTGCGCTTGAGAAAAAAACAACAACACACCACTGACCCAAAAACTGCACCAAAAGTGAACACCACAAAGAACAAAAAAACATATATAGTATTATATATAATAGTTCCCTATTGGATTTAAAGATTTAAAGAGTTTATCCCACAAAAATCTTTTAGGATGATGAAACTTTTGATGTTTTTCCAGACTTTTTTTTTATAGGAGAAAAATTCCTTATTAAATTAACAACTGGCATAAGAACCACATGTGGTATGGAAAAAAAAACTATATGACATTTTTAGTGGTGGAAAAATGTAGTAGTTTTTTAGTGTTTTTAGGCATTTTTCTTATAGTGAAATAGATTGAGAAACACTTTAAAGAAATTACATAACTTCAACATGCCACTTGCCAAAAAGATGCTTGGGTGTCCTGCAATTCATATTTCCTATAGGCTTTCAGCTGACATCTGGAATGGGCGTTTTTTTCCAGTAAAAACTGCACCAAAAAAAAAAAAAGAATACGCAAAAATGCCACCAAAAATGCAGAAGAGCTAAAAAAAACCCCCACCACTAATAACATATGTGTGTTTTCATCTTAAGGCTGGTGTTACACATAGGTTACTTTTGGGGAACTTTTGATGGGTTTTGCAGCATTTTGTATGGTAATTTTTACCTTTTTTAGGCAACAGATGCCAGTTCCAGTTGTTAAATGGAAGTCTATGGGAAATATTAAACTCAGAGCAAACAGGTGTTAAGGCCAGTTTCACACGAACGTTGTGTTTTGCGGTCCGCAAATTGCGGAGCCGCAAAAACAACGGATGGCATCCGTGTGCATTCCATATTTTGCGGAACGGAACAGCTGGCCCCTAATAGAACAGTACTATTCTTGTCCGTAATACGGACAAAAATAGGACATGTTCTATTTTTTTTGCAGGCCTATGGAACGGCATACGGATGCGGACAGCACACGGTGTGCTGTCCGTATTTTTTGCGGACCCATAGAAATGAATGGGTCCGCATTTTTTATGTGAAAAATGCGGATCGGAGTCCGCAAAAAATACGTTCGTGTGAAAGAGGCCTTATTGTAATAGTGTTTTTCATCCTTGAAATGCAGTTTTTTGTGTCAACAGCATTTTTTTTTTAAATGTCAGCAACCACTGAATCTTTTTTACCCTCATTGTCTGGAGTTTTTCTCCCAGACAACCATTGTCTTTTTTTCTTTTGTTGGTTAAAAAAAAAATGCTGGGCAAAAATGCAATTAAAAACACAAAGTGCTAAAACACACTATATGAGCAAAAAAGGCCTAAAAAGAAAAACCACAAAAATCAGAGCATATAAGGTGTTTTTGAGGCCCATTTTAGCCAAAAAACACCCGCCATGAACAAAACTGTGTGAAAGAGATCTAACAGAGTCTTTCCACTACAGACTTTAAAGGGTTTTGGGGGGATTTTGACACTGATGACCTATCTTCTAGATAGGTCATCAGTATCTGATTGGTGAGAGTCTGATACCCGGGACCATCTGTGATCAAACAGGTGATCAGCGGGGGTCCTAGGTGTCAGACTCCCACCAATCAGATACTGATGACCTAGCATGTCCAGTGAATAGCATGTCCAGTGAATATAGCATGTCCAGTGAATATATGATACAAGTGTGACTAGTGGGGGATGATACACCAAACATGTAAAGATTGTAACTACCATCATGGTAAGTGTATCCCTGCCCTGATCCACATGGCACAGTCAGGGGTGGATTGGCCATAGACCTTACAGGGAAGTTTCCCAGTCGGCCGATGTCCCTTTTTGGGAATGTATTTTGTGCTGCTGGCAGTATTTTGTGATGGACTGAGGTATTTGGCTCTGTTGGGGTGGTATAATGTGCCACAATATGGTATTACTGGCCCTGCCTTCCATCAATTTGGACCCAACTACAAAACAAGGCCACTTTTAGTATTTTTCCAGGACCACTTTAAGTTCCCAGTCCGCCTCTGGGCACAGTCCTGGTCTTCTTTGTGATCAGCGCCAGAAAAAAAATCATATACAGTACAGACCAAAAGTTTGGACACACCTTCTCATTCAAAGAGTTTTCTGTATTTTCATGACTATGAAAATTGTAGATTCACACTGAAGGCATCAAAACTATGAATTAACAAATATGGAATGATATACTATATATATATTATAAGTGTGAAACAACTGAAAATATGTCTTATATTCTAGGTTCTTCAAAGTAGCCACCTTTTGCTTTCATTACTGCTTTACACCCTCTTGGCATTCTAACCCCATCACTCTCCTTCTTGGTGAAGTAGCCCTTACACAGCCTGGAGGTGTGCTTAGGGTCATTGTCCTGTTTATAAATAAATGATGGTCCAACTAAAGGCAAACCGGATGGAATAGCATGCCACTGCAAGATGCTGTGGTAGCCATGCTGCTTCAGTATGCCTTCAATTTTGAATAAATCCCCAACATTTCTTAAAGTAATGATGGCCACTCGTTTTTCTTTACTTAGCTGCTTTTTTCTTGCCATAATAAAAAATTCTAACAGTCTATTCAGTAGGACTATCAGCTGTGTATCCACCTGACTTCTGCCCAACACAACTCATGGTCCCAACCCCATTTATAAGGCTTTTTTGTTAAGTATATAATTCCACATGTGTTAATTCATAGTTTTGATGCCTTCAGTGTGAATCTACATTTTTCATAGTCCATGAAAATACAGAAAACTCTTTGAATAAGAAGGTGTGTCCAAACTTTTGGTCTGTACTGTATGTATGATAAAGGATTGAGTTGATGGAACCAATCAGAAAACATCAGAGCATCTCACAGTCCAGCATCCAGTGTGACAACCTGTGGTGGGACTGATTAATGCTTCCATGTACGGCCACCTCTTATGTTTTGTGTCTATGGAGGCATGCTCTTGCCATGCAGAGAACAATTCTGGTGATAGATCTCCAGGGGGAAGAGACTGATGTCAGAGTGCATGAAATACACATGGGACAGCAGTGTTCAGCCTCACATCAGACAGGTCTGGCTCTGGTGAATAGGGGTCTTCCTGTCTATACAACACATGGAGGCAGATGGGGGGGGGGGGTTTCCACTGCTTTGGGCAATTAACAAAGGAGTGGGGGTTGCATGTTGTGCTGCACAGGGTCTAAACATCCGGAGGAAATGGCATGTCACTGCAATAAACAGCACAATAATGAGGTACCTGCAAAATGCTGCAGCCATTTACATAGTAAATCAGCAGCAGCAGCCGCCTGTGTGTACAGTACATGAGGAGGGTGTGGTGTGCAGGAGGCTATGGATTGTACTGGCCTCACAGCCCGACACAACAAAGGAGACATGAGGCACTGGCTGCCACATGCCTGGACATAGCTCTGATCCTAGGAGAGCCTCTATTGTCTGCCGCTGCTTTACAAAAGTCAAAAAGCCCATGTGAGGCATGTATATATGGGAGGCATGAGGTGATGACTACCATATGTCGGTATATGCCTCATCCATAGAGAGCTCCCATTGTCTGATGTATATGCTGTACACAGTAGCCACACTGTTCATGAGGTATATATATAATGTATATACGTGAGATAACGTTCATGTGATGTATATATATATTTTATGGATAATAAATACCTCTCAACTTTTTGGATGGTCAAAGATGGACACTTAGGGTTCATTGTGTGAAAGATCCATCTTTCCTGCATGTTTATACGCTTCAATAGCTTTCTTTTATACAATAGCGCAATTTTTTTTCTGAATATAGAAATTTCTAAAATCTAAATGGCATCGAATAATGAAATAATATACAAGGTGGACTCAAATATACAGAGAGGAACCAAACACTTTATGGCTCAATACTGTAAATGTAATAATTCAAATCTATACCTCAGATCAAAAAGAGGGACATTTAAGGAGAAAAGAAGGACTTGGGTGAAATAGAGGGACTGTCCCTCCAAAAGAGAGACACTGGGGAGGTCTGATAATATATCGTGAGACATGAGGTAACCACCATAGAGAGCTCCCATTGTCTGATGCAGCGCCTGTGTTATATGCTGCACACAGTTCAAGTGAGGCGCCGGGGAGACATGAGGCACTAGCTGCACATGCCTGGACATCGCTCTTATCCTTAGTGAGCTCTCTGTGTGATGATGCTGTAGTAGCCATAAGCCCATATGAGGCCATAATAATAACACTAGGCACCAACTGCGCTCTGCCTGTATACTGCCCTCAGTTCTAGACAGCTCCCATTGTGTGCTGTGTATATAACAGAGGAGAGACATAATATATAGGAGGCACCAGCTGCCTGTATACTGCCCTCAGTCCTGGAGAGCTCCCATTGTGTGCTGTGTATATAACGGGGGAGATATAATATATAGGAGGCACCAGCTGCCTGTATACTGCCCTCAGTCCTGGAGAGCTCCCATTGTGTGCTGTGTATATAACAGGGGAGATATAATATATAGGAGGCACCAGCTGCCTGTATACTGCCCTCAGTCCTGGAGAGCTCCCATTGTGTGCTGTGTATATAACAGGGGAGATATAATATATAGGAGGCACCAGCTGCCTGTATACTGCCCTCAGTCCTGGAGAGCTCCCATTGTGTGCTGTGTATATAACAGGGGAGATATAATATATAGGAGGCACCAGCTGCTGTATACTGCCCTCAGTCCTGGAGAGCTCCCATTGTGTGCTGTGTATATAACAGGGGAGATATAATATATAGGAGGCACCAGCTGCCTGTATACTGCCCTCAGTCCTGGAGAGCTTCCCATTGTGTGCTGTGTATATAACAGGGGAGATATAATATATAGGAGGCACCAGCTGCTTGTATACTGCCCTCAGTCCTGGAGAGCTCCATTGTGTGCTGTGGTATATAACAGGGGAGATATAATATATAGGAGGCACCAGCTGCCTGTATACTGCCCTCAGTCCTGGAGAGCTCCCATTGTGTGCTGTGTATATAACAGGGGAGATATAATATATAGGAGGCACCAGCTGCCTGTATACTGCCCTCAGTCCTGGAGAGCTCCCATTGTGTGCTGTGTATATGACAGGGGAGATATAATATATAGGAGGCACCAGCTGCCATCTGTCTTCTGTATACTGCCCTCTTCCATTGTGTGATCTTGCTCCTTTGTTGCATGCTGTATATATAACAGTTCCACAGTTTATGGGAGGCTTAGTATATAGGAGGCACCAGCTGCCACCTGCCTGTATACTGACCTCAGCCCTAGCCAGCTTCCATTGTTTTGTGTATATAACAGGGGAGACATAATGTATAGGAGGCACCAGCTGCCATCTGTCTTCTGTACACTGCCCTCTTCCATTGTGTGATCTTGCTCCTTTGTTGCATGCTGTATATATAACAGTTCCACAGTTTATGGGAGGCTTAGTATATAGGAGGCACCAGCTGTCCTCTGCCTGTATACTGCCCTGATCCAGGGAAAAAGCAGTTATGTTCTGTATACAGCAGGTCGGACACAGTATAAAGGAGACATGAGGTTTCAGCTTCCTCCTGCCTGATCTCTCTGATTCTCCATGGTCTTAGGTCACTATCAGACGAGCGTGTTCCCTGCGTGAAACGTGCTCCATGTGGAAGCGTGAATTCCCGTAGTGAACTCTGCTCCTTTGTCCGGACCGCAGGGCATTATGTGGGTACAAATTGCAGTTGAGGTCGGGCAGAGACACACAGCATTATAGATCAATGGAACAGAGTCCACTATCATAGATGCCAACTATCTCAAAGATGCAGTATATAGCAGTATCACAGCATGTTAGGCAAAGTATATGGGAACATGAGGTACACCTCACACATCCTATTGTCTGATGCTGTATATAGCAGTATCACAGCACACATTAGGCACCGTATATGGGAACATGAGGTACGCCTATTGTCTGATGCTGTATATAGCAGTATCACAGCACACATTAGGCACCGTATATGGGAACATGAGGTACGCCTATTGTCTGATGCTGTATATAGCAGTATCACAGCACATGTTAGGCACAGTATATAGGAACCTGAGGTACGCCTTATGTCTGATGCTGTATATAGCAGTATCACAGCACACATTAGGCACAGTATATGGGAACATGAGGTACGCCTATTGTCCTGATGCTGTATATAGCAGTATCACAGCACACATAGGCACCGTATATGGGAACATGAGGTACGCCTATTGTCTGATGCTGTATATAGCAGTATCACAGCACATGTTAGGCATAGTATATAGGAACCTGAGGTACGCCTATTGTCTGATGCTGTATATAGCAGTATCACAGCACACATTAAAGGCACAGTATATAGGAACCTGAGGTACGCCTATTGTCTGATGCTGTATATAGCAGTATCACAGCACACGTTAGGCACAGTATATGGGAACATGAGGTACACCTGCACTCCTCCTATTGCCTGATGCTGTATATAGCAGTATCACAGCACACGTTAGGCACAGTATATGTGAACATGAGGTACACTGCACTCCTCCTATTGTCTGATGCTGTATATAGGCAGTATCACAGCACACGTTAGGCACAGTATATGTGAACATGAGGTACACTGCACTCCTCCTATTGTCTGATGCTGTATATAGCAGTATCACAGCACACGTTAGGCACAGTATATGGGAACATGAGGTACACTGCACTCCTCCTATTGTCTGATGCTGTATATAGCAGTATCACAGCACGGTAGGCCACAGTATATGGCCAAACATGTGGTATGCTGCACTCCTCCTATTGTCTGATGCTGTATATAGCAGTATCACAGCACGGTAGCACAGTATATGGCAAACATGTGGTATGCTGCACTCCTCCTATTGTCTGATGCTGTATATAGCAGTATCACAGCACGGTAGGCACAGTATATGGCAAACATATGGTACGCTGCACTCCTCCTATGGTCTGATGCTGTATATAGCAGTATCACAGCACGGTAGGCACAGTATATGGCAAACATATGGTACGCTGCACTCCTATTGTCTGATGCTGTATATAGCAGTATCACAGCACGGTAGGCACAGTATATGGCAAACATATGGTACGCTTCACTCCTCCTATTGTCTGATGCTGTATATAGCAGTATCACAGCACGGTAGGCACAGTATATGGCAAACATGTGGTACGCTGCACTCCTATTGTCTGATGCTGCTCCAGCAGTGACACAGCCCATTTGAGGCAGAAGTGCATGGGTCTGTATCATCCCTGAAGCAAGGTGAAGTTTCTTCGGTGTCTGTGGCATTAGATCATCAATAGTGACCTCTGCTGAGGCTGCGACAAATTGAATTGCAGCCACTTACCGTCCAGCATGTGTCAGATTAGGAGAAGGGACACAATGTCACCTCTTGTAGTAACTGAACCCACATGGAATATAATCTGCCGCCACCACTAATACTTCTAGACAGGCCTCATATTATTACAGCAGATCTACCCTGGAGTGGAATGATAATGACCCGTGGAAACGGGCACAATGAAGTCTCCTGGGATTTGTAGTGCTACAATATAATGATTTCTCATCTAATGAGTTTCTCATCTAAACAGGTCAATCTGATTGGGAAAAAAAAATCAAATGTTTTAGCAGTGATTGGAGGTGACGTACCAATAATCGTCAACGATACATCCGAAAAGGGTGATGGCAAACGATTATTGGGATGAAAACTTGAAGAAACCTAGGATTTAAAACGCAATTAAAATGTTCTGGGTTGCTGCTGTTTAATCCAAGGACGTGTCCAGAGGGGATAAATACAAAACTTTCTTACTATGTGAAAACATATACACTTCCATCGCCCCTCATCTAAGACAATGATGGGGTAGTAGTGATTTCCATCGATCAGACTATGTCAGCACAGGCTGTGGAGGATGGGACAGCTAGCACCCCCTGCTCTCTCTGGTACTGCTGCTGGGTTCCGGACAATACATACATGTGGGAGTACTCAGGGGTCGGCGGCCAATTAGAAGTAAGGCTGAGGCCGGTGCTTGTCCTCAGCGGGCAGGAGCCCTGCAGTGCCCCGGCTGATAAGCGGGGGCATGGTGCTGACCAGTAGCCCGTGTTCGCACACACCGGCGCCTGCCTTTATTGTGCTGCATTAGACAACAAAGAAACGAGTTGGTCTCTTTCTTTCCGCTGAGGGGGAGGAGTCGTGGGCGGGCCAGACGGCCCCGCCACGCCCACTCCAGCTCCGTCCTTCCAATAGGAATCGCCTTCCCTAGTGTCAGCTCCATTGTGCTGTCAGCCCTGCCGGTGACGTCACGGCCTCTTATCCCCCTCTAGTGCCGTCTGGCTGCAGTGGCTCAGACAGGAGGGGAGCAAAACGCTGAGTGAGCCGGGGAGGGGCTCCTTAAAGAAACGCTGCCATCTCTGGCATATTCCGGCCACAAAGAAGTCGGGGAGCTGCTCCTGCACCCACTGGATACAAGCTGGGGGGACCCCCTGACAGCGCTGACCGGAGAGGACCGCCGCAGCCTCGCTCCTCCTGCAGCCGCCGGCCACCTCGCTTTCCTTTGTGTCTGCAGCCAGCGCTGAGGCGAGAGGAGCGGCGGAGCTGACCATGCCCAGCTCGCTCTTTGCAGACATGGAGAGGTCCGGGAGCGGAGGAGTTGAGACTCTGGACGACCAGCGGGCTCTGCAGATCGCCCTCGACCAGCTCTCTCTTCTGGGGCTGGACAACGACGAGAGCTCCATCTACGACAACGAGCCCCGGAAAAAGAGCGTGAACATGACTGAGTGTGTGCCGGTGCCCAGCTCCGAGCATGTGGCGGAGATCGTGGGGAGACAAGGTGAGCGCTGCGCTGGAATGTTGTGTGTGTACAGAGACAAAGGGAGTGCGGCTCCTGCAGCAGCCCTGCTGCACATAATGGGGGTGCTGATCTTGGGCTGCCCCTGATGCCCTGGCATGGGCTGGGCATCTGTTTGTATTGTGCATCCTCCACATGCTTTGTGCTGTGTTGGCACTGCAGTTGGTTCACTCCCAGCTGCCCACCTTTGGCTGTGCCCTTGTTTCATGTAGGTGTCACTGCTTGTCCTCCTTTTGCCACTTTATGGGTCGTTTGGTTTTTTGCACCAGGTCTAATTGTACATTTTGTGTCCCCATTTGCTACCCAGGTTGTAAAATCAAAGCTCTGCGGGCGAAGACCAACACCTACATCAAGACCCCGGTCCGCGGGGAGGAGCCTGTCTTTGTTGTGACTGGGAGAAAGGAAGATGTAGCCATGGCCAGGAGAGAGATCATCTCAGCAGCAGAGCACTTCTCCATGATCCGAGCTTCTCGCAATAAAAACGCTTTAAATGGGGGGTCGGTGCCCGGACCTCCAAATCTTCCTGGACAGACCACCATCCAGGTGCGGGTGCCCTACAGAGTGGTGGGTCTGGTGGTGGGACCTAAAGGGGCTACGATCAAGAGGATCCAGCAGCAGACCCACACGTACATTGTCACCCCCAGCAGGGATAAAGAGCCAGTCTTTGAGGTTACTGGAATGCCGGAGAATGTGGACCGAGCTCGGGAGGAGATTGAGGCTCACATCGCTGTGCGCACCGGAGGGCTTATAGAGCTGACCGATGAGAATGACTTTCATGCCAATGGGACTGATGTTGGCTTTGATTTGCATGGCACAGGGAGCTTGTGGAGCAAACCCACACCGTGTGTAAACTCTAGCATGGGTTCCCGCAAGGCTTTCTCCAATTACCGCAATGACAGCTCCAGCTCCCTGGGCAGTGCCTCCACTGACTCTTACCTTGGGGGCAACAGTGGCTCCAGGCTTGCAGATTATAGCCCACCCAGCCCTGCCCTCAGCTTCACCAACAATGGCAACAATAACAATAACGTGAATGGCAATGGATATGTGTACGCCAGTGACAGCATCTCGCCAGACTGCACCGAGCTGGCCTTTGACTCTGCTTTTGACCCAGCGCCAGCTCCACCCGGCACTACTTTGATCTGGTCCCAGTTTGACCGCAGTGGCACAAGCAGCGTCTCCCAATCCCCCCCTTACCAAAACAATGCCAATGGGTTGCTGTCTAACAGGCGGCTCAATGGGGTTGGCTGCACTGCTCCGCCCAGGCTCTCTCCTCCTTTGCATGGAAGCAGCGTGGTCCCTGAGCATCCTTTAGCGCGCAGGGTGCGCAGTGACCCCGGAGGTGGCCTGAGCTACTCCTCCTACACTAACATGGGCTCCGACTCCTCCTCTTCTTCCTCGTCCTCCAGCAGCAGCAGCTCTTCCTCTTCCAGCTCGTCTTCCTCTTCGTGTGGCATGAGGAGGAAAGGCAGCCGCGACTGCTCCATCTGCTTTGAGAGTGAGGTGATCGCAGCCTTGGTACCCTGCGGCCACAACCTATTTTGCATGGAGTGTGCCAACCGCATCTGCGAGAAGAACGAGCCTCAGTGCCCAGTGTGTCACGCAGAAGTCACTCAGGCCATCCGCATATTCTCCTAGAACAGTCCAGCAGCCTTCTTTATTCCTGTACTATGACTAGAAATACATATAGCTACATTCCCACTTGTATGGTGCCATACTCGTGTGTTTGTGTTTTGTACATATATATATTATTTACCAGAACCCTTAATATATTAATATATTGTAATATATTAATATGCAAATAATATATATATATAATAATGTGATGTTGCTTATCTTACCCCCACATTCTTTGTATGCTTGAGGGGCTCATATATATGTCTTTGTAGTAGCCTTTCATGCCATTCTAAAGGCAAACAATGGTTTTACGCCGGGGGCCAGATGTCAAATAGTAACTGCATGTCTCACTAAACGAGGCCCCCCCCCCCCCCTTTTTTGGTGCGATCTTCTCAGTGGTACCCACATTATGTATATAGCTTGCAGCAACCAATTTACATGTGCCCCCCCCCCACTCCAGAAGCAATATTGATTTGTGTTATCTAATATTTCTGCCATTTGCAGTAGTGGGGCCTATGGGCCTGTCTTGAAGTCAGTCTGGAGGGTGGTCACATGGTCAGTTTAACCCCTTCTCCAGGGAGGTCCTGCTCTTGGATACTGAGGACCCTTGAGGGTGGAAGGGGTTAAAATCTGGTGGCAAGGCCTGGAGTGGTTGAGACCAGGCCTGTTACTGTAAAATAATTGGTTTCTACCTTGCCAAGTGGGAATGTGGCTTTAAAGCTGCAGTATCTGCACATTTCTTTTACTTTTCATTATTTTATTATTTTAGTTTTTTTGTTTTAAAGGGAACTTGCTGAACACTATCCCGTGGCCATTTATTGTAGCCGAGGGGGAGAATCCTACATCTTATTGCATGCTCTGAATATGAACAAAGAACAGCAGTTTTACACTGTACAGTACTTTAAAAGACAAATCTTCCAAAATATATATATATATTTTTTTTACCTTTTTTGTTATGCTCGTTACGTGTGGCTTTTTAGATTATACATATATTATTTTGACAAGCGGAGTGATTTTTTTTTTTTAGACCTTGAATGAATTTTTATTTTCTTACGATTTTTTTTTTTTTTTAAATTTTTTTGTGTCTTTCTCCAGAGATGAAAATGGAGGGGGGAAAAAGCTCCTTAGAGAACCCCATGATACTGCAGCTTTAAGAACGTAATATTAAATTGTAACATATCTTCTATAAATATATAAATATATATAATTATAAAAAAAATGGTTTTAAAAGACGAATTGCATTAATACAGATTGAAGTATTTTATTCTTTTTGACTTGAAAAATTATATTTCATATTGCAAAGATGTTTACAAGTATTTTAATTTTAAGTTCAGTGAACTTTTTTTGTAGCTGGGTTTAAATCTTTTATTTTTAGTATGGCCTTCTGGCAAAGAACACTGTATTATTTTAATATCACACAGGTGAAGTTTGGGATCAGGAGGGTGGGGGGAGGGGTTAAAAAAGAACACACACACAACCATAAACTGCAAAAGTGTTTTGAACAGTATTGTGTTGGGCTGGAGATTTTTTATAGGTTCCTGGAAAAAAAAACAATGTTTTCAATCCGCTTCACCCAGCGTCTTTTTCTATTCCGTGGTATAAAAGCCTATTTTATTCTATATTATTACAGAAATTGATGAAATGTTCTGAACATATGAAGCCAACTCGAAGAACCGTTGACTCCTTTCTAGCATTTGTATAAATAGATTTCAGTGGAGATTACCAGATTCTGTTGCACCACTCTAGTTTAGTATTTCTATTTTAATACATTTTGTTTACTACTTGTTTATGTATATGTAGGTGATGTTACTTGAGCGTCAATGTACTTTACTGAGCAAAGTTTAAAAAGAAAAAAACAAAGTATATTTTATTTTATGATAAAGGGCCTTTAACCTCATGGTCGAAAAATACTAATATTATATTTGAAGACAAGATTTGAAATTGTATCAAGAGTTTTATTTTTCTGACATTTAAAGTTCTACATAAATAAAGGTAAAACTTAAGTAATGGTGCTACTTCATGTTTTTTTTAAGTATTTCTATATAAATCAAATAAAATATTCCAGAAATGATGGCTTGCTTTGTTCCGTGAGTTGATCCTCAGCGTTATTGTTCTGTTAGTCTTTGGCACTGTGGATGTTGGGTGGTGTAGTACCCATAGATTTAGTAGGTAAAGTTCTTTGGGGGAGATTTATCAACACTGGTGCAAAGGAAAACTGGCTTAGTTGCCCATAGCAACCAATCAGATTCCAACTTTCTTTTTCCCTCAAAACTGAGAGGAGGAATCTGATTGGTTGCTATGTGCAATTAAGCCAGTTTTCCTTTGCACCAGTGTTGATAAATTTCCCCTTCTATGTGGATTTTATGCAGAAACGCCAATTATCTGGTCATTAGAGGTAAAGGCATTTATCAAATAGAGCGCACTGCTATCCTTTGTGTGTACCGTCTGTGGGTGTGTATGTTGGTGGGTGTGAACGCGTGTGAGAGGCATCAGCATGTTATCCTTAGGCTAGAATGTTTCCAGATGAAGCAGAGCCGAGGCCAAGTTTGTCATTTGGCACCATTTTTTTTACATAGGACTGCAGCACAAGATATTAAAATACAAATTCAGCTCTGCTACTGAAGGAACCTAAACATTTAACTCTGTAAAATTGATTGATATGGTGGCTCTTTTGTTGTCGTGATGTCATTGAGCGCCCTGTGAAAAGACAAATTGTGTAAAAGATCTTTTCACTGGGCGGTGAATGTCCAACCATCTGGTGCGGTAGAGGTAGGCCATCTGTGGCACTGGCACCAGGGATAGGCTTGTGTCCTGCTCCATAGGAAGCAGTGCCGCACAGTGTAAGATTGCTGTTGTCATTAGTTCATGTTGGATGTGGAATCGTTATTAATGGAAACCGTAAATGTCACCGTATTTGAAGTATGCAGGCAGTGTATGTTGGTGTCGCCCTGACCTATACATGATGTAAAAGTACAGTAATGGAAGGAGGTGGGAAACTGGCTTTATAGGCTGCACTGAGTGGGTTAATACTCTCTGCGGGTAGATAAAGAGCAGCTTTCTGCCTGTGTTTGATACATACGTCCTTCCGTCTACACGAACATGCATTGGATTTGCCTGTTTGTCAGACATTTGATGCTGCCGTTATTGACCTATTCTATGCATTACCATATTGGCAGCTTCGTGTCCACTTGTCGCCTGCTTCCTGATCAGCATGATCTTTCATGAAATCTAAGCTTTTCTTTTGAGTATAATAATTGGGGTAGATTTGTAAAGGTATTCTGTCTTTGTTTCACTCATTTCCCCTTTCTTTTCTCTCGTGCCTTGCAAGCTGCAGTGTGTAGCAGCACGTGCACCGACAGCTAGTCTGCTCTGAATGTGGGCATAGATCCTACGTAAGAAGGCCTCAGTTATTACATAGGCTCATTGACAGTAATTGGCATCCGGAAAGACCAATTTTCAATGCCAAGTTGATTAATTTCAATTTAAGAAAAGCGATATTGAAAAGATTGATTCCACTTGACATTAAAGGGAACCTGTCATCAGCTTTACTGTGCCCTCACTGGACGTAGAGTACACTCTGATTTTAGGGGTCAGTCACTTATGTGCGAATATTAGGTGGCTTTGTAGAACTTGCTGTATAATCCGTGCAGCATGTACTGGAGAAGAGTCCTGGTTATTCATGAGCTTCCCTGAGCCCACCACCATTGATTGACAGTTTGCTCCTATAGATATTATGAATATGACACTTCTCCTTGTCTGTCACTACTTTATGCCTATCTCAGTGAGGGCAGTGTAAAATTAATGACAGGTTCCATGTAAAAATATATATAATATAAAGCTGTGAGTTATTACAACCCTGTTCAACCATTTTTAGTCATATCTTTAATCTGGGAGAGCTGCATGGCAACTAGCGTAGACTCACTGGGGGATATTTATCATGCTGGTGTAGAATTGGCTTAGTTTCCCATAGCAACCAATAAGAGTCCTCCTTTCTTTTTTCAAAGCTCCTTTGGAAAATGAAAGGAGGAATCTGGTTGCTATGGGCAACTAAGCCAGTTCTACTTTACACCAGTTTGCTAAATCTCCCCCACTGTCCTCCATCTGTCCACAGGTATTGGCTTTCCCAGACTCCTGAATTCTCTAACTTAACTGTGCTACATCATATCTCTGCATTAAATTAATATACTTGTCATCTACAACTAAGGGTCCATTCACACTGCCATTGGTTGTCTGTTCCTTTGTTGTGGACCATTTACCCACAAAACATGGGCATTGACTTCAATGGCTCCACAATATGAAAGATAGGTCTTGTTCTATCTGTTGCGGTGCGGAGACGCAGACCCGGAAACGCATGGAAGCTCTTCCATCTGCTTCCGGATCACTGCTTCTGCAAAAGATAGCACATGTTCTAGCTTTTGCTTCATTTTTTTTATTTTTTACTGCGGACCCATTGAAGTCAATGGATCTGCACCGCAGTGCGGAGTGCACATGGCCGGTACCCATGTTTTGCGAGTTTGCGGTCAACAAGGGCACGGCCTGTGAATGGACCCTAATAGGAAGGCCATACCAGCACCCACCTGCATTGTCACTCAGCCTGTCTGGAGTCCTAGTGAGAGTATATAGATGTGCAAATTGGGGGTTATTAGTGTATAACTGGACATATTTGCTAGGGAAGGTGGGTGATAAACCATGTGACTACTATAGTGGCAATTATTTTGGTTGTCACACAGCTTTTTGCAGAAATGGATATCTGAATTTTGACAACTTGAAGGAGGTAACTTAGAAACTAATGTCTAATTTTTTCTGAACTTTGGAAACAAATGTGTGTGATGTGACTATGCTGTGATCTCGTGTGATGGATTTGCCGTACTGGGACAGAACAATACTTTTCTTGGCTTCTGAAATGGCCTTTCCAGCTGCTGCAGTTGTTTATTCCCCACACACAGGAAGTGAGAGGAGTTTTGAGGAGAGGTGTGAATTGTCCAAGTAAGCTGTCTGATCAAAGGGTTGAGGAGCAAGACCTCACAAGCCCAACACTCACATCAACCGAATCCAACAGGGCACTTCACAGTGTAATAGTGTTTGGAGAGAAACTGCTAATTGTGTGTGTACAAGGAAGGGGAGGGGGGTTACATACTGGAGTTTCAGGACATGTCTACTCTAGAACTACTAATCCCAGCATTATAGAGGGTGGCCCACGAAAAAGTAGCCAGTCTCCAATATCTCCAAATCAAAATGCCTAATAGTAAATCAGTCTTAGCTGTCAACCAATCAGAGCTCCGCTTTCATTTCAGAGCTCTGTAGGAATTGAAAGCTGAGCGCTGATTGGTTGCTATGGACAACTAAGACAGAAAACCATGAAAATGTAGTGTAATCTACAGGCACCATGTTATAGAGCGGAAGGAGCTGAGCAGATTTATATATAGTTTTATGGGAAAAGATTCAACAAAACTTTTAATTTATTCGTTTAGATTCTTTGTGCTTTGGAATCACGTGGGCGGTCGTACTTACTGACAGCTATCTGTATATGCTTAGTCATGCGGAGTTGGCTGTCACTTTGTAGGACCACCCACATGATGCCAAAACTCAAAAAGAACAGAGGTTTGAATAAATAAATTGCAAGTTTTACCATTTTTTTCCCCATAAACTGTCAATCTGCTCAGCTCCTCCTGTTCTGTAACATGCTGCCTGCAGATTGCACTACATATTTACGGTGACTGGTTCGCTTTAAAGGGGTTGTGCAAGAATGGAGGGGTTTTTGACAACCCACACTTTACCGGATCTGTAAAAGGAAGCTTACCTACTCCCAGGCCTGGGCTTTTCCACTGGGGTCCCATGAAAATATCTGGTATGACAGCCCCACAGCCAATCACTGGCTGCCGCAGAGACTGGATCCCCTTTTGTCATGTGATCATTTGTCATGATGTAAGGGGAGCCGGTCACCGCCATAGCCAGTGATTGTCTGCAGGAGTTTTCGAACCAATGGAGTCATTTATCAAACGGGTGTAAAGTAGAACTGGTTTAGTTGCCGATAGCAACCAGTCAGATTCCACCTTTCATTTTTGACAGCTCCTTTGGAAACTGAAAGGTGGAATCTGATTGGTTGCTTTGGGCATCTAAGCCACTTCTACTTTACACCAGTTTGATAAGTGATAAGTGGGGAGCCAGTGCATGTAAGTAAGCTTTTCTTTACAGGTCCGGACAAGTAGTGGGGGTTGCCAGAACCCCCCCCCCCTCAATTCTCGCACAACCATTTTAAAGGGGTGGTTACTTTCTGTTTACTGTTCACCAATGTGTTTGTGAGATGACTATATGGCACTTACCAATATTGAATATTGCCTTTGTTGAAATTCTGCACCATTTTATAAAGTAGGCTCCCTTGTTTTCAAAGTCTTTTGTGCTGTCCACACAGAGGTCCCGTTCATAAGATGGCTGCTGATGGAGGGTCATGTGAACAGGCAAATTACCTCTATCTGAGGCCTCCTCCATTCAAATACACTGCACCTTCCACCTGTACTTGTTCTGTTGGGAGTTTATCGCACTGTTTCTGAATGGAGAAAACATCACATGCCTGGTCACATGACGCTCCATCAGCGGCCATCTTATGGACAGGACCTCTGTGTGGACAGCACAAAAGACTTGGCAAACAAGAGGGCATACCTTATGAATTATAGAAAATGGTTCAGAATTTCAAAGGCTATATTAATAAGAGCCACATAATCATCTCACAATCACATTGGCCAGAAAGTGGCCGACTCCGTTCAGTGTTTTAATAATTAACAAAGCTGCAGCTGTTAGAACTTAGGCTATAACTTCCAATTAACTTCCATCAATTTATAATCAGGGTGAGGGTATCAGGTTTTCTTATGCAGTTTTGAAAGCCAAAATCAGGAGTGGATCATAAAAGGAGAAAGTATAAAGAAGAGAGATGACTTCTCTAGTTTTAAATTCACTCTTGGTTTTGGCTTCCAAAACTGCATCAGGAAACCTGACCGGGTGGCTGTAGCCTTAGGATTTGGCCTAATGGTGCCACTTGTAGTCGAGCCACATCCACCCATTTTACGGTAAAATTGTGTGGCCATTGGCTTCCGTGGGTGGGTGTGGCATGGTGCATGCGGCCATCTGCACCATGAGGTCGTTCCTTTACGGTAACTGGTTAACAGGCGGTTGAGACATGGCGGCTATGCAGCCACAAACTGCGGGCTGTACAGAAAACACTTTTCTATAAGATCATTAGAAATTGTCAGCTGCTTATTGAAATTGGCTGCACAGTTTTGTAGTTGTGCCGTTAACAATAATCAAATGATATATTGTTCAAACTTGATTGTCAGATAGAAAACCACGATGGCTGGCATGTCCGTACCTTTTCTGGCTGCCCTTTGGTAGCATCTCAAGAAACTAAGCCGGTTCAATTCTGGTTACCAATGTTTGAACAGCAAGAATACTGCTGCATGCTGCGCCGTTCTTGATGCCAAATCTTATGTAATTGCCTACAGAGGCTCCAAGTGGATATTGCCCAAGGGAAAGTTCACATCGCCATTATTTTTCCAATCTTCTGATCCATCAGCAGAACAGGAAAAAAAATATCACGATCCTGTAAAAAAAAAAAGATCCTGCACATTTGGCATCCGTTTCAGCCATTTTCGTCTGAGACCTGTTGTTTTAGTCGGGAAAAGAAAGTCCTGCATGCAGTACTTTTATATCTGTCTAAAACACAAATCCTAGGCATACGTGGCTCAAACGGATGCCAAATGTGCAGGATCCAATATATAATTTTTTATTTTTACAGGATCCTGTTTTCTTTCTCTCTCTGTCTCTCTCTCTTTTCTTTTCTTCTTACAGAGCCCCCCAAGAATGTTATTGACTCAATATTAATGTACCGGCCGGAAATGTCCTCAGAAGTAATCTAAATATGTTGTCACTTCCTGGAAATCTAAGACCACTGGTGCTGAGGAAGGACTGCAGCACGTGTCCATGTAGTCCAGCCCCTGGAGATATGAATAACATGGGACAGATTTATCAATGTATTCAAGCAATATGTATCACGTCTCTGTGCCACGTTTTGCAACAAATATGAAAAAAAAAATTGCAGGATTTTCTGGCACTTGGGAAAACAATGGCAGCTTGTTTTTACCGTATGTCAGATTTATAACAGGGGACCTGCCTCCCTAGGGGATAGACTGGTGCACGGTGTGTCTCGGGTGCCAGTATTATTCTCCCCCAGGGTGTCAAACTATTACTGTGTAATACACAGCTATGCTGTTTCCATAACCCGTGAGTTGCAGAAACCACATAGCTCGCTGTACAACACTGTTTCTGTGACTTCTATTCACATGGATGGAAGCTACAGAAAAGTTGTAAATCTTACCAGCTCTGACCACAGCATCCAACTGGGCTGAGGTAGAAGGGGGCCCGTATCAAGATTGGAATACTCCTTTCAGTGTACCGCAGTTCTCTCTTGAAAAGGGCTGCACACCTCCTTCAACAAGGTGAATTGTTTTCAGCCTCTCAATGTGAACACGACTGTTTCCATTCTCTGACAGCAAGCAGTGATCTTGAGAATGGTAAATCAATATAGACTGTTGTGGACATTAAAAAGGGACATTAAAGGCAATCTGTCACCAGTGACTTTCCCGCAGAGACCCTCAGCAAAATGCAGAGTCACTTACTTGAATTGATCCGGTTGTCTGCAGTATTGAGCAGGTCCACCTTGGGCCGAGTCCTCTCAATACACTGCACAAGGCTGGGAGTCCTCATATTCATGAGCTCTTGGCTGCCCTGTTCTTCTGTGGATGATTGACAGCTCTCTTCCTATACGGCAGGGATTGGGGGGGAGGGGGGCGGACTCGTGCAGTGTATTGAGCAGTGCTTGGCTGGCGCTGGAACTGCTCTGTAGTCAGTTTAGCAAAACAGCTTAGTCAATCCAAGTAAGTGACCCAATGTTTCAATCAGGGTCTCTGTCACCAGTTTATGCTGCCCTCAGATAGGGTACCATAAAACTGGTGAGAGGATAGGTCATCACTATCAGATTGGCGAGAGTCCGACTCCTGGAACCCCCATTGATCACCAGAAAAGCACAGCTCTGTACACTGCGTAGTTGCAGTGCCTGCTTACTGACTCTCGCCAATCTGATACTGACAACCTATCCAAACTAAGCTCAGACTGGCCCATAGGGGTACAGGTGAATCTCCCGGTGGGCCCCTGAGCAAGATGGGCCCCTAGTCTCCTACCCCCTGCACAGTTTATTATTATAGACACCATCAGAACTAAGAAAACTGCTAGGTAAAAAGGAAGGCTAGCCAATGTCCTCAAAGTTGCTGCAGGGACTCCCATATTAAATCATCTGGTAGCATCTTGTGGGCCCCCAAAATACATTTTACTGGTGGGCCCTAGGCACCCCAGTCCGACCCTGGTCCTAACCATGGGTCCTTTATATTGAAATACACTTTATGTACATAAGCCTGAAAATCCTCAAGTTAAAGGAGGAATGGAGAGCAAGAAAATAGAAATCAGTAACCTCCTCCGGTGAAAAATAGGATGTAGCAGAGGCGGTGGGGTTTGTGTGTATGTGAGTGATTGCTGGTCTGTACCACGAGCTTGCGTCTTTCTCTGTCCCGGCTTTGTGTTGGCTCATTGATGCAGGGCCATCGTTTCACATAACATTAATGTTTCTGTAAGAACACCATTGATTTCCCTGTTACAAAGGTGACAGTTAAAGCCCTGATCTATTATAGAATAGGTTATGATCAAGTAAAAATCAATAGGAATATATATCCTCAGCTGCCTTATGGGAACCGCTGACAGACCCGTGTCACACTGCATAGAGTGGAGGATGTACTGGGCTTTATGACGGCTCTTTACATAAACTGTTGATTTGTGCATGTGGGGAGTGTATGACTGTCAGTGTAATCTCTGCACACACATTAATCTGCTCGGGAAGTAGCCTCTTCAGCCTGCTGTATAGAAAGAATCTGATTTCCTAATACTTTTACGTATCAGGTAGTAATCTCTAAAATATACCTTTATTTTACGTGCTGATTAAAGATGAGCGAATCGAATCCCATGAAGTGGAATTCTATCTGAATTTCAGGATAAATTTGATTCGCCTAGAAGGCGAATTTCCTCGTGCTTCGTGTCAGCGAATCGATTTAACCTGAAATAGTGTAAAAAACAAAAAAATCCATACTTACCTCCTCCATTTGCTCGCGACGGGCCGCCAACCGCCATCTTGCTTGAAGATCTCGGCCGAAATCCCGTGCGTAGTGACGTATGATTTCGGGCCAGATCTTTAAGCAAGTTGGCGGCCGAGCAAATGGAGGAGGTAAGTATGATTTTATTTTTTTTAATGTTAATTTTACACTTTTTTTGCACTCAGATGCTGCGATCATGTATGAACGCGGCATCTGAGCGGTACAATGATTGGGGCGGTGCTATTGCAGCTCCCTGTCATTGCACCCACTACTTACAAAAAATGCGCTTCGTGGTGAAGTAATTCGTCACGAAGCGAATTTTTTTGTAAAATTTGGCGAATCAGCCAAATCGAACTTTTCAAAAGTTCTCTCATCCCTAGTGCTGATCACTGATCAAAGTCTCACAGCTCTGGTCACTAGTTTTATTATTGTATATAATATGTTAACTAATATTAAACTTTTTATGTAAATATTAAAGGGAGTCTGTCAGACATTTTGACCATGCTAAACTGCTGACAGTACTAGGTAGAGGTGGAGGAACGTTTTATTATCAGGAGTAGCGAGAATATGAACTTTTATTCTGCCAGATTCTGCTCTGCTATGCCCAGAAGGCATAGCTTCACTGTGAAGTACTCTCTGCACTGGAGTGACATCTGTAGCATCCAACCCCTAGCGATGTTATTTAAAACAGAGAAGAGGGTCCGTGAAGCAGCTCAGTACAACCCTGCCTCCTGTGCACTTCAAAGAGCAGAATAAAAGTTCATTTTCTCACTACTCCTGATAATAAAAGCTTCACAAAATGTTTCTAGTCCTGACAGCAGTTTAGTATTGTGAAAACTGCTTTACGAGATTCTTCCAAAAAACAGCACCACACCTGTCCACAGTGTGTGGTACTGCAACTGGAATCATTTTTCCATCACATTATACACTGCTCTTATCCAGGCGCTGCAGCGCAGATATAAGGTGGCCAGGAAGGGAGCTGCTGTGTATGCGTGCCTATGTGTACTCCCACTGTCCTGGACACGCTGCTGGATCCAAAGGTGGCCATAATCACTGGATATGAGCAGTGTATAATGTGATGGAAAAATGAATCCAGCCAGCAAAGGAAGCAATATGGACAACCACAATACATTAGTAAGTGCCTTGTATTAACTTCCTCTACATGATAAATGCCACGTGCTGAAGTGACACAACCCCTTTAACTGTACACAAATTAGAGCTTTTTGAATGTATGGAACTGATGCAAGCCATAGGGGCAGGGAGCTCAGACCCTTATTTCCCACCATGATAGTCTGACTTTCTTCATACACATTACTGTAAATTGTTAATAGAACCCATATGGTAAACTCTGGGTGGGTGACAACCTCGTATGGCCACAGTTATTGTGGATGTAGGGTTGTCACGCAGACTTCCACAGATCTGGAAATGTCAATGAGTTCTTTGTTCTTTCGCTATCTCTCATATTGCTCTTATTGCTGTGTATGGTCGAGTTTATACCAGCTGTGGTAATTCTCTGGAGTCAGATGCTGATGCTTTATGTTAGTGAATATGGCCTAGAGTATTGAGATGATTTAAACTGCAGTGTACCCTATGCCAGGTAACTGTGTTCTGAGTATTTCCTAAATTAAATTGGTAAATGCAGTCACAAAACAATGGAAGACCGCAGTCGTTATACGCTTCCAATCAGAAGCAGACTTAGGAAGTATTACTAAGGGCTCATGCACACGGTCCACCATACACCGGCACCGGCCGTGTGCAGCCCGCAACACGGATCGCGGACCAATTCACTTCAATGGGTCTGCAATCCGAGAGATGCGGAGCGGAGGCACGGATCGGAACACCACGGAAGCACTACGGTGTTTAATTTATGGCGAGGCAAACATCTCATCATAAATTAGGCGCAGCATCCGGCAGCACACCTGGTTATATGATGGACCAACGTATGTTAGTAAGTGCCTCGTATTAACTTTGTATACAAGATACATGCCATTTGATGAAGTGTGACAACCCCTTTAACGACTCTGCCACACTCCTTTTTTTTCTTGTAAAAAATGCCATGAAATTCAGCATAGTTTTTATAGGATAACATTTTTCAAGTTATACAAAGGTTTACTTGCATTTTCCGTCTTTACTTTTTTTGCTGTGGAGAAGTATATAGGAAAACATTTGAACACATAGGATGCAATTTGAAAAAAAAAACAAAGTCAACCCAAAACACACTATTAAAAATGGTACTAAACACTATTACAGAAAGTGCAGTGTTTGAAGGGACTTTTATAATTGCCAGCATCATTTGTAAAAAAAAAATTAAAAATTGGACAAAAACACCCTAACCCTTAGGCTCCATTCACACGTCCTGTTTTTCTTTCCTGATTTGATCCTGATTTTTTTCAGGACCCATTGAAATGAATGGATCCAGATCAGGATCAAATCAGGAAAGAAAAACAGGACGTGTGAATGGAGCCTTAGTGACCAGTCCTAATGAGCAACTAAAGTTTTTTTTTTCATGATCACATTCCATGAGTCATAACTTTTTTTTTATTTTTCTGTCAACAGAGCTGCATTTTTCAGTAGTATTGTTTTAGGGTACCTATGTCCTTTTTATCTCTGTTTATTCTATTTTTTGGGAGGTGGGTAAATAAAAACAATTTGGGGATTTTTTTAAGTTTATTTTTTACACTGCAGGATAAATCACTAACATGAAATGTTGGTGATTACTAAGGGGCCCTTTACATGGGGCAAGAATTCACCAGATAATCACTAACTAGCATAAATAGGAATGCTCATTAGCGATTATCTGGCAGTGTAAAAGTATTGCTAATTGCTCAATAAACGAACAAAACTCTCATTCGTCAGGTATAGAGATGAGCGAATCTATTCGTCGCTTCGTAGATTCGTATAAAATCTTGGGATTTTTCAGCTGCGAAGCGAATCCGAATATTAGGTGATTCGCTTCGCTTTTGTATGCATTCGCTACATAGTGTGTCCTATAAATTATACGCTATTCTACGTATAATTTAGTTACTCTATACGCTGTCGCGTACGAATTCAATTCAGCGATGCAGACTTTTCCCTGGTAGTTACTCTATACGCTGTTGCGTACAAATTCAATTTAGCGATGCAGACTCCTCCCTGGTAGCTCCGCCCCTTTCTCCAGCGCGGGAGGATGACGAGGCAACTCAGGAAATTAAGTTGGGCATTCGTGCGCCTCATCCCTTTTTCCCCCTTTTCAGGTTATTTGGGGAGCCCCTTGAAAGAGGGTTTTTTAAGGAACCTTTGCTGCTTTTTTTTTTGGACAAATTTTGTTACAAATTTACCTATGTGGATTACAAATTGCGACTGAGTTTGGGACTCTGCTCCAGTTCTATGACAAGCGTCAGAAGAAAAGAGACTTAAACATGTCCGTGAGCATACTAGATAGGTGATATTTAAAATGTTTATATTATACCTATAATAATGTATTTGCACTTTACCATATATATGTCTCGAATATTCGCTCTGCCTCTGAGGAGTGCACGCCGCGGCCTCTCCTCGTACGTGCCTGCGTATTACGTAATCGCTTAGACAATAGTACGCAGAGATTCGTAAGCTATTTGTACGCTCATGCGTACGTCTTCTAAGAAGTTGCGTACATTTTGTAAATGAACGTTCGTTATTAGTGCGCAAATGGTCGCTAATAGCGCATAATAACGTATATTTTGTACGCAAATACAACGAATCTATTCGTCGAATATACGAATTTTAGGAAAAGTTCGGCGAATGTTCGGCGAATAATTTTTTGAATGATTTGCTCATCTCTAGTCAGGTAATTGAATTGTTTGTGTAGGCACCTAAATCGTTGTTTGCAGGCAGCAGATTGTGCTGTCTAAACACGCTCTGCTGCTGGCAAACAACAAGCATGTATGGGTACAAGCGATTGCTCCTCCGCACAGGGGCGAACCGAGGGGGGTCCAACAGGTCTGGACCCCTTCTACGACTATATACAGTACAGACCAAAAGTTTGGACACACCTTCTCATTCAAAGAGTTTTCTGTATTTTCATGACTATGAAAATTGTAGATTCACACTGAAGGCATCAAAACTATGAATTAACACATGTGGAATTATATACTTAACAAAAAAGTGTGAAACAACTGAAAATATGTCTTATATTCTAGGTTCTTCAAAGTAGCCACCTTTTGCTTTGATTACTGCTTTGCACACTCTTGGCATTCCCTTGATGAGTTTCAAGAGGTAGTCACCTGAAATGGTTTTCACTTCACAGGTGTGCCCTGTCAGGTTTAATAAGTGGGATTTCTTGCCTTATAAATGGGGTTGGGACCATGAGTTGTGTTGGGCAGAAGTCAGGTGGATACACAGCTGATAGTCCTACTGAATAGACTGTTAGAATTTGTAATATGGCAAGAAAAAAGCAGCTAAGTAAAGAAAAACGAGTGGCCATCATTACTTTAGGAAATGAAGGTCAGCCAGTCCAAAAAATTGGGAAAACTTTGAAAGTGTCCCCAAGTGCAGTCGCAAAAACCATCAAGCGCTCACATGAGAACCGCCCCAGGAAAGGAAGACCAAGAGTCACCTCTGCTGCGGAGGATAAGTTCATCCGAGTCACCAGCCTCAGAAATCGCAGGTTAACAGCAGCTCAGATTAGAGACCAGGTCAATGCCACACAGAGTTCTAGCAGCAGAGACATCTCTACAACAACTGTTAAGAGGAGACTGTGTGCAGCAGGCCTTCATGGTAAAATAGCTGCTAGGAAACCACTGCTAAGGACAGGCAACAAGCAGAAGAGACTTGTTTGTGCTAAAGAACCCAAGGAATGGACATTAGACCAGTGGAAATCTGTGCTTTGGTCTGATGAGTCCAAATTTGAGATCTTTGGTTCCAACCACCGTGTCTTTGTGCGACACAGAAAAGGTGAACGGGTGGAGTCTACATGCCTGGTTCCCACCGTGAAGCATGGAGGAGGAGGTGTGATGGTGTGGGGGAGCTTTGCTGGTGACACTGTTGGGGATTTAATTAAAATTGAAGACATACTGAACCAGCATGGCTACCACAGCATCTTGCAGCGGCATGCTATTCCATCCGGTTTGCATTTAGTTGGGCCATCATTTATTTATCAACAGGACAATGACCCCAAACACACCTCCAGGCTGTGTAAGGGCTATTTGACCAAGAAGGAGAGTGATGGGGTGCTACGCCAGATGACCTGGCCTCCACAGTCACCAGACCTGAACCCAATCGAGATGGTTTGGGGTGAGCTGGACCGCAGAGTGAAGGCAAAAGGGCCAACAAGTGCTAAGCATCTCTGGGAACTCCTTCAAGACTGTTGGAATACCATTTCAGGTGACTACCCCCCGAAGCTCATCAAGAGAATGCCAAGAGTGTGCAAAGCAGTAATCAAAGCAAAAGGTGGCTACTTTGAAGAACCTAGAATATAAGACATATTTCTGGCGATTCTGGCACATTATGGGGGAGAGGAGCACTATTGGGGCATCTGCTGGGGGCAGTAAGAAGGGGCATTTTTTTAATGGCATATTATGGGGGCACTAGGGGGAGGGGGAGGGGGAGAGGAGCACTATGGGGGCATTTTATACTGGCATACATTATTGGGACATTAGCTCAACTGCGGGCACTAAGTGGAGATATTTCTTGTACTGTCATATTATAAGGAGAATTAATACTACTAAGGGGGCATTATGTGGGAAAAAAAATTCTGCTTTAACATGTTTGATCATGTAATTGTTGAAAGGCTCAATGTAATTACTGAAAACCGCTTTAAAGGGAATCTGTCGCCCCTATTTTGGACTATGATCTATAGTAATGCATGTGTAGTACTGCAGATAAGGAGTCCAGATCACTATTTTTTATTTTTCTGCTACCCCTCGTTCCCACGCTGTAAGCACTGAAAGCTGCACGGAAATACACAGTCTGCACTGCTGTGCCATGCTCACATAATGCAGAGGACTGTGAGCATACAAGGCAGTCCAACGTGTTTTGACGCAGCTCTGAACGCTGACAGTGGGAGAACAGGGGACAGGAAAAAAATAAAAAATAGCGATCTGGACTCCTTATTTGCAGTACTACTCATGTATTACTGTAGATAACAGGTGACAGATTCCCGTTCAAAAGAGCTAATTCACTGCATATACTCATATTACATAATCTGTAAAATTTAAGTTAGAGAAACATAACTTTTTTTTTTTCCGAGTATACAGCTAGACATTTACAAATAGATTTTGTGTCAGATCATCATTTGTAAAGGCAATACAATATTCCAGTCTTCTAAGTGAACATTTTCCTTATGTTGCTGTGTGATTTTTCTGCTTGTGGGGTGGATAAAATGGCATGTCGGCATTACATTGAGTATTGAATTGTTTTTTGTCTATATTGTTTACTTAATTTCTACACCTCTCATCATTGAAATTTAAGCACCAAGAAGGACAAGCTGGAATGTTATGTAAATTAAGGACGTAGCAGATGTTGTTAAGATGTACAAATGATCAAGTTTTCAAGCACCTAGCTCCAATCTATGACATGTGTTAGGGACATACAATCCAGATTGAAAGCAAAGTTTTTGAGCCACGTGAAACCTCAAAAATTGGATCAAATTGTGTGGGATGATTGTGTGGGATGATTGTATGACTTGTCACAAACTTAGAGGGACAGAAACTATAAAACTGAGATGACTGGGTTTCTGCCTCTGGCTCTTTTCAACATTGCATGTCCGACTGGTTGGGAGAACAACGACAAACTGGAATGACGGCAAGGGGTGCACAGAGGCGAACCTCTATGGATGGATTTTTTGATTTGAAGAATAGCCCTTAGTGATCCATTCTATACTGCAAGTGAAATTGGATGTCACATCTCAAGCTTACAGTGTCTACACAAAGCATCAGAAGGCGTTTTCATGACATTGGGCTATGAGCCAGATGTCCAGCTGCAGGTGTTCCATTGACCTCACACTACTGCTCTCAAAGCTATCCTAGTGTGCAGCAAGGTGGCAGTGGCAGCTTTAATGGAGGTCTGTCCCCTACAAGTCTTACGGCATACTGTATGGTACCTGGACCCCTCTAGTCTTTATTTGAGGTATACTAACAGCTCAGCGTTACATTGATTTGGTCATGGAACCAGTGGTACAGCCATTTCTCTGAAGTGTCCCAGGAGACATTTCTCAAGAGGACAACGACGGGCTGCATGTTACTCATGCTACCGTGAGCACTCTATCCTAAACTTCCTACCATGGCCTGCAGCATCTCCGGAATGGTCTCCCATTGAGCACAATTGCAAATGGAACTGCCAGGAGCAGATCTTGAGTATTTGTGTGCCCATGTGCAATCAGCGTGGCAGCCATTAATAACCTCACTGATAGCATGACAAGAGGAGTAAGTGTGTATTTCTACACCTGGTGCTTATACTCAATACAAAGTAAGAGATGTTTTGAATAATGAGTTTCCATTTTTTTATCATTTACATATCATTAACATGTCTATAGATTCTGTGATTTCCATAATTCCATGACCTTTTCTTCCTGGTGTTGCAATTTCAATGTTGAGGAGTGTATATGAAACAGGTTTAAGATTCGAAAAGAAATTACATACCCTTCTACTGGACACTTTTCACAATAATTTAGGTTTGTTAGCCAACAGTATAAGAACCGTAAAGTCTCTGACTGAACCCCTTGCTATCAAGTTAAGGAGGTATTCTGGTTGTGACAAGTTATCCCCTATCTACCCTAAAGGGGATAACTATTAGATCAATGGTGGTTGTACTGCTTGTGCACTGCTGCTTGTGATTGGTGGGGGTGTCAGCAGTGGACCCACACCGATCTAATAGTTATCTCCTATCTTGTGGATAGGGGATAACTTGTCACATCCAGAATAATAATTAAAATATGTCTAAAATTCCAATTCCAGATCATCTGCTGGAAACCATTTAATTTAAAACAGAGGAAACCAATGTATGTATGGCAGAAAACATCCAACACTGCCCATGGAAACACTGCAGGTAGACCTCATTCAGGTTTCTCTGAAAGGTATGAACACTATTTTACAGTTTACATATAGAATCAATCTATGGAAAAAAAGAGTAATGCAAATACATTGCATTACTTATCTTGTGTTACTCTTGGGTTACAGCTTGTATCACACTGCAGAGCCACATGTGTAGGATCTGGTTGGCACTCCGGTCAGTGATGGTGGTGCTCAGTGGTACGATAAAATCAGCATCACTACAGGAAGTAACAAAACTAATGTGTGATTAAGTATTAATTCCTTTATTTATCCATCCATCACCACAAATTTCATGGCCAGCATTTCGACCCTATCCAGAACTTGTTCACGGACTAAATAAATACATACAAGTGCAATTATGAAATCATACACCGATACAAACATTTTTCACGTTTCTCAGCTCCTTTGGAAAATGAAAGGTGGAATCTGATTGGTTGTTATGGGCAACTAAGCCGGTTCTACTTTACACTACTTTGATAAATGACCCCCATAGAGTATTGTAGTTCCAGTAGTGCTCATGTAATTAACAATGTGCTACACGTAGCAGTGCTCAGCAATGCATGAGTGGTGGGTGGTTGTCCTACTATAAGGATGCTATATATCCCTCATCTGAAATAGTAGAGGTCTCTTGTAGATAAACCATAGAATCCCCTGTCATAACCTAAAATCATATAGGCCCTGTTTCATCGAGACCAACTCTGCTGCGCCGGCAGGGGCGTAGCCAAAGGCTCATGGGCCCTGGTGCAAGAGTTCAGCTTGGGCCCCCTTCCCTTAGTGCTCTGTGTGTTTTCTTATGCGGCACAAGGGTCTTTGGCCCCCTCAGGCTCCTAGCGACTGCTACCTCTGCACCCCCTATAGCTACACCCCTGCGCCAGTCTTGTTTGGGCCTGCGCTGCTGGAGGACCCATGTAATTTATGATGAGGTGCAGGCCTCCCCTGGCAGTCCGTGCATCGAAGTGAAATCTACAGCAGCTCGGAGCTGGTTGGTTTCTCTCAACTACAGTGTGCTAAAAAACTAATAAAAAATGTTATGGGTGGGAAATTGCAAATCTTTTATCGATCCTATTTTTCCATCACATTATACACTGCTGATTTCCATGCTTACGACCACCATGCAACGGTGGCCGTGCTTGCACACGATAGTAAAAAGCGTCGGCCTATCAGGTGGCTGTGGAAGCACGCAAAGGCACGCAGTTGCAGCAGCTCCTGTCCTGGCCAACTTGTATCTGGGCTGCAGCAGAGGCCATAACCCCTGGAAAAATGAATCCAGCCATCAAAGGAGGCAATATGGACAATCACAATACATAAGTAAGTGCCTTGTATTAACTTTGTCCACATGAAAAATGCTGGATGAATAACATCTGTACCTTTTATTTTTTTTTCTACCCTCCTGGAATGGAATCCGCAAATGCAGATGACAAGCTGATGCCTTTCCGCAAGTCATCCGCATTTCTTGCGGATTCATAGACTTTCATTGTGCTACGGACCGCAAAATCGGGATAGAAGTAGGACAGGAGGATTTCTTTATGCGGACAGTCGGAACAGACACACGGATGTGGACAGCACACAGTGTACTGTCCACATTTTTACAGGACCCATTGAAATGAATGGATCCGCATCCTATCCGCAAAATTGACTGAAATTACGGAAACGGATGCGAAAGGATGCGGATACAAAATCAGGACGCGTGAATGGAGCCTAACATGCATATGTATAGGAGGATCAGGAGAGACAAGCATTCAGACATTTGACCAACGTGTGTATGGCAAGCTTTACTCATAGCACAATAATATATACAATAGGGCACATTTATTAAGGCCGACGTTTTAGACACTTGTCTTAATAAGCTGAGCTGGCGGTGGACCTGCAAAGTTGTGTAGAAGGCCGGCCTCCACATAACTTCGCCGTATCCACCGCTGATTCTAAATGTAAGACAACTTCCTTGCTGTCTTACGTTTAGATAATTTTTTACGCCTAAACCAGGTGTAGAAAATGATGAATGAGACGGTCCTGCCGACCCGTCATCTTCCCCGCCCATGTCACGCCCCCTTTTTTAGACCTGGCATGAGCGGGGATGAAGTCACAGATTCTGCTGCAACATGACGTGCGACAGAATCTGCACCAGATATACGCTAAAAAAGTGGCATATATCTGTTCGTAAATGGTCCCCAATGTATTTACAAATTTTCTAAAATTGCAGCGTGGTTTTAAAAGATGGTGCATAAAAATCTGTCAGTGGTATAGTGCATGTCGGCTCTTACAGCATGTCTTGAAAAAAAATGAAATCAGTTTACAGTAGAGTTGTCGATTAATCTATGAATCTCTGTTTATACAGCTCATCTACAAACATGTATAACAACCTTGGGGCAAATGCTCTTTCTTTCTGTTTTTCTCTCTTTGTTCTCCAGGTCTCATGGGGGGGGGGGGAGGCATGGATTTGCGATAGAGAGCGTATAGGAGTGTTAAAGCCTGCCCTGCCTGATCAGGGACATTGACAGCAGGGCATTCATGCATCTATGTTTGCAGTCAAGCAGAAAACAAGATTTCAGTTTATTGAAATTAGATAATGGGAAGAAAACTGTCACTAAATCGTTTCTCTACATCCAAGTAAATATACATTTTTCTTCATCCGTTCTTCAGACTTAATAAAGAATGATGACCGCTATCTCTGTGGCTTTATCATTTTAATGCCTCAGTTTATGTTATGGCTGATAGCACCATTATGAAAATGAGCAAGTATGCATGTAATATCTGCTCTTTTTTATGCATTAAGGGGGAAATTGTGTTTAAAAATCACAACTTTTTAAATATGTTATTATTATTATTATCATCATTTATTATTAAAGCGTCATTCCATGACATATGATAAGGGGTGCACATTCATAATACAGACAATTGCACTAAGCATGAAGAGAGGGCCCTGCCTGTGAGGGCTTACAATCTACAGTCATGGCCAAAAGTTTTGAGAATGATACAAATATTAATTTTTACAAAGTCTACTGCTTCAGTTTTTATAATGCCAATTTGCATATACTCCAGAATGTTATAAAGAGTGATCAGCTTAACAGCAATTACTTGCAAAGTCAATATTTGCCTAGAAAATGAACTTTATCCCCCAAAACACATTTCAACATCATTGCAGCCCTGCCTTAAAAGGACCAGCTAACATCGTTTCAGTGATTGCTCCATTAACACAGGTGTGGGTGTTGATGAGGACAGGGCTGGAGATCAATCTGTCATGATTAAGTAAGAATGACACCACTGGACACTTTAAAAGGAGGCTGGTGCTTGGCATCATTGTTTCTCTTCTGTTAACCATGGTTATCTCTAAAGAAACACGTGCAGTCATCATTGCACTGCACAAAAATGGCCTAACAGGGAAGAGTATCGCAGCTAGAAAGATTGCACCTCAGTCAACAATCTATCGCATCATCAAGAACTTCAAAGAGAGAGGTTCCATTGTTGCCAAAAAGGCTCCAGGGCACCCAAGAAAGACCAGCAAGCGCCAGGACCGTCTCTTAAAAGTGTTTCAGCTGCGGGATGGGGCTACCAGCAGTGCAGAGCTTGCTCAGGAATGGCAGCAGGCAGGTGTGAGTGCATCTGCACGCACTGTGAGGCGGAGACTCTTGGAGCAAGGCCTGGTCTCAAGGAGGGCAGCAAAGAAGCCACTTCTCTCCAGAAAAAACATCAGGGACAGACTGATATTCTGCAAAAGGTACAGGGAGTGGACTGCTGAGGACTGGGGTAAAGTCATTTTCTCTGATGAATCCCCTTTTCGATTGTTTGGGACATCTGGAAAACAGCTTATTCGGAGAAGACGAGGTGAGCGCTACCACCAGTCTTGTCTCATGCCAACTGTAAAGCATCCTGAAACCATTCATGTGTGGGGTTGCTTCTCAGCCAAGGGAATCGGCTCTCTCACACTCTTGCCTAAAAACACAGCCATGAATAAAGAATGGTACCAGAATGTCCTCCGAGAGCAACTTCTCCCAACCATCCAAGAGCAGTTTGGCGATCAACAATGCCTTTTCCAGCATGATGGAGCACCTTGCCATAAAGCAAAGGTGATAACTAAATGGGTCAGGGAACAAAACATAGAGATTTTGGGTCCATGGCCTGGAAACTCCCCAGATCTTAATCCCATTGAGAACTTGTGGTCAATCATCAAGAGACGGGTGGACAAACAAAAACCTACAAATTCTGACAAAATGCAAGCATTGATTGTGCAAGAATGGACTGCTATCAGTCAGGATTTGGTCCAGGGAGAATTGCAGAGGTCCTGAAGAAGAAGGGTCAACACTGCAAATATTGACTTGCTGCATTAACTCATTCTAACTGTCAATATAAGCTTTTGTTACTCATAATATGATTGCAATTATATTTCTGTATGTGATAAAAACATCTGACAAACACACATAAAAACCAGAGGGCAGCAGATCATGTGAAAATATATTTGTGTCATTCTCAAAACTTTTGGCCATGACTGTACAAATAGCTCAAATAAAAGGTTACCTCATGTTTTTCTGTTTTCCTCTGAGCAGTCAGTCTTATACTCAAAAATCATTGATGAATCACCATCATTCCTTTTATTAATTTGTAGAAAATTACATATTGACATAGTAGTATAACAACAGTATAGCAAAGGTGAGTTAAGGGACAGAGTCTCCTGAAAAGTTACGTGGTAGGGAAGGAGGTCAGGGTGATGTTGGACTCAGCAACCCTCATATCTTGTTATTCTGCTATGTAAAGATGAAATCTTCTACAAATTAATGAAAGGAATGAAGGTAATTCACCCATGATTTGTGAGTATAAGACTGACTGTTCACTGGAAAACGTAGAAGAACATGAGGTAACCTTTTATATGAGTTTACACATATTTAGGCTACATGCACACAACTGCGCTGTGTTTTGCGGTCCACAAATTGCAGATGCCAGCATAATATTATCTAATATGTGAGAAGCTATCTTTTAAAAAAGGGATAATTTGCCATTAAAACTTCTTAGCAGCTGCCATACATGCGAACTTATGCTAAAAATAGGCAATGATTGCAGATGGACTCAATGGGGAAAGTATATAAAGGTTCAACCTCTTCCATTTCTTTTTTAAGGTGTGGAAGGGCAGTGTACCAAAAGGCCAAAAACATTCAGAAGTGACTTAGCAGCACAGTCTTTGCATCAGACATCAAAGGAGAAGAGTTTTATTTATTAAGTGGACTTATCCTCCATGACATACTCAACTTAAAGGGGTATTCCCATCTCACAAATGTAGTTTGTATAGTTAGATATAGCCATACTAATATTATTACTAATAGAATGTATTTATATAAAATGTACTGTTTAGAAGATTTGCCTATTTGTATTTCCATTGTCCCACACACATCAGTCAGGCCGTTGCCCCTAGTTACGGCCACTGCAGCCATGTAGTAGTGGTGGCCGGCTTGCTCTTGTTCAAACCCGCTCTGAGGTAACTGCTGTATTGTGAACGCACATTGCATGAGCATGCGCAGACACATCTTAGGGTAATTTCACATCTGCGTTTTGGACTCTACCAGTCCAAAACGCAATGGTCAGGATCCGTCTAAAACCCAGACTTTATAAATGGATCCTGCTCCATAGAGATGAATTGATCTTGGAACAGGATCCGTTTCTCTGCGTTTTGGAAGCGCAGACAAAAATGCTACAACCCTAAGATGTGTCTCTGCATGCTCATGCAATGTACGTTCACAATACAGTAGTTACCTCAGAGCGGGTTTGAACAACAGCAAGCCGGCCACCTCTACTACATGGCCACAGTGGTCGTAACCAGGGACAACGGCCTGACTGATGTGTGTGGGACAAGGATATACAAATAGGTAAATCTTCTAAACGGTACATTGTATATAAATACATTCTACTAGTAATAATATTGGTATGGGTATATCTAACTATACAAACTACATTTGTGAGATGGGAATACCTCTTTAAACCTTGAATGGAAATATACTGTATTGTTCTTTGATGGCAGGGACGTAACTATCATAGTGGCAGACCTTGCGACTGCTATTGGGCCCAGGGCAAGAGATGGCCCAGTCTTATTAGGGATTATCTCCTCTTCTACTGGAGGTGAAAACTTGGTCAGAACCCTTTCATACGACAGTATTTTTTGCGGGCTCCGATCCGCATTTCTCACATGAAAAATGCGGACCCATTCATTTCTATGGGTCCGCAAAAAATACTGAGAGCATACGGTGTGCTGTCCGCTAATGCATACTAATTTATAGGATGTGTACGCATTAGTGTACATACTAAAATATGTGTATGAATTAGCGTGCAGATTTGAAAAAGCGCACGCAAATTCCACCCGAGCATGCTCGGCCGAGCTTGCTCGCTCATCTCTAGCAGGTACCCATTGACATGTTTAAAGTCCCAACCGCCGACGTATAGATTCGCAGTCAGGAGAAAGTTAATAATTTATAGCATGGGAATATTGTTCCTTATAATATATGCTGTGGCTGTGTAGAACTTCTTTTATGGTGGAGATTGGAGCTTAAAGGGTTATTCCATTGTTTATGTCAATATGGCCAGTAGAGTGCTGATCTCAAAGTAAAAAGGTCTCTCACATGTTCTCTGACACTCCTTTCTAGTATTGTGGATCCAATCAAGCTCATTCTGGGCCTGTCCTGTAAACCTCCGGATGCGGTCACATGTGCTGCTGCAGAATATCGCAGGCCTCAGTGATTACGTGTGCACAAGCGATATGTCAAGCAACTGCCTGTCCCCAGCCAGTACACATCTGGACAGGTTCATGTGGCCAATCACTTTCCTCTGTGGTGACGTGTCCCCATGCAGCACATCATTAGTGGGTCATGTGGTGCTTGGGGACATGCCACCTCTCAGGGCAGTGATTGGCCACAGCGGTGCATGTGAACCCATCTGTATATGTACAGGCTGGGGACAGGAAGTTGCCAGACTCTTGATACAGGGACTGAGCGAGAAGCAGAAAAGTGACTCTTTAACTTTAGGGATGGCACTCTACTGGCCATTGAAAATTGCCATAAAAAGTGGATTAACCCTTTAATGTTATATTTGACTAATATAAATCTGCAGCAGAACCCCATTCACACACATGAGATTAGAACTGCATTGGAATGTATTCGAACTGGACTTCGTATTTTGTGTTAACATACCCTAATGGTCGCTTGACCATTGATATGTCTAATCTATGCTTTCAATGGAATTTTGCTAAAAATGTATCAATGATTTTTTTAAAAATTGAAAACTCTTATTACAAAATATATGCACCCTATAGTAGAAAATGTCACACTTAAACCCAAATAGCTTTAACATTTTTTTGTAATTTTTTCTTGATGAATGAAAAGCTAGGATGTCAGGTTGCACTTGTGTTTTCTTTGGCCTGTAAAAATGTACATGTGTTTTTTTAATGGCACCTGCATATATTTCTTTCACCTTTCTTTTTTTTGTACACAGTGGGGGGAATTTATAAAGAACTGGCCTTTTATGATATATTTGATACCACCTGCACCACTGGAGCCACTTGAGCCACAAACTTACAGAACACTCTTAAGGAGTATCTAAAGGAAGAGAAATGAGGTATAGAGGTTTCTAAACAGAAATAACATATTGATATATATCATTCATTTGTAGGAAAGTAGTACATATCCTAATTAGGAATAAAATATCTGGCATAGGCATTTACAAAGCTCAAGCCAATTAAAATCTGACAATGTTGTCATGATTAGAGGCACTACTTCAAATTCTCCTGTGAGTACCAAACACACAAATAGCCACACAAACACTTAAATAATGAATACATCAAGCCCGTTTAATAAAGTCCCATGTGACTCATAAGTGATAGATTCAGAGTGAAAGATAAATAGGCTGTTCTCTTTCTAGTAGTATTATGATATACACTCACCGGCCACTTTATTAGGTACACCATGCTAGTAACGGGTTGGACCCCCTTTTGCCTTCAGAACTGCCTCAATTCTTCGTGGCATAGATTCAACAAGGTGCTGGAAGCATTCCTCAGAGATTTTGGTCCATATTGACATGATGGCATCACACAGCTGCCGCAGATTTGTCGGCTGCACATCCATGATGCGAATCTCCCGTTCCACCACATCCCAAAGATGCTCTATTGGATTGAGATCTGGTGACTGTGGAGGCCATTTGAGTACAGTGAACTCATTGTCATGTTCAAGAAACCAGTCTGAGATGATTCCAGCTTTATGACATGGCGCATTATCCTGCTGAAAGTAGCCATCAGATGTTGGGTACATTGTGGTCATAAAGGGATGGACATGGTCAGCAACAATACTCAGGTAGGCTGAGGCGTTGCAACGATGCTCAATTGGTACCAAGGGGCCCAAAGAGTGCCAAGAAAATATTCCCCACACCATGACACCACCACCACCAGCTTGAACCGTTGATACAAGGCAGGATGGATCCATGCTTTCATGTTGTTGACGCCAAATTCTGACCCTACCATCCGAATGTCGCAGCAGAAATCGAGACTCATCAGACCAGGCAACGTTTTTCCAATCTTCTACTGTCCAATTTCGATGAGCTTGTGCAAATTGTAGCCTCAGTTTCCTGTTCTTAGCTGAAAGGAGTGGCACCCGGTGTGGTCTTCTGCTGCTGTAGCCCATCTGCCTCAAAGTTCGACGTACTGTGCGTTCAGAGATGCTCTTCTGCCTACCTTGGTTGTAACGGGTGGCAATTTGAGTCACTGTTGCCTTTCTATCAGCTCGAACCAGTCTGCCCATTCTCCTCTGACCTCTGGCATCAACAAGGCATTTCCGCCCACAGAACTGCCGCTCACTGGATGTTTTTTCTTTTTCGGACCATTCTCTGTAAACCCTAGAGATGGTTGTGCGTGAAAATCCCAGTAGATCAGCAGTTTCTGAAATACTCAGACCAGCCCTTCTGGCACCAACAACCATGCCATGTTCAAAGGCACTCAAATCACCTTTCTTCCCCATACTGATGCTCGGTTTGAACTGCAGGAGATTGTCTTGACCATGTCTACATGCCTAAATGCACTGAGTTGCCGCCATGTGATTGGCTGATTAGAAATTAAGTGTTAACGAGCAGTTGGACAGGTGTACCTAATAAAGTGGCCGGTGAGTGTAGATATATATACAGTGGGGAAAAAAAGTATTTAGTCAGCCACCAATTGTGCAAGTTCTCCCACTTAAAAAGATGAGAGAGGCCTGTAATTGACATCATAGGTAGACCTCAACTATGAGAGACAAAATGAGAAAACAAATCTAGAAAATCACATTGTCTGATTTTTAAAGAATTTATTTGCAAATTATGGTGGAAAATAAGTATTTGGTCAATAACAAAAGTTCATCTCAATACTTTGTTATATATCCTTTGTTGGCAATGACAGAGGTCAAACATTTTCTGTAAGTCTTCACAAGGTTGGCACACACTGTTGCTGGTATGTTGGCCCATTCCTCCATGCAGATCTCCTCTAGAGCAGTGATGTTTTGGGGCTGTTGCTGGACAACACGTATTTTCAACTCCCTCCAAAGGTTTTCTATGGGGTTGAGATCTGGAGACTGGCTAGGCCACTCCAGGACCTTGAAATGCTTCTTACGAAGCCACTCCTTCGTTGCTCTGGCGGTGTGCTTGGGATCATTGTCATGCTGAAAGACCCAGCCACATTCAATGCCCTTGCTGATGGAAGGAGGTTTGCACTCAAAATCTCATGATACATGGACCCATTCATTCTTTCATGTACACGGATCAGTCGTCCTGGTCCCTTTGCAGAGAAACAGCCCCAAAGCATGATGTTGCCACCCCCATGCTTCTGGCTAGAGATGAGCGAATCATTCAAAAAATTATTTGCCGAACATTCGCCGAACCTTTCCTAAAATTCGTATATTCGACGAATAGATTCGTTGTATTTGCGTACAAAATATACGTTATTATGTGCTATTAGCGAACATTCGCTCACTAATAACGAACGTTCATTTACAAAATGTACGCAACTTCTTAGAAGACGTACGCATGAGCGTACAAATAGCTTACGAATCTCAGCGTTCTATTGTCTAAGCGATTACGTAATACGCAGGCACGTACGAGGAGAGGCCGCGGCGTGCACTCCTCAGAGGCAGAGCGAATATTCGAGACATATATATGGTAAAGTGCAAATACATTATTATAGGTATAATATAAAAATTTTAAATATCACCTACCTAGTATGCTCACGGACACGTTTAAGTCTCTTTTCTTCTTTTCTTCGACTTGTCATAGAACTGGAGCAGAGTCCCAAACTCAGTCGCAATTTGGAATCCACATAGGTAAAATTGTAATCCAAATGGGTAAAAAAATAGCAGCAAAATTTCCTTAAAAAACCCTCTTTCAAGGGGCTCCCCAAATAACCTGAAAAGGGGGAAAAAGGGATGAGGCGCACGAATGCGCAACTTAATTTCCTGAATTGCCTCGTCATCCTCCCGCGCTGGCGAAAGGGGCGGAACTACTAGGGAGGAGTCTGCATCGCTGAATTAAATTCGTACGCAACAGCGTATAGAGTAACTACCAGGGAAAAGTCTGCATCGCTGAACTGAATTCGTACGCGACAGCATATAGAGTAACTAAATTATACGTAGAATAGCGTATAATTTATAGGACACACTACGTAGCGAATGCGTACAAAAGCGAAGCGAATCATCTAATATTCAGATTCGCTTCGCAGCTGAAAAATCCCAAGATTCGATACGAATCTACGAAGCGGCGAATAGATTCGCTCATCTCTACTTCTGGCACTGCGGGATCTGAGTCCCTGGCGGCATAGTGTGTTACCGACGGTAGTGTCACGCTCTGGTGTGGAGGGAATAGGCACACCGAGCGTACGAGGGAAGGAAACATACCAAACCAGGGAAACGGTCACCTCCTGCAGGGAACCCTGAAACCAGGCCCTGACCGACTACCAGTATGAACAAGACTGGGTGGTAGGAAAGTTCATACACAGGAACCTAATAATAAATGCACCCTAGAAAACCCTGCAGCTAGTGACACAAGAAAGAGTGAACCCGTTCCTCCAAGAGTAAGGAGGAACAGGAGACTCCAAAAGGAAAACCACAAAAGGGAAAAAGTCACTTATCTTTAAGCAGATATCGCAGCAACCGGATCTCAGCCGAGATCCACACCACACACTACTAAGTAGGCAGAAAGTATAAACCGCAAGGGATACTGGGAGAGAAAGGGGTAAATAGGAGAAAGCTAATTACCACAGCGGCAACAGCTGAGGGGAAGGGGTGTGGTGAACAGCAACCAAACCAAGGGAAAAGCATGTAAAATTATGTCACTTTAGAAAGCCACGCAGAACGTCTGATACCAGACGCAAGCCCACTCGTGACAGGTAGCCTTTGTTACATTGGTCCCAGCTTTCTGCAGGTCATTCACTAGATCCCCCTGTGTGGTTCTGGGATTTTTTGCTCACAGTTCTTGTGATCATTTTGACCCCACGGAGTGAGATCTTGCGTGGAGCCCCTGATCGAGAGAGATTATCAGTGGTCTTGTATGTCTTCCATTTTCTAATTATTGTTCCCACAGTTGATTTCTTCACACCAAGCTGCTTGCCTTTTGCAGATTCAGTCTTCCCAGCCTGGTGCAGGTCTACAATTTTGTTTCTGGTGTCCTTCGACAACTCTTTGGTCTTCACCATAGTGGAGTTTGGAGTGTGACTGTTTGAGGTTGTGGACAGGTGTCTTTTATACTGATAACAAGTTCAGACAGGTGCCATTACTACAGGGAATGAGTGGAGGACAGAGGAGCCTCTTAAAGAAGTTATAGGTCTTTGAGAGCCAGAAATCTTGTTTGTAGGTAACCAAATACTTATTTTCCACCATAATTTGCAAATAAATTCTTTAAAAATCAGACAATGTGATTTTCTAGATTTGTTTTCTCATTTTGTCTCTCATAGTTGAGGTCTACGTATGATGTCAATTACAGGCCTCTCATCTTTTTAAGTGGGAGAACTTGCACAATTGGTGGCTGACTGAATACTTTTTTTCCCCACTGTATTGTGGGGATGTTAGCTCGGTAGAGTGCAGGTTATGTGTTGTGAACAGCAGTCAGAGTCCCAGACACGAGATAAAGTCGAAATACAGGCTTGGCCTGCGTTTATTAGCAAGTTCAAAACAAAGTAAGCCCTGCTTGTCCAGCACTAACTAAACATAAGGTAGTTTCCTCACTATACGTGCGACTAGCTACAACCGCACAAACCAAAACATATCATACAGTTCAGTCCACAAGTTTTACCTTTGACAGGTTCAAAAATATCTCCTGAGGCCAGCAGCCTTCAGCATTCCTAGCTGCACCCAGCCTTACTCTGTCTGCAGACCTTGCAGGCTTTATGGACCTGCTAATGGTCCAGCCTCAGCACCTTTGGTGCCTGACTCCAAATGATAAGGCCTGGAGTGGAGGAAGTGGGATGGATGGCCCCACTGCCAAACCTGTCATCCATCCAAAAAAAAACACATTTTATCAAAACGTCTCCAGCAACTACCTTTGCTGGAGACCATATCACACTTTCCTGGTTGTCCCATGTCTCCTGGTGGGAGACATGAACTTCCCTCAGTCCTAGTAGGCATAATAGCTGAACCCAGGTGAAATATACCGACCATCTAGGATTAACCCCTTCAGTGTCTCACTATATATATATATATATATATATTTATATACACACTTACCTAGCCATGGGTTATGTGCACATAGTGTGGTGCTCTATAAAATGCAGTACTGAGTTAATACATGTATTGTTCACAGTCATAAATACAGGTAATATTCAATAATATGAATATGTAGAGGAATGTATTTGCTAGCTAGGATGTTTAGTGCCTGGATGTAAACCACCATTCAAGGTCATACAATGGTGCTGGAAAGTTTGTGAACTCTTCAGAACTTTCTACATTTTGGAATAAATTTGACCTAAAACCACATCACATTTTCACCTAAATGTCCTAAAAGTAGATACAGATAAGTAAATCATACAAATGACTTGTAAATATTACACTTGGTCATTTATTTATTAAGGAAAATGACCCAATATAAAATGTCTGTAAAGCACAAAAGTATGTGAACCTTTAGGATTAGCAGATAATTTAGAAGTGAAATTAGAGTCAGATATTTTCACTCAATGGGATGACAATTAGGTGTAAGGGGTGACTTGTTTTATTTAAAGAACAAGGATGTATCAAACTCTAGTCTTAACAAGTTTGTGGCACGAACAGATCTGAGGTCCTCAGAAGAAGAATTGTTAATGCTCATCAGGTTGGAAAAGTGTAGGAAACCATCTCTAAATAATTTGGACTCCAATCCACTTGTGTACAAATGGAGGAAATTCAAGACCATTATCCCCAGGAGTGGTTGACCATCAAAGATCATGCCAAGAGCAAGGTTGTGATATTCCATGAGGTCACAAAGGAACTCAAGGTAACTCCTAAGTAACAAGGCCTTTCTTACATTAGCTAGTGTTAATATTCATGAATCGACCATCAGGAGGACACTGAACAACAATAGTATGCATAGTAGGGATTGCAAGGAGAAAGCTGCGGCTCTCCAAACAGAACATTTCTGCCCATCTGCAGTTTGCTGAAGATCACCTAGGCAAGCCAGAAGGTTATTGACACAATGTTTTGTGGACAGATAAGACCAAAAGAGAACTCTTTGTTTTAAATGAGAAGTGCTATGTTTTTAGAGAGGAAAATATGCATTCCAGCATAAAAACCTCATCCCATCTGTGAAACACAGTGGTATTAGTATCATGGTTTGGGCTTGTTTTGTTGCATCTGGGCCAGGACAGCTTGCCATCATTGATAGAATAATGAATTCTGAATAACACCAGCAAATTGTAAAGGAAAATGGACAGGACATCTGTCCATGACATAAAACTCATGAAAAAGTGGATCATGTTGTAAGACAACAATCCTAGGCACACAAGTCCTTCCTTATGGTTAAAAAAGAATAAAGTTAAAGTTTTAGAATGGCAAAGTCACAATCCTGACCTTAATCCAATAGAAATATTGTGGAAGGTCCTCAAGTGAGAAGTTCATGGGAGGAAACCCACCAACATAACAGAGCTGAAGTTTTTTTATACAGAGGAATGGCCTAACGTTCCTCCAAGCCGATGTGCAGGACTAAACTACAATTACTGGAAATATTTGGTCCCAGTTATTTGTGCACAAGATGGTCACACCAGATACTTAAAGCAAAGGTTCACATCATTTTACCACTCACAAACATTAATATTGGATTATTTTCTTAAATAAATAAATAAATAAATGACAACGTCTAATATTTTTTACTGATTTATTTCATTTTGTTATCTTTATCTACTTTTAGGACTTGTGTGAAAATCTGGTGTAGTTTTAGGTCAAATTTATGCACAGACTCTACCACTGTAAATGGTAAGAATAAGAATTTAAAACAACATATTGCAGTATCCGTCTTAAATAGTGGTTTTAAAGAAGTTCTCCTATTTCTTATCCTTTAAATGCCACTGTCTGTCATAAGACAGCGGTGAATTAAATACAAGCGTGTATTAAATGCTCATAAGGAATTAATACCTGGCTCATAGAACTGATAAGATACTCCGCAAGATACAGCAAAAGATGTGACATGTTCTATCTATTGCAGTGTAGAGGCACGCACCGAAAGCCAATGGGAGGTCTTCAAAGTATTTCTGTGTGCTTCCGACATGTCCTATCTTTTGCCGTATATTCCAATTTTGGTTGGCACTCCACCCAGAATATCCTGGTGCTCAGTGATGGGGTAAATCCCACTGAATCGTGTACATAAATCACGGCAAACAGTACCACAGTTTTGCAGGTTAATTGAGATGCTTACTGTAGTTTATTAGTATCCACATTTGTCACACATAAGGCCAATGTTTCGGTCCTCCCGGACCTTGATCACGGCCGTTGGTGGTTAGTGGGAGCGTCTGCCTATCTTTTGCCATAACTTGCGGATCGCAGACCTATTCAAGTCAACGGGTCCACACCTGCGATGCGGAGTTCACATGGCTGGTGCCTGTGTTTTGTGGTGTGCAACAGGGGCATAGTGTCCATAGGTTGTGTGAATGGGGCTTAATCGTGCTGACTGACAGGGCTATGCTGCTCCTTCTGACAAGGCCTCTTGGAGTAGTATGCTCTAATTACTCCTTAAACTGTATCTTACAGATCCCTGTATTATTTACATAAAAGTCAATAGTTTATACAAAGATAAATCATTTTGTGATTGTGAAATATCTTATTAAACCCCTTAAGGATTTGGCATAACTTGAGCCTAAGGCCCCATTCACACGACCGTATTATTGCGGGTCCGCATTACTGAGGATATCCAGAGGATAGGTCGTCAGTATTAAAATATGAGAAAACCCTTTTAATAATTCCTGATTTTCTCATGAATGTAATGAGAAACAATAACTACCAAGAATCCTCTGCAAGAAAATTTAGACTAGCACATCCAAAATCACAGGTGTACATCCATAAAGCTAACATGCAGACAGCAAACAAAATATGTACGGAAGCAAACTGTTATGCATGTAAACAAATAAATTAGGGATTAGGGATTATTTTGGATTACAGTGGTACTCTACCTACTGTACATGAAAAATGGAAGATCTTCGCGCACATTTTTGATCAAATGTGTGTTGGACCCATCTAACAACATCAAGTTGGCTTCTGCAGATGGGTACTTAACACTAACAGAACTGCCTCTCCTGGGCCTAACCTAAGCCTGCAACTTCAGGGCGGTGTAGGAACCAGCTATATTTATACTCAGAAGCCCTGGGCAGATAGGCGGGGAGTGCTCAATCTAAAGGAAGCAGCTACTGTCCAAACACACTTCAAGAAAATTTAGACTAGCACATCAAAAGTTGGTGGTAGATGCAGGGGTGGGATTCACATTTTTAACAACAGGTTCCCTACTCAACGGCAGACATGCGGCATCATGACACATGTTTACATATACATCACATATATGTAACACACATAAATACACCCTATACATGGTACACACACATAAATACACCACATATACAATACACACACACACACCACCCAACTTTTAAACAGCCTAAGGAGCTAAACTATGGAATTGAAGGACTGATCTCCAGCTGCTAGCCGAATCTGTAATTTTAACAACCAGATCTGGAGAACCGGCTGAATCCCATGCCTGGGTAGAAGGGCCCGACATACGTTTGGTCAAAAATGTATGCAAAGAGCTTACATTTTTCATGTATAGTAGGTATAGTACCACTGTAATCCTGAATAATCCCTAATCCCTAGTTCTTTTGTTGGCATGTATAACAGTGTGCTGCCTTACATTTTTTTCTCTAAAATGTTATCAGTAGTGTCGAGCGAACATGTTTGGCCGAATACACTATTTGGCCGAACATGGCTGTGCTCGGGACCACGCGGTGTTCGGCTGAATACCGCGTGTGCTCGAGCGCCATGCTCCAGTCACCTCTCCGCATGCTAATTAGCCAGTTAGCGTGCGGGGAGGGTTGGCATTCAGTGTAATGCCAGTAGCCATCTTAGCTATAAAGCACCTGGTGACATGTGACCCGGCCAGTGTTAGACAGGGAGAGCTGCTGCATGCAGGGACAGACAGTGTAGGGAGAGAAGCACGCTGGCAGGGATAGAAATCGCTCAAAAAAAGACCCAAAAGCCCTTTTAAGGGCTATTATATCTGGCTGCAAGAAATATTTTTTTTATTTTGGGGGTGTTTAAAGGTGGTGAAAATAGTGCTCGGTGGCCTGCCATTAACGCCACATGTGCTTCTGCTGCAAGGAGGGACAGACATTGTAGGGAGAGAAGCACGCTAGGCAGGGATAGAAATCGCTCAAAAAAGACCCAAAAGCCCTTTTAAGGGCTATTATATCTAGCACAAAGCAATATTTTATTATTTTGGAGTGTTTAAAGGCGATTAAAATAGCACTAGGTGGCCTGCTATTAATGCCACATGTGCTGCTGCTGCATGCTGTAGGATACTCTCTGTATACTATATACCTGACATACTTTGCTATAATTTCTGCTGTTAAGCCCGTAGTACTTCTTTTGCATCTTGCTGTATAACATTTGCGCAAGGAGGGACTGGTGTAGGGATAGAATTTCTATAGGCAGGGTTAGTATCATTGTTCAAAAGACACAAAAGCCTGCATTTTTTATTTTTTTTGGTGGCAAAAAGAACCCAAGTGTGCCCTGTCAGTAACACTAGGTGCACAGCATATTAGAACCGTTTAAAAGTCTATGTAGATAACATCCGTTGTTACATTTAATACCGTTAATTTAGGCCACAGTTCCTCATTTGCGTCTGCAGTTTAATTTGCCCAAGGAGGGAATTAAACTATAGGGATAGGATTTGGGTAGGTAGAAAGATTTTTTTCTGTTCCAAAAAGACCAAAGTCCATTGTGAAATACGTCTGATTTTTTTTTTTGGGTGGCAAAAAAACCCCCAAGTGTGCTCTGTCAGTAACGCTAGGTGCACAGCGTATTACAACCGTTCAAAAGTCTATGTAGCTGACATCCGTTGTTACATTTAATACCATTAATTTAGGCCGCAGTTCCTCATTTGCATCTGCAGTATAACTTGTGGGAGGGACCTATACTGTAGGGCTAGGATTTGGCTAGGTAGGGCTAGTATTTCTGTTCAAAAGACACGAAAGTCCATTGTTATACCTGGCTGCATTTTTTTTTCTTTTGTGGCAAAAAGAACGCAAGTGTGCCCTGACACTAACACTACGTGCACAGCGTGTGCATTATAACGTTTCTGCAGTCTATATACCTGACATCCGTTGGTATTTTTTCTACCGTTAATTTAGGCCATTGTTCCTCATTTGTGGCTCCTCTATAACGTTTGCGCATTCTAAATATTTGACATTTGGTGAAATTTTTCTGATCATACACTTAATAAAAATCTGCACTACTGTACTTGTGACAAAGTTGCATATATACTATATAATATGAGCAAGACAAGCAGAAAGGGATGGTGAAGTGGGCGTGCTGCTGATGGTGAATTCAGAGGCGATGGCTCTGGGCGCGGTGAAACTGTGCCTGCTGGCAGAGCCCAAGAAACAAAGTCATCCAAAACTCCTAGCTTCATGTCTCAGTTTGGAGGGCGGCGCAAAACAGGTTCTTGTTAGGTCAAAATGTCAGGAGGACCAGAGTGAGGTTAATTTTTTAAGGTTAAAAAATTAGGGGTGAGGGCCTGCTGGTGAACATCTTAAATATTTAAAGACGAGGGCAGCCTAATAAGCAGTTTGATATGCTGGAGGAAGAGGACGAGAAGAGGAAGGGGTTCATGGAAATACAGTGTATTCAATACACCTTAAAAGCCACATTTAAAGTTCCTTTATGTTCAGCCGCTTTCCTCTGGTGGGGTAGCGAAGTCAGGGGCAATCCAGGCCTTGTTCATTTTGATTAGCATTTTCAGTTGACAGGCGGATGCGCTTAGCAGTTTTTATGCCCCCAGCTAAAGGCACTAAATAACCGCTCCGAAAAAACGCTGGCGGCAGGGCAGGCCAGCACCTCAAAGGCGTAGAATGCCAGTTCGTGCCATGTGTCCAGCTTAGACACCCAATATTTATAAGGCACAGAGGGATCGCTAAGGACATTGACATTGTTAGCTAGGTAATCCTTTACCATTTTACAAAACTTTTCCCTGCTAGTTGTGAAACTAAGCCACTTATCAGAACCTTTTCCACATGCAGCGATGTTCGTCTTTATTGAGAGCAGTAAATAACCGCTCCGAAATTATGCTGGTGGCAGAGCAGGCCAGCACCTCCAAGGCATAGAGCGCCAGTTCGTTTCATGTGTCCAACTTAGACACCCAATAATTATTAGGCACAGAGGGATCGCTGAGGACGTTGACATTGTCCTCTAAAATCGATGTTATCTTGGGTTTTGGGGGGGATTTTTGTCATTCCGTAGAAGTGGCGTAATAGTCGGCCATCATCGTTAATAGCAGCGACTTCGGTGTCCAAGATGTATCCAGACATCCTCCCCATGCTGTTCCCTAACCATTTCTGTGGTATTTCCACCATTTTCTGACGTTTTCCTATGGACCAGGCACCCTCCCCTCATTCGAGCAGGGGGTGCCTGGTCTTCTCCCATTGACTTCTATTGTACTCGGGTGCTCGGCCGAGCACTCGAGCACCACCTAGTGGTCGGCCAGAGCACCCGAACATCGGGGTGCTCGATCATCACTAGTTAGCAACAGTTGATATAAAATATGTTTCTTTATTTCTAACATTGTACATTGTCTCCTAATTATGTATGGAGTATTGGCAGGCTGTATACATAGAACAGTAATCTATAGCATGTGGTTAGAAGAGAGACATAAAACAGCTCTGTCTGATATCTAATTGCAAGCCCTGGAAAACAGAGGCTAATAAGGGATAGTACTGTGATGCTCAACTCAAAGCAAATTCCAATATCAATATACATCCAAAGAGAATTTAAAAAAAAAAAAAAAAATTATATATATATATATATATACAAAATGACAAAAAACAGACAGCACCTCCTGCAGATGAAAGTCAGGTGCAAGCTACCT